>JAPQNM010000018.1:11612755-11635255 GCA_029783475.1 Metacarcinus magister
TGTGTGTGTGTGTGTGTGTGCGTGTGTGTGTGTATGAATAACTGTTTCCTTCCCATGATTAACACCGCTCACTTAGAAGGCTTAAAGGAGGTGGAGGAGGAGGAGGAGGAGGAGGAGGAAGGAGGAGGAGGAGGAGATGACAGAAAGAAACACGGGAGAGAGTGAGTGTCCTTTTAAGACCTACTAGTATATTATATTCTTACCACCACCACCACCACCACCACCACCACCACCACCACCACCACCACTAATTCTACTGCTACTACTACTACTACTTCTACGTCCTTATTATACTAAAGCAGAGAGAGAGAGAGAGAGAGAGAGAGAGAGAGAGAGAGAGAGAGAGAGAGAGAGAGAGAGAGAGAGAGAGAGAGAGAGAGAGAGAGACATGGATCAGTGTTGAATGAAACTTTTCTTTATATACTTAATAGAAGAGACGAGCTATACTATCTCTTTTTATTCCTCTCTCTCTCTCTCTCTCTCTCTCTCTCTCTCTCTCTCTCTCTCTCTCTCTCTCTCTCTCTCTCTCTCTCTCCATAGTTTTCAATGCCGCCAAACTTTCCTGAGAGTCATTGAAGTTTACAAAAAAAAAAAAAAAAAGGCTTAACATTTAATATTTTTTATACATATATATTTCATTATTTATTTATATTCCTAATTTTTCCTTTATGAATCTTCAACAGGTTCTCTCTCTCTCTCTCTCTCTCTCTCTCTCTCTCTCTCTCTCTCTCTCTCTCTCTCTCTCTCTCTCTCTCTTGTCATGGTCTGGATGCCTCCGTAAACACGAGATTGTTATGAAGAGTGCACGAGGAGGAGGGAGGAGGAGGAGGAGGAGGAGGAGGAGGAGGAGGATACACAGGTCAGATGATGAAGATTGTGAGGAGATGGAAGGAAGAGGATTGAGAGAGAGGATGAAATATACGAGGGAGAATAATGAAGATCAGAGGAAATAGGAGGAGGAGGAAGAGGAGGAGGAGAAGGAGGAGGAGGAAGAAGAGATGATAGCGGTAACTGTAAAGGAGGATAAGAAGATGATAATGAAGAAGAGGAAGAATATGAAGAGGAGAAATTGGAATAGAAAAAGGAGGAGGAGGAAGAGGAGGAGGAAGAGGAGGAGGAGAGAGGAGGAGGAGGAGGAGGAGGAGGAGGTAATATGGGAATTAAATGTTATGTCTAATATTTATTTATCTCGCTACTCACTATTGAATGAAGGCCTCTTCCTCTTCTTCTTCTTCCTCCTCCTCCTCCTCCTCCTCCTCCTCCTCCTCCTCCTCCTCCTCCTCCTTCGTTACCCTGGACGCCATTTTGCTTTCCTCTCCTTTCACCCACTGACCAATTAGCGAATCAATTCCTATCACGTGACCCTAAATCTTTCCTTTCAGTAATTTCTCTCAAAACATCGGAGGGAAGAAATGTGTGTTAAAGATTTATTCATTTATATATTTATTTATCTATTTAGTTATCTATTTATTTATTGATTGATTGATTTTATTATATTTTATTTGGTTTTATTCTATTTGTCTGATTATTTTATTTTATTTATTTATTTATTTATTTATTTATTTATTTTTTTTCGTGTGTGTGTGTGTGTGTGTGTGTGTGTGTGTGTGTGTGTGTGTGTGTGTGTGTGTGTGTGTGTGTGTGTGTGTATATGGAATAAGTTAAGAATTATACTTCATCTATTTGTTATCTATATTTTTTGAAAGAAAAGATGAAATATAGAAGAAACATGACAAATGGAAAAGCAAGGAAGGATTTTCATTGTTTTTCTATATCTTTTCAGTTTGTTTTTCTACTCTTTTCAAATTTCTTTCCTCTTTCTCTCTCCCTTTTTTTCATAATATCAACAAAACTCACATCAGAGAAGAGAAATGAGAGAATGATAGATAAAGAGAGAGAGAGAGAGAGAGAGAGAGAGAGAGAGAGAGAGAGAGAGAGAGAGAGAGAGAGAGAGAGAGAGAGAGTTGCTACGCTGCTGCATTGGAAAATATTGACGCTTACTCAGGAGGTATCGATCTCTCTCTCCCTTCCTCTCTCTCTCTCTCTCTCTCTCTCTCTCTCTCTCTCTCTCTCTCTCTCTCTCTCTCTCTCTCTCTCTCTCTCTTTCTCTAACACAATCATATTCCTCTTTTTCTCCTCTCTCAATTTTTTTCTCTCTCATTTCTTTTCTTCAATTCCACATTCACTCTTTCATTTTATCCATTTTCCTAACCACCTCCATTTTCCTTCTCCTTCTCCTTTTTTTCCTCCTCCTGCTTTTATTCTACCCTTCTCTTTTGTTCTCTTATTACTCTACATATATAGAGCAGCTACCCTTCCACACACACACACACACACACACACACACACACGCCTTTCCTCCTCCCTCCCTCCCTCTCTTCCTTCCTTCCTTCATTTTAACATCACCGTCTCGCTCCCATTAATCTTCCCTCCCTTTCCCCTCTCAGCTCTCCTCTCACTTTAATATCCAAGACCAACCTTTCTCTTCTCCTCATCGCCACATAATCTTTTCTCTCTTGTCCTCCTTCTCTTTCTCCACCGCCTCAGCCTCATTTTCGTACTCCTCTCATCTCTTCCACCTTACTTGATCCCCTGCTTTGCCTCATTTTCCTCGTCCCTCTCCTTTTCCCACTACTCACTACCACTACCACTACCTCCTCCTCCTCCTGCTCCTCCTCTTGTGATGGCCATAATCCCAGACAATTTCCCATGCATTAAGGTGGGTGGTAAAGGCCGGAGAGACTCCTCAGTGGCCAACACACGTCGTGGCCATTACAAAGTTTAAAGCTTTTCCTAAACGTGGGATTAGTGGGTGTAATGCCTGCCTTGGCTGCTAAGATGGCCCACGAACACTCTTGACAAGTACACACACACACACATACATACATAGACAGGCAGACACAGGTACACATACACATACATATATACACGACCACATTTACACATGGATACATACATATATATGGTATCTTGCTATATGTCTCTTGCTCTGACTGTGTGTGTGTGTGTGTGTGTGTGTGTGTGTGTGTTTATTTAATACTAATTTTATGTTTTTCTCTTTTTTTTCCCAGGCCAAGAATCAACACAGTCAAGAAAATATACTACACACACCTACTTTTCACATGGAGGAAGAACGTGAAGGAATACATACAGGAAGGAAAGAAGGAAGGAAGGATAGAAGGATAGAAGGAAGGAAGGAAGGAAATTTGTGTGCAAGGTCAGTAATTCATCTCACTTCTTGTCAGTTATTCTATTGTTATCCACTTATCTTCCTCTTCCATTATTCTATTCACTCCTTCTTGTTTTTTATTTTACATGTACTCATTCGGAGGCAAATAATAATAGTTACCCCATAAAGAGAGAGAGAGAGAGAGAGAGAGAGAGAGAGAGAGAGAGAGAGAGAGAGAGAGAGAGAGAGAGAGAGAGAGAGAGAGAGAGAGAGAGAGAAATGGAAAGAAAACTGAATGAAGTAGCATATGTGATGATTCCGGTTAATCGAGTGTCCGCTATGGTAAAATTCCGGTTAAAAGAAGGTCCGCTATGAAAAAATTCCGGTTAACTGAGAAGGATGTATATATGTATGTGTGTTTCCGTATATTTAGAATCGGTCCGGTAAATTGAGGTTCAGCTGTAGTGAGGGATATTATTTTGGGAAATATATTGGTCTTAATAAGTGTGTTAATGATATCAATTTGAATAGTAAACACAGAGTTATGTTAAAAAAATAATAAAAAAAAAATATATAATGAGAATAGGAATATAAATGAAAAATCTGTTAAACAATAAGTAAAAAAAAAAGGAAAATTGATATTAGAGTAAAAAAAAAATAGAGAGAAAGAGAGAAAAAAAAAGAAAGAGAAAAAAAGACAGAAAGTTAAGAAAATCTGTCATTTGACCGTCTCTATCTGTCTCTTTATTATTTGTCTCTTTCTCCTCCTCGACTGTGTGTTGCCCGAGGGAGACAGGAGACTCGAGGACGACTGGTCTCCATTTAATGAATTGCTCTATTGCACGGAGATACCATCGTCTCCCTTCTTCTTCCTCTTCCTCCTCCTCCTCCTCCTCCTCCTCCTCCTCCTCCTCCTCCTCCTCCTCCTCCTCCCCAATCTCCTGGCCGAGATGGAGATTGAGAGATAGAGGGAAAAGCTGCCCGTGCAATCAAGAAATGGGCCACGGGTGTGTGTATGTGTGTGTGTGTGTTGTGTGTGTGTGTGTGTGTGTGTGTGTGTGTGTGTGTGTGTGTGTGTGTGTGTGTGTGTGTGTGTGTGTGTGTGTGACAGAGTAGAAGGAAGGTTGTGCATTAATTGACTCAAGGAAATGAATAGATCAACTCAATCACAAAGTTTCAGGTATTGAGAGAGAGAGAGAGAGAGAGAGAGAGAGAGAGAGAGAGAGAGAGAGAGAGAGAGAGAGAGAGAGAGAGAGAGAGAGAGAGAGAGAGAGTAAATAAGACACTGAAAAGCACATGTCGTAAGAGTAAACAGTGGTAATAATAAGAAAAAAGTAGATACAAAAGGAAATAGTAGTAGTAGTAGTAGTAGTAGTAGTAGTAGTAGTAGTAGTAGTAGTAGTAGTAGTAGTAGTAGTAGTAGTAGACTGATCACAGGTAGCAAGGAATGAATGAAGGAAAGAAGGAAGGAAGGAAGGAAGGAAAACAAACGACAAATGCATAACATCACTGAATCAAGAATCACTAAAGGCGGAAGGTGGGCGACGAGAAGGAAAACTGTCCTATTTTCCTCTCCTCTCTTCTCTCTCTCTCTCTCTCTCTCTCTCTCTCTCTCTCTCTCTCTCTCTCTCCAGGGAAGAAGCTAGGAGTCATTCAATCATTAAAAAATGTGTATTAAACTAAAGGCAAAAGGGTGTGACGACACAACCCAAAAATAATGACATTGGAAATAAGGAGAGAAGGTTGTATGTGAGGTGCTGAGGAGGACAGGTAGAAAGGGCCTTAAGGTGTGGGTAGGTAAAGGTGATTTTTGTGGTTTACTGAGTGTGTGGGTTGTGGCTGTAATGGGGTTTGTCTGTGTGGTCTCACTTCTTGCATCTTCTTCCTCCTCTTCTTCTTCTTCTTCTTCTTTTCTTCTTCTTGATCTTCCAAACCTTTTTTTTTTTTTCCTTCTCTTTTCTGTTTTTTCTGTTTTTATTTTTTGCTTTCTCTCTATCTCGTTCTCTCTCTCTCTCTCTCTCTCTCTCTATCTCTCTCTCTTATCTTTTGTGTTTCTCATTTTCTTTTTTATATGTTCTCTCTTTTTATTCCTTCCTTTCTCTCTTTTATTTTGGTTTTTCTCCTTCACTCTTTCCCTCTCTCTTCTATTTCTCTCTCTCTTTTATTTTTTCTTTCATTTCTTTTTTTTTCTTGACAGTTTTCGTTTAATATTCTTTATTTCCCACATACTTCCTTCTATTTTCCCCTCTCTCTCTCTTTCTTTCTCTCTCTCTCTCTCTCTTTTTCTCCCACACTTTCTCTCTTTCTTCTTTAAAAATAATGATGTAATTTAACATAAGATTATACTTTTCTTTTATGTGGGTCGTATTTCCTCTCTTTCCTCTATCATATTTTTACATTCATCTCTCTCTCTCTCTCTCTCTCTCTCTCTCTCTCTCTCTCTCTCTCTCTCTCTCTCTCTCTCTCTCTTTCTCTTTCTCTTTCTCTCTGTCTCTGTCTCTGTCTCTGTGTGTCTGGTGCCTCCCTTTCTTCGCTTCCCAAGTAATCATACCAGGATCGGTCTGGCCAAATCCGCGGGGAGGGAGGTGATTGAAATTCAATTTTTATTTTCTCCCACTGTCTCCCAGCGAGGAAGCAGATACGATTTGGTGGGTAGCGAGGAATCTCCAAGGGCCTCGAGGGTGGATGGAGGTAGAATAGAGAGGTGGGTGGAGGGTGGTGGATGCAGGAAGGAGGGTTGGGTGGATGGAGGTAGAATTGAGAGGTAGGTGGAAGTGGAGGGAGGGAGGGAGGGAGGGTGGATAGAATATAATAGCCAGGTGGAGGGAAGGAGGGTGGAGAGAGGTGGAAGGAAAGGAGGAAAGGGTGGATGGAGGTAGAATAGGTAGGTGGCGTTGGAAAGAAGTGGAGGGTTGGGAAAAGAGGGGAAAAAGAGAACCCCAGTGGGAGAGGGGAAGGGAGGGTGGGGTGCGGGGAAGGGAAGTGGAAGAGAGGGGAAGAGGAGAGGGGAAAGGTGAAGTGAGGGGAGAGGAAAGATTGAGGGGAAGAGCGGGATGGGAAAGAGAGGGGAAGGGATGAGGTGAGGAAAAAGAGGGGAAGGGGAGGGGAAAAGAGAGGGGAGTGGGCGCCGAAAATGCTTGTTATACCGAAGATGTTAAGGCAAAGAAACACGTGAAGAGACAGGAAAGGAAGCGAATGAAATAGATAAAAAAAATATAATAAAATAGATTGAACGATGAAAGGAAAGATAGAAGATAGAAGATAGGAAGGAAGGAAGGAAGGAAGGAAGGAAGGGAAGCAGTTTGATATTTCATAGGAAAGATTATTCTATTTCCACTTTTTATAAGAAGGAAGAGAGGAGCAAGGAAAGTGAAGGAAAAAGTGAATTGAGGAAGGAAGAAGAGGAGGAAGGAGGAAGAGGAGGAAGAGGAGGAGGAAGAGGAGGAGGAGGAGGAGGAGGAGGAGGAGGAGGAGGAGGAGGAGGGAGGAGGAGGAGGAGGAGGAGGAGGAGGAGGAGGAGGAGGAGGAGGAGGAGGAGGAGGAGGAGGAGGAGGAGGAAGGCAAAAGGAAGAGAAGTAGAAGGTAGAAACCAGATAAAAAAAAGAGGAAGGAGGCAAAAGATGCAGGAGGAGGAGGAGGAGGAGAAGAGGAAGAGGAGGAGGAGGAGAAGGAGAAGAGGAGGAGGAGGAGGAGGAGGAGGAGGAGGAGGAGGCCACACCACTCTGCAGTTCAAGAGATGCGTCAGTCAGAAGAAGATTTAAGAGGAAATATTTATCTATTTATTTATTTATGTAATATTTATTTATTTATTTATGTAGTTTGGAAGCTTCATCTCTCTTTCACTCTCTTTCTCTCTCTCTCTCTCTCTCTCTCTCTCTCTCTCTCTCTCTCTCTCTCTCTCTCTCTCTCTCTCTCTCTCTCTCTCTCTCTGACAACGATGTGAGAGAGTTTGGGTGTGGCTGATGTGAGAGAGAGAGAGAGAGAGAGAGAGAGAGAGAGAGAGAGAGAGAGAGAGAGAGAGAGAGAGAGAGAGAGAGAGAGAGAGAGAGAGAGAGCAAAAACAAAATCTGTGAAGCTGAATCAATGGTTTTCTTTTAATTGACTCTAAATTCTCTTTCGTTTTTCATAATGTTAATAGATGAATATAGATAAATAAATAAATAGATAAATTGATAGATAGATAGATAAATAAATAAATAAACAGGTATATATATGCAATTTTTTTTTCTATCATATCATCATACATACTATCTATACATAATTTTTTTTTCCCCCACGAGCCTGCATAAATAAAAAAAATAAAATAAAGAGAGAGAAAAAAAACATCTTCAAACATTACCAACCAAACAAAAACCAAACAAGACCAAACAAACAAAACAAACAAATAAACAAATCTCTACCAATCTCATCACCACCACCACCACCATAAGATCGATTTCAGGAACAACAAAGAAATAACAAAAAAAAAAATTCTGGCAACACGAAATATTGTCGATGAAATTGGCTTAATGGAATAAGAGGGTGAAGGAGGCAATGTTGTGGGGGGGGGAGGAGGGGGAAGGGGGGAGAGTGGATGGAAGGAAGAGTGGAAGGAGGGAAGGATGGAGAGAGGGAGGGAGGGACAGTGGAGGAGGATGAGGAAGAGGAGGAGTAGAGAAAACCAGTAGAAAGAAGAAAGGAAGGAAGGAAGGAAGGAAGGAAGGAAGGAAGGAAGGAAGGAAGGAAGGAAGGAGTAATAATGATGATTAAGAAAAAGTCATTATTATATCATTCCATTCTGTTTTTCATTTTCATTCTATACAATAAATAACAATGATAACAATAATAATAATAATAATAATGATAATGGAAATAAAATAATAATACAAAAAAAAAAGTGTATGTGTATAACCATATCATCCTTAATTGAAGTTTTTTTTTTTGTTTATATTCTAAGCAATAATAGCACTTTATTGGCACTTAAATTTTCACTCAGATAAATAAAAAAATATATGAAGCTATAAATGAAATGCATAATGTTTTATTTTTTTATTTTTTTATATCATTTATAGTTTTATGTTCAATTACTATATTGCATGATTTTATTTTATTTTGTTTTTTATTTGGTTATAGTTGTGTTTGTTATTATTGTTATTATTATTATTATTATTATTATTATTATTATTATTATTATTATTGTTATTATCATTATCACTATTATGTAGCAAATCATGATTCTCTCTCTCTCTCTCTCTCTCTCTCTCTCTCTCTCTCTCTCTCTCTCTCTCTCTCTCTCTCTCTCTCTCTCTCTCTCGCTCTCTTTTTCCCTAGCTCGCTCCTATGACCCTCCTCCTCCTCCTCCTCCTCCTCCTCCTCCTCCTCCTCCTCCTCTTCCTCCTCCTCCTCCTCCTCTTGAAGACTACCATTTTCCTATTGCCTCCAGCCATTTTCTCTCAAGTGTTTCCTCTTTCCTCTCTTTCTCTTCCTTTTCTTCCTCCTCCTCTATGTCCTCTTTCTTTTCATATTCTTTTTATCCTTTCTCTCTTCATATTCCACCATTTCCACCGTTTCCATTTTCATTATCCTCCTTCTCTTTCTCCTTCTCCTCTTTCTCCTCCTCCTCTTCTTCTTCCTCTTCTTTCTTTTTCGTCTTCTTTTTCTTCTTCTTCACGCAATCGTAACTAACAGTGATTTTGTATATTTTTATTTTTTCCATTTTTTGACTGAAACTTCCATACCACATTTACCTCTCACCTCCTTTACTCCACCACTCATCTCCACTCTCCTATCTCCACAGCTAACCAACCTCCATCCACTCCACACACATACATACATACATACATACATTCATACATACATACATACAGACATACAGACAGACAGACAGACATTCCATCCACCCTCTCATCTCATCTCATCTCACCTCATCACATCACATGCCTTTGTAGAGTAATCCGTCCGTTCCCATCCATCCACTTTGCTTGGCGTCCTCATTCCATCTTCAATTCCACCTTATTCCAGCTTCTTGTAAATCCTTATTCAACTTTCCAGACTTACCAACTATGACAGAGAACCTTAACCACCACTACTACTACTACTACTACTGCTATTACTACTACTACTACTACTAATACTGCTATTACTACTACTACTACTACTACTACTCTTCTCTCCTTCCAGCTCTTTCATCCTTCTTTCACCTCCTTCAAGCTATTTCATTCCAGTCTCCTCTTCTCCCTTACTTTCTTCATGCTTCCAGTTTCTATTTCTTATTTTCCCTTTTCCCATCCAGCTCCTCTTCCAGTCCTTCTTCCAGACCTACCACCCCTCCTTCCATACCTTCCAGCTCCTCTTCTATACCTTCCAGCTCCTCTTCCATACTTTCCAGCCCTTCCAGCTCTATTCCAGCTCCTCTTCCACTAGACCTTCCATACCTTCCAGTCCTTCTTCCAGCTCCTCTTCCATACCTTCTAACCCTTCAAGCTCTTCTTCCACTAGACCTTCCAGACCTTCCAGCCCTTCTTCCAGCTCCTCTTCCAGCCCTTCCTTGTGAACCCTCGGGAACAGGAGAATAAGTGGAAGAAACCTTGGCGCTGAGCAGGGAATGTCGAGCAAAATCCAATTTCTGCCAACTCAGCCGGGTCTTGGGGGTCTCTGATGGCCCTCCCTCCACCCCCTCCCTCTCACCTTCCCTTCCTTCCTCTTCCTCTCTCTCTACCTCTCTCTCTTCCCTTCTTTACCTCCCTTCTTTACTACCTCCTTCCTCCATTCCTTCTTCTTTCTTTCCTCCTTCTTCTTCGTTTTTAATATCTTTCTTACTTTCCTCCTTCCCTTCTTATCTCCTTCTTTCCTACTTCTTATCTCCTTCTTTCCTTCCTCCTTCCTTACCTCCATTCCTTTTTTCCTTTTTCCACTCTCTCTCTCTCTCTCTCTCTCTCTCTCTCTCTCTCTCTCTCTCTCTCTCTCTCTCTCTCTCTCTCTCTCTCTCATCCAACCTCTATTCGTTTTATTCCCTCCTTCCTACCTTCCTTCCTTCCTTCCTTATTCTCCTTTTCTTTCATTTATTTTTATCTCTTCTCTCCTCAACTTGTAAGCTTTTTTTCTATTCCTCCTTTTAAACATTCACTCTTATCCTCTTTCCTCCCTTTTTCCTCCTGCCAAACGCTTCTTCTCCCCTTCTCTACCTGTCCCTATTTTATCACATATTCTCTTTCATCCTCTCTTTCTTTCCTCTTCTTAATCTTTCTTTTTTTTTTTCCTTGCTATTGTTAGATAAAAATGTCTTTGTAAAAGCGTTGGTGTATTAAGTGAAAAAAAACATTTATTTATTTTTATTATAGAAAGTTGTGTGGCTTATGTAAAGATATGATTAAGATATGGTGAACCTGTCTATCTATCTATCTAGCTATCTATCTATCTATCTATCTGTTTCTATCTTTATCTATCTTTGTCTTTCTTTCTTTCTCTTTTCTACCTGTTTCAAACGTTTCTGACATTACTTTTTTTTTGTGGTATTCTGTAAAAAAAAAAAAAGAAGTTAAATATTACGTCTGTTTATCCATGTACACATTACAAACATACATACACACAAACACATACACACATACACACATACACACCCTTAAGAATTCATGTAAACAGAAATAGGAACAAAAAAGACATCAATATACACATAAAAGTCTAGGGAAAAACAACGCCAAACATAATAAAAAATAATAATAATAAATTAAATATGATAGGAATAAATAATACATAACATAGACACACACATACACACAAAACCACATGTATACACCTACCACATACATACATACACACCCATACATACATACATACATACCTATACACACCAACATAATAATACAAAAATAAACCACGAGATAATAACAAACAGTGAGATGGATAGATAAATAAAGAGATGAGGAGGAGGAGGAGGAAGAGGAGGAGGAGGAAGAGGAGGAGGAGGATTCCCCATCGTTATCGTCACTTCAGATTGCGGCATAAAATCGACTCTCTCCTCCTTTACGAGTTGGCTTGAGTCGACTCGGGACTCTGAAATCATCTTCTCGTGCATCAAGTTGGTTGGGTTTTCTTGACAACTTTTGCACAACTCAGAGCGTCTTCAAGTTAGCGATTTCGTCCTTATTGCAACTTGCTTGGTGGGTGTATATGTGTGTGTGGGTGTGTGTGTGTGAGAGGGAGAGAGAGAGAGAGAGAGGAACCATACCAACACACACACACACACACACACACACACACACACACACACACACACAGTGATAACATGCCTCCCTCCTAATATGTCATATATGAATGGCGGTTACGCGGAAGCTTTCACAAAAATTACACTACTAAGAGGAAAGAAGAAGAGAGGGAAGCGCAAGGGGGGGGGAGGGTGGAGGGAAAGGGATGGGAAAGGGGAGGAAAGGGAAGGGAGGGGGGGAAGGAGTTATTTCGTGAGTGCTAGGAACAAGGAGAGAGGATGAAAAAATGGAGTGAGGGAAGGGAGGGAGGGAGGGAGGGAGAGAGGGAGGGATGTGAGGGGAAGGAAAGGGAAAGGAAGGGAAGGGAATGGAAGGATACAGGGAAGAAAAGGGAAGGAAATACGGTGGAAAGTAAGGAAAATGGGGAAAAAACTTGTAGAATAATAAAAATAATATATACAAAAATGATTAAGAAAAAAAAGAAAAGAAAAGAAATCAGAAAACACAATAAGTTTCTTCAATTCCTTTATACAACATATTCTCTCTCTCTCTCTCTCTCTCTCTCTCTCTCTCTCTCTCTCTCTCTCTCTCTCTCTCTCTCTCTCTCTCTCTCTCTCTCTCTCAGCTTCACTAGGAATTAGGTCAAGAATCTTCCCCTAGCGGCAATTACAGGCTTTACTCCCTTGGGAAACTACAAGGCGCTTCCTCCTCTTTCCCTTCCCTTATTCTTTTCCTTATTCTTTCCCTTCTTAACTCTTTTTCTTTTTTTCCCTCCCCTGTATGTTTTTTTTCTTCTTATTCTTTCCCTTCCTTACCTTCACTCCTATTTCCTTTCCTTCCCTTTCCTCATTCCTTTCCTTCCCTTCCGTTACATCTATTTCCTTCCCTTCCTTTTTATTTTCATTCTCTTTTCTTTTCTCCTTTCATTATTCTCTCTTTCTTTTGTCTCTCTTCTTCGCTTGACTGTAATACTGCATCTCAATTTCTGATATTCTCATTAAACACTAATCTCTCTCTCTCTCTCTCTCTCTCTCTCTCTCTCTCTCTCTCTCTCTCTCTCTCTCTCTCTCTCTCTCTCTCTCTCTCTCTCTCTCTCTCTCTCTCTTCATTTAGCTGACCTCCTCCTCAGTTTGTCGTTTGAATAAAGTTGGGGAAATAAAGTGGAGGAAATAATGATGAAATGGGAAACGAACACAATACTTTCCAATCAACCAAAGGAAACGACCAACCAAAATGGACACAGATTGGACCCCCTCCCCCCCCTTCATTCCCTTCCAATCCCCCCCAACCACCCTCCACCCCCCATCCCTACCACTTCTTCCACTACTACTTCCTCCACTACTACCACTTGACGTAAACAAATCCAAATTTCCATACTAAGAAACAAAACATATTTTTCTTTGTTTATTGGTACCAATATGTTTGTTTCTTATATATATTTGAATTATTTTGAAGATAATAAATGCATTATCTCCCGTATATTTGATATAATTTTAATGCAAAATGAAAATGTTACGTCAAAATAATTCATCATTCTTAGTTTATTTTTCTTAATAAGAAACAAAACTATATAGAACTATTTTAGAAATATCAGAAAACAATTATAATAATTTGTATTGTATTCCCTTGTGTTCCTCTTCCTCCTCCTCCTCCTCCTCCTCCTCCACCCATTCATCCATCAATCCCTTCCCTCCCTTCCCTCCCTCCCTCCCTCCCTCCCTCCATCCCTACCTCCCTAATTCTTTCTCCTTCCTCTTTTTCTAATTTTCTTTCTTATTTTTTTCTCTCTCGGTCAATGTAAGTAAAGGAATATTTAATCCCAGTGTATTTCTGCAACAATTGAAATGTTGTTAAGTGAGAGAATGAAACATGCATGTAAATTAGGTATTACTGGAGGAGGAAGAGGAAGAGGAAGAGGAGGAAAATGACTATTACATAAGCTACTACTACCTCATTTATTACTATTACTGCTACTACCACTACTACTACTACTATTACTACTACTACTACTACTACTACTACTACTACTACTAATAATAATAATAATAATAATAAGGATAATAATATTAATACTAATACTAATACTAATACTAATACTAATATAAGGTTAGAGAAGAATAAGTAAGGAGGGAGGATGGAAATTAACTTTGAGAAAGGATAGAAAATGAGGGAATGAGAAAAGATTGATGAACAGGGAAGAAGGAAGATTGATAGATACAGAAGAAAATAGAAGTATATGAACGAATGATGTAAGAAGGAAAGGAGGGAATATCGGTATGATAGAAAGATAGGAATGAATAAATGAATGAAAGAAAGGAAAGGGAAGATAAATGATATATTGACGTAAACAGGAGAGAGAGAGAGAGAGAGAGAGAGAGAGAGAGAGAGAGAGAGAGAGAGAGAGAGAGAGAGAGAGAGAGAGAGAGAGAGAGAGAGAGAGAACGAGCGTGATGCAACAGGAAATACTAATGGAAACCTGTATGCATGTATGTATGTACGTATATATGTGTATGTATGTATGTATGTATGTGCGTGTGTGTTGGAGAGGAAATTCGCCTGAAATATTAAATTGAGTCTCCCATTGTATAGGTTTTTGTTATAGTGAATGTATAGGAGAGTGGTGTGTGTGTGTGTGTGTGTGTGTGTGTGTGTGTGTGTGTGTGTGTGTGTGTGTGTGTGTGTGTGAGTTTTTGTTGTATTACTATTTATTTTTATTGGTTATATATATTTTTTCTAGTCTATTTAACTATTTATTTATCTAACCTAACCTAACCTAACCTAACCTAACTAACCTAACCTAACCTAACCTAACCTAACCTAACTTAACCTTACCTTACCTAACCTAACCTAACCTAACCTAACCTAACCTAACCTAACCTAACCTTACCTAACCTAACCTAACCTACCTAACCTAACCTAACCTAACCTAACCTAACTTAACCTAACCTAACCTAACCTAACTTAACCTTACCTGACCTAACCTAACCTAACCTAACCTAACCTAACCTAACCTAACCTAACCTAACCTAACCTAACCTAACCTAACCTAACCTAACCTAACCTAACCGAACCTAACCTAACCTAACCTAACCTACCTAACCTAACCTAACCTAACCTAACCTAACCTAACCTAACCTAACCTAACTAACCTAACCTAACTTAACCTAACCTAACCTAACCTAACTTAACCTAACCTTACCTAACCTAACCTAACCTAACCTAACCTAACCTAACCTAACCTAACCTAACCTAACCTAACCTAACCTAACCTAACCTAACCTAACCTAACCTAACCTAACCTAACCTACCTAACCTAACCTAACCTAACCTAACCTAACCTAACCTAACCTAACCTAACCTTACCTAACCTAACCTAACCTAACCTAACCTAACCTAACCTAACCTAACCTAACCTAACCTAACCTAACCTATCTATCTATCTGTCTGTCTATCTATCTATCTGTGTATATTTCACCATCATGATTAAGTTACCTGTCTACCTACCTGTCTATCCTACTTACCTACCTACCTGTGTGTGTGTGTGTGTGTGTGTGTGTGTGTGTGTGTGTGTGTGTGTGTGTGTGTTCGTGTGTGTGTTGCTGTTTTCCGGATGCAAGATGGAATTTAATACAAAGGCAAGTAAACAACAAAAGACCTTTGAAGTTCGAGAGAGAGAGAGAGAGAGAGAGAGAGAGAGAGAGAGAGAGAGAGAGAGAGAGAGAGAGAGAGAGAGAGAGAGAGAGAGAGAGAGAGAGAGAGAGAGAGAGAGAGAGAGAGATGGCCCATTACTACGTCCCTGAATGTGCATTGGAGGAGGAGGAGGAAGAGGAAGAGGAGAGGAGGAGGAGGAGGAGGAGGAGGAGGAGGAGGAGGAGGAGGAGGAGGAGGAAGTTGTTACGACATAATACAATCAGGGCTGAACGTCACCTTTTTGTTTGTTTGTTTGTCTGTCTTTCAGTCTGTGTATGTTCATCTCTCTCTCTCTCTCTCTCTCTCTCTCTCTCTCTCTCTCTCTCTCTCTCTCTCTCTCTCTCTCTCTCTCTCTCTCTCTCTCTCTCTCTCTCATTCTTGTTTAATTTCTTTAGCATTATCCTTGAGAGAGAGAGAGAGAGAGAGAGAGAGAGAGAGAGAGAGAGAGAGAGAGAGAGAGAGAGAGAGAGAGAGAGAGAGAGAGAGAGAGAGAACAAATAATATATACAAAATCATACATTAACATAAACAAGAAGAGTAACAAACAAACACATCTTGACCACGTACCTTCCTCCTCCTCCTCCTCTTCCTCCTCTTCTTCCTCCTCCTCCTCCTCTTCCTCTTCCTCCTCTTCATGCACTCTACCTTCACTACCTCCTTCAATCCCTCCCTCCCTCCTCCCCCCATAACCATCCTAGTAGAGGCAATATTGAGAGAGAGAGAGAGAGAGAGAGAGAGAGAGAGAGAGAGAGAGAGAGAGAGAGAGAGAGAGAGAGAGAGAGAGAGAGAGAGAGAGGCATAGTATGTTTGGTTTCAACTTGATACCAACGAATATTGCAACTCGTGGAAGCAAGTGACGCAATATTAAGATGGTCAGGAAGGGAACATTGGGGGGGGGGAGGGGCGTGGAGGGAGGAGGAGGAGGAGGAGGAGGAGGAGGAGGAGGAGGGAGAAGAGAGCAAGAAGCACTGTGTAAGGATAGGAGTACAGGGGGAGGAGGGAGCTTAGGAAGAAGACATGAAGGGAGGGAAGGGGAAGGGGAAGGGGAAGGGAGGTAAGGGGAAGAAGTCTTTTATTCTTCCCCTGACGAGAATCCAAAACTCTTCCTATCTCCTCCTCCTCCTCCTCCTCCTCCTCCTCCTCCTCCTCCTCCTCCCTCCCCTCCGTCGTTTTTTCATTTCGTGGCGAAGAAAAATAAGAAAAGAAAGAGTCTTGAGGTTCTCTTACTTTGAGGTTCATATCCCCTCCTCTTCCTCCTCCTCCTCCTCCTCCTCCTCCTCCTCCTCCTCCTCCTCCTCCTCCTCCTTCTCCTCCTTCGCGTGTCCCTTCCCCACCAGTGCCTTCCCTCCCTCTCTCTTTCCCGACCCACTTCCTTCCTTCCTTCTATCTTTCCTTCCTTCCTTCCTTCCTTCCTTCATCCTTCCTACCTTCCCTTGATCCTTCCTTCCTTCCTTCCTTCCTTCCTTCCTTCCTTCCTTCTTTCCTCCCTTCCTTCCTTCCTTTCTCCACTCCTCTCTCTCTCTCTACCCTTCTTTCCTCAGTTCGGTTCGACAGCAAGGTTGGATATTTCTCAGAAGGAAAATTAATTCTGCTCCTTCGATGCTAGCCCGTAGGTACCGCCCCAGACTCCTGCGTAAACACCGAGGAGGAGGAGGAGGAGGAGGAGGAGGAGGAGGAGGAGGAGGAGGAGGAGGAGGAGGCCGAAGGAGGGCGTCGCTAAATGTAGGTGGTGCTCGTACTGTACTGTAAAGAAAAGAAAATGAGACTCGACTAACTAACTAACTAGGACGTTACACCTGGATTATGTATGTATGTTTGTATGTATGTATGTATGTATGTATGTATGTATGTATGTTATGTATGTTTTACCTGGAAAATGTATGTATGTATGTATGTTGTATGTGTGTATGTATGTATGTTACCTGGGAAATGTGTGTATATGAAAAAAATATATAAGTTTCTTGTGAATCATATGAATATTAATCTATAAAATATGTAAACAATAACAAAAAATCTTAATTATATGTCAAATAAGAAGGAATATATTATTAAAAAAAACTAAATTGCATATAATTCACACACACAAAAAAAAACATTAGATAGCAAGAAAAAAATTAACTAAAAAATACACATACAAAATAATACCTTTACTTAGGCCTATTGGGATAAAAAAAAAATTGGTACCATACACTCACCAATGATAAAAGTTGAAGGCATATCAAACCTCACCTGTGTTTACCTAGCTTACCTTCCTCACCAATCAACAGGTATTTAGTTCTTCATTAAGTCATTACACTCTATGGTCAGTGAATATAAAGAGTTGAATGGGAGGGAGGAAGGAAGGGAAGGGAGGGAAGGTAGGGGGGGGGGAGAGGGAGGGAAGAAGGGAGGTATAGGAGGAATGTGAATGGATGGAAGACTAGATTTGCCGTTGTAAATGAAGGGAAGGAGGGAAGGGAGGAAGGAGTGTAGATGGAGGGAGGGAAGAAGAGAGGTAAGTGAGGGAAGGATGGAGGAATATACAAGGGAACAAAAACAGCAACAGAGCCTAGGGTCCCTGCGAAGGCTGTTTGATATAAGTACTCTACAGTGGAAGGCTCCTCCCCTCCCCTCCCCTCCCCTCCCCTCCCACCCCTCCCTCCACCCGAAGCTGACACGATAATAAGTGATACCATGTACTATAGAAAAACTACATGGAATTTTCGAAAAAATAAAATAAAATAAAATAAAATAAAATAAAAATATTAAATAAAAAAAAATAGATAAATAAATAAATAAATAAAAAAAAAGTAAATAAATAAATAAATAGATAAATAAATAAATAGATAAATAGATAGATAAATAAATAAATAAATAAATAAATAAAAATAATGATGATAAAAATAAATAATGATGATAAAAATAAATAATGATGATAAAAATAAATATTAATGATAAAAGTAAATAATAATGATAAAAATAAATATTAATGATAAAAAATAAATATTAATGATAAAAATAAATAATAATGATAAAAATAAATATTAATGATAAAAATAAATAATAATGATAAAAATAAATAATAATGATAAAAATAAATATTAGTGATGAAAATAAATATTAGTGATAAAAATAAATATTAGTAATAAAAATAAATATTAATGATAAAAATAAATATTAATGATAAAAATAAATAATAATGATAAAAATAAATATTAATGATAAAAATAAATATTAATGATAAAAATAAATATTAATGATAAAAATAAATAATAATGATTAAAATAAATATTATTGATAAAAATAAATATTAGTGATAAAAATAAATATTAGTGATAAAAATAAATATTAATGATAAAAATAAATATTAATGATAAAAATAAATAATAATGATAAAAATAAATATTAGTGATAAAAATAAATATTAGTGATAAAAATAAATATTAGTGATAAAAATAAATATTAATGATAAAAATAAATATTAATGATAAAAATAAATAATAATGATAAAAATAAATATTAATGATAAAAATAAATATTAATCATAAAAATAAATATTAATGATAAAAATAAATAATAATGATAGAAATAAATATTAGTGATAAAAATAAATATTAGTGATAAAAATAAATATTAGTGATAAAAATAAATATTAATGATAAAAATAAATATTAATGATAAAAATAAATATTAATGATAAAAATAAATATTAATGATAAAAATAAATATTAATGATAAAAATAAATCATAATGATAGAAATAAATATTAGTGATAAAAATAAATATTAGTGATAAAAATAAATATTTGTGATAAAAATAAATATTAATGATAAAAATAAATATTAATGATAAAAATAAATATTAATGATAAAAAATAAATATTAATGATAAAAATAAATATTAATGATAAAATAAATATTAGTGATAAAAATAAATATTAGTGATAAAAATAAATATTAATGATAAAAATAAATATTAATGATAAAAATAAATAATAATGATAAAAATAAATATTAGTGATAAAAATAAATATTAGTGATAAAAATAAATATTAGTGATAAAAATAAATATTAATGATAAAAATAAATATTAATGATAAAAATAAATAATAATGATAAAAATAAATAATAATGATAAAAATAAATATTAATGATAAAAATAAATATTAATGATAAAAATAAATAATAATGATTAAAATAAATATTAGTGATAAAAATAAATATTTGTGATAAAAATAAATATTAGTGATAAAAATAAATATTAATGATGAAAATAAATATTAATGATAAAAATAAATATTAATGATAAAAATAAATATTAATGATAAAAATAAATATTAATGATAAAAATAAATATTAATGATAAAAGTAAATAATAATGATAATAATAAATATTAATGATAAAAATAAATATTAATGATAAAAATAAATATTAATGATAAAAATAAATAATGATGATAAAAATAAATATTAGTGATAAAAATAAATATTAGTGATAATAATAAATATTAGTGATAAAAATAAATATTAATGATAAAAATAAATATTAATGATAAAAATAAATAATAATGATAAAAATAAATATTAATGATAAAAATAAATATTAATGATAAAAATAAATAATAATGATTAAAATAAATATTAGTGATACAAATAAATATTAGTGATAAAAATAAATATTAATGATAAAAATAAATATTAATGATAAAAATAAATATTAATGATAAAAATAAATATTAATGATAAAAATAAATATTAATGATAAAAATAAATAGTGATGATAAAAAATAAATATTAATGATTAAAATGAATATTAATGATAAAAATAAATAGTGATGATAAAAATAAATATTAATGATAAAAATAAACATTAATGATAAAAATAAATAATAATGATAAAAATAAATATTAGTGATAAAAATAAATATTAGTGATAAAAATAAATATTAGTGGAAGGTAGATAAACGGAGGGAGGGAAGAAAGGAAGGGAGAGAAGAAGGTTGATAAACGTATGGAGGAAGGTAAGGGAGGGAGGTAAGGTAGGGAGAGAAAAAGGTAGATAAAGGACGGGAGGAAGTGGGTAGATAAAAGTAGAGAGTGAGGTAAAGGGAGGGAGGGAGGTAAAGGGAGGGAGGTAAAGGGGAGGGAAGTAAAGGGAGGGAGGAGAGAAGGGATCAGTCAGCAACACAGGATATCAACAAACCCATTAGAGTAAATCGACAATAAATATGTTGTTTTCCATTAGGCTGGCAGAAGATGCTACTTCAGCCCTCCTCCTCCTCCTCCTCCTCCTCCTCCTCCTCCTCCTCCTCCTCCTTACTGTTCTTCCCTGTTCTTGTATATCTAGTTCTCTTCTAAGTTCTATTCCTCATCTTTATCATTCCTTTCTTCCTAACACATTTGCACACGTAGGAACAGGAGGAGGAGGAGGAGGAGGAGGAGGAGGAGGAGGAGGAGGTGGTAGAGAAGAGAGAAAATATTGATGACTCCATCTTTTTTTCCCAGTGACTCAAGCAGATAAAAGGCTTCGAAGGGGGGGGGAGAGGGGGGGAGGAAGGTAAGGAGGAGGAAAAGGAAGGGAGAGGGAGGAGAGAATGTGATGTATGGGAAGTAGAAGGAGAGAGAGAGGGAAAGATGCAAGATGGAAGGGAGGGAAAGGAGGGAGATGGATGGAGGGAAGGGAGGGAAGGGAGGGACGGAGGGAGAAATGCAGGGGGAGAGAGAGAGAGAGAGAGAGAGAGAGAGAGAGAGAGAGAGAGAGAGAGAGAGAGAGAGAGAGAGAGAGAGAGAGAGAGAGAGACTAAAGCCCTATCACGTTACGAAGCTATTGTAGATAGGAAAAAAAAAAAGTAGAGTTTCATTTTCTTTCAATATTTCCTTTTTTTTTGTCTTTCATCCACCACCACCACCACCACCACACCACCACCACCACCACCACCACCACCACCACTACCTCTTCTTCCTTCCCTAAATTTCCTCTCTACCCCAACTTTTTTTCCTCCACCTTTAACCTCCACTTCTTCTATCTATCTTTCTTTCTCCTGCAAGTCCACTACCACCACCACCACCACCACCACCACCACCACCACCACCACCACCACCACCTTCACATCTTCGTCCGACTCGTCACCCCGTTCAGAGTCAGGAAGGATCAGAGACTAAGCTTCGCGGGACCTTTCAAAATCCAAGATCAAGCTTTCACCAGTTTCACGCCATAAACCTCGCTTGATTGCAGCCTCCCAACCCCATTAGATACTCGTAGGCACCCATTCGAGTCTGTAGGAGGGAGAGGGAGGGAGGAGGATGGAGGGAGGATCAGGAGAGAGAGAGAGAGGATGGGTATAGAGGATGGGCATGGGGGAAGTGAGGAAGGAGTAGGAGGGTAGTGGGAGTAGAAAGAGCTGAGAGAGGCCGGGTATGGAGCAAGGAGGAGGTGGAGGAGGGAGAGAGGGACAGGAAGAAGAAAATGTCGTGAATTTGGTGAAGTGAAGCGATGAGTGAAGAGAGAGAGAGAGAGAGAGAGAGAGAGAGAGAGAGAGAGAGAGAGAGAGAGAGAGAGAGAGAGAGAGAGAGAGAGAGAGAGAGAGAGAGGTGCTAAGGACAAATAAATTAATAGATAGTTAAATATTTACACTCAAAGATAAATATAGGAAGTAAACAACCTTTTTTTTTTTTTTGTTTGCAATTTCTATATATATAAAAAGAAGACAAAAAATTGAGACACGTGGACAGTTTTCTCTTTTCATTTTTTTGAGGGAAACTGTTTCATATTTTCCAAAAAAAGGCTGAGTGACTGACCCGAGTTTTAGCAAGGCGGGAGGAAAGGAAAAAAAAGAGGAAAAGGAAAGAGACAGTGAGGTAAGGCCAAAATAAGAATACAGAAAAATTGGACCCCAAAAATAAAGAGAAAAAAAAAAATGTGTATATATTAAAAAAAAAAATGGGAGTAAAAAGTATATGTACATGTATTTCTCTCAAATACTGGAACACACTCCTCTCTCTCTCTCTCTCTCTCTCTCTCTTTCTCTCTTTTTCTCCTATTTTTGCTCGCTCTTTCTCTCCTCTCTTTTCCCCGCTTTCTCTCTTTCTCTCCTTCTCTATCTCTTTTATTTTTCTTTCGCTTTCTCTCTTTATCTCTCTCTCTTTCTCTCTCTCTTTCTCTCTACTCTATTCATCTCTCTGTCTCTCTTAACAACCCATCAACTTTACCTATTAATTGTTTCTCCCATTACATTTTTTCCTCACCACGACTAAAACTATTAACTCCACCTACAAAACACTCTAAACACACACACACACACACACACACACCTCTCATTAATCAGGTAAAAACAGGTAATTGAATCCATATCACTTATAAAAAAAAAAAAAAACTAAACTACCTAACCGTTCCTAAACTTTTAACTCTTTTACTTCCCTTTAGATAAAATGAGCGGAAGCAATAGACCAGTTTTTCCTCTTTTCATATATTTTCCTTTTT
>JAPQNM010000018.1:11645255-11655255 GCA_029783475.1 Metacarcinus magister
AGACATTTGGTAGTTTTTCTATTTTTTTTTTTGTGTGTTCTAAGTTTGTTTTTTTAGTAATGATTTTTGTATTGATATATTTACTACTACTTTTACTACTACTTTTACTACTACTACTATTACTACTACTACTTTTACTACTACTACTTTTACTACTACAACAACAACAACTACTACTACTACTACTACATAAATACTTAAATAACATAATATCTTAACACCACCACCACCATCACCATCATCATCATCATCATCATCATCATCATCATCATCATCATCATATTGCTATCACCCTAATATTTCCGAGCCACACCTTATCACCCTATATCAGGTAAGTCCTATCACCTGACGCTATCAATCAACATCACTTATCCCCTATCTCCCCCTCCTCCTCCTCCTCCTCCTCCTCCTCCTCCTCCTCCTCCTCTTCGTAAACGTCATATACTTCATGTACTTTTCCTTCAATTTCCTGCTTCGTTTTATCTCTTCCTGTTATCTCCAAAATGTTATGTTCTTATCGAAGCTTTCAATCTTTGCTCATTATCGTGCATCATCCACCCAGCAGCAGCAGCAGCAGCAGCAGCAGCAGCAGCAGCAGCAGCAGCCTGGACATGCATCGTACATCCATTACTATTGTCGTACATTAATTATATCCCATAGCAGGAAGATTGTATGAGGGAGAGAGAGAGAGAGAGAGAGAGAGAGAGAGAGAGAGAGAGAGAGAGAGAGAGAGAGAGAGAGAGAGAGAGAGAGAGAGAGAGAGAGAGAGAGAGAGAGAGAGAGAGGTATGATAATTATGAAGGTAATTTACTTGTCGACAGGTGTGTTGTAATTAGACCCTCACCTTCCCTCCCACGCAGGTGTTATTATCTTCTTCCTCCTCCTCCTCCTACTACTCCTTCTCCTCCTCCCCCCCTCCTCCTCCTCCTCCTCCTCCTTCTCGTACTACTACTATTACTACTGCCTCACTCCCATACCCCTTCTGCTCCTCCTCCTCCTCCTCCTCCTCCTCCTCCTCCTCCTCCTCCTCCTCCTCCAGGTGTAACGGAAGGAGAGAACATAGATAGATAGATAGATAAAGAGAGAGAAAAAAGGGAATGCATATTGATTCTGTTTATATTTTTCTTGTTTTCTTATATATTTGCTTTGTTTGTCTTTTCCTTTTTCCTCTTTTTATTTATTTATTTTTTTTTCAATTTTCATTTCACTTGTATCTTTAATAATTTCCTTCATTTCCTCTTTTTCTTCCTTTGTCTGTCTTTCTTTCATAGTTCCCATCATCGCGTAAACTTTTTTCCTTCTTTCTTTCTTTCTTTGTCCACTCTTCATATCGCATCTTTCTCTCACTTTTCTCTCCTCTCTTTCTTCCCTTTCTTCCTGCCTCCTCTTATTATTCTTATTCTCATGCCTCTTCTTACTGCCTCTCTCTCTCTCTCTCTCTTTTTATCTCTCTTTTTTTCCCTCTCTCTCGTGATGTGTTTGTATATATGTGTGTGTGTGTGTGTGTGTGTGAAAGAGAGAGAGAGAGAAAAAAAAAAGAGGGAGGGAGGGAGGGAGGAGGAGGAGGAGAGAGGAGGAGGAGGAGGAGGAGGAGGAGGAGGAGGCGGAGGTAACGTTGCTCGAGGTGGACAGGTACATTAAGTCACCAATTAATGCAACACGTAAGAAATTTAATTAATGGCAAGAAAGGTGAGTGACAGAAATTCACTCACCTTGCAAACACACACACACACACACACACACACACACACACACACACACACACACACACACCAAGGTCAAATGGACACACAGAACAACACAACCAACAAGCACATACAATTGTCCCTCCCTCCTCCTCCTCCTCCTCCTCCTCCTCCTCCTCCTCTTCTTCCTCCTCTTCCTCCTTCTCTTTACCTCCTCCATCCTTCTATTGTGTATCTGAAGCTTCGAAAATCACTGAGCAAGATCGAGACAATAGTAAGTAAGTAATAAAAAAAAATAATAAATAAATAAATAAATAAAATAAAAAATAATAAATAAATAAATAAATAAATAAATAAAAAAAAACACGCTTTCAAAACAAACACAAACAGAACTGAATCGCCATTTCCACACACAATTTGACCTCATCAGTGACGTCACATGTATTCTGGCTCCTGATTGGTGGAGGAGGAGGAGGAGTAAGAGGAGGAGGAGGAGGAGGGAGAGGAGGAGGAGGAAGAGGAGGAGGAGGGAGTAATTTGTGGGCAGAGACCATAACATGCATTGTGTGTCTCTTTTCTTGGAGGCTGGGCAGTGAGGGAGAAAGGGAGGAAAGGAGGGAGGGAGGGAAGGAGGGAAGGAGGGGTGTAGAGATGGAGGGAAAGAATGGAGAGAAGGAAGGAAGGAAGGAAGGGAAGAAGACATGCAAAGAGGTAGGGAGAGAAGTATGGATGATAAGGAAGGAGATATGGAAGAAGGGAGAGAGGGGAGGAGGAGAGTAAGGGAGGGAAGGGAGAGGAAGGGAGGGAGATAAAAAGAGAGTAAGGAATGGAGGAAGATTCTGGAGACAAAAGATGATGATATGGAAGGAAAAGATTGGAAGGAGGAAAATGGAGGAGGAGGTGTAGGAGGAGGAGGAGGAGGAGGAGGAGGAGGAGGAGGAGGAGGAGGAGGAGGAGGAAGAGGAAGAGTCACGGATTGGTTCACGGGAGATAAACGGTGATGACGAAGGAAAGAATAAAAAAGATGGAGGAAGAAGAGAAAGGGAGATGAAGAAAGGAGAGAAGAAAAACTGATACACACAAAAACATACAAAAATAGGAGGAGGAGAAGGACGAGGAAGAAGAGGAGGAGGAAGAAGAGGAGGAGGAGAAGGACGAGGAAGAGGAGGAAGAGGAGGAATGGGATGAGAAAGATAATAATAGTAACAATAACAATGATAGTAATAATAATAATAATAATAATAATAATAATAATAATAATAATAATAATAATAATAATAATAATAAACACACAAACTTCCTTATATATTCCTCTTGGCTCAGCAATCTCTTTCACAATATTCCATGACTCACAATCTCTCTCTCTCTCTCTCTCTCTCTCTCTCTCTCTCTCTCTCTCTCTCTCTCTCTCTCTCTCTCTCTCTCTCTCTCTCTCTCTCGACCTTTCCTTCCTTTTGGTGCTTCTTGTCGTGTACGCTCACAGGCACACACATAAGCCTCTTACACACACACACACACACACGCCCACGCCCACACACACACTCACACACACACACACACACACACACACACACACACACACACACACACACACACACACTACATTTCCTCTATTGCGATTATATATAGTTGTAAATTTTTCCTACTCTCTCTCTCTATATATATATTTTTTTGTGTATATATTTGTATTTTTTTTTTTATTTAGTTTAGTCTGCCAAGTGAATCTATTAATGTGTTGATAAAGTAAATATATGAATGAATAAATGAATATGTAAATAAAAAGTCACAATTAACTTGATCTTCTGCATTGACTCCGAAGCTTCTACATGTAAAAAAAAATATATAATATAGATAAATGAAACTGTGAATGGGTGAGGCAAATTTATTATATTCATTTATTTATTTATTTATTTATTTAACACCTGCATTTTAAAGTTGACGACAGAGGGAAGAAGGGCGATCACTATCTGTCTGTCCGAGTCAAGGTGGTAAGCTGTTGTAATATGCAATAATAATGAATAATAATAATAATAATAATAATAATAATAATAATAATAATAATAATAATAGATGTAACTTTAAAAAATAAAAAATGGATTGAAGAGAAAAATAAACACCGTAAAAAAAGACAAGACCTTTTTCTGTTTAAAATGAAAAAAAAAGAAAAAAAAAGGTACATACAAATTTTCATAAAAAGCGACGAAGAGAGAAACAAACGAATCCTCTTTTTTATTACTTTCTTTTCCTTACTATTTTATTTTATCCTCCCTCATTTTTTCCCCTATTACTTCCTTCCCTCATTCTTTCTCTTTCTTTCATTCTTTCCATTTCTTTTTATATTCCATCAATCCAAGAAAGAAAAAGAAAAAAAAATATTACATGGAACACAATTTTCTGTAATTCCATTTTCTTTCAATTCTTAGCGAGAGACCGAAAGAAAAGAGAGACAGAAAAAAGAGAGAAAGAGCGACAGAGAAAGAGAGAGAGAAAGAGGGACTTCCAGAGACCTACTTAAAGGAAAGAGGCCAACCAACCTGTGCTCTATTTTCTATCCACCACGCACGGACGACTTCGCTGGATGGAAACTGGAAACTGGAAACACACCCTCTACTACCACCCTTTCTTTCCCTCCTCATCCTCCTCCTCCTCCTCCCTCAATGATCCTCTCCAGCGGGCTCTCGACCTCCTAGTTGGCCATTGCTGAATAACTCCCACAAAGAAAGCCACGGAATTACTCTCTCCCTCCCTCCCTCCCTGCCTCGCTACTGGTCAATCGTCCTCGTGGCTCTTGACCAATAGCAAGCCACGTGTCCCCAGCCGCTACCTCTGCCTCCTGCCTCCGACCCTACGCAACAAAAGGCTGGAAAACAAGGCCCCGACGAGGTAATAGTAATAGTAATAGTAATAGTAGTGGTAATGGTGGATGGTTAGATGTGGAGGACCGTAATGGGTTGGGATGGATGTGGATGGATGTGGATGCAGGGAAATGATGGGAATTGATGGGATAATGTGTGTGTGTGTGTGGGGCTTATGTACGTATGTATGTATGTATGTATGTATGTATGTTTTTGTTTTGTTTTGTATGTTTGATGATGATAATGAAAGAGATGATGACGATGATGAGAATGATAATGATAATAATAATAAAAAAAATAACAATAACTGCATTTTTACCGCCAATTTATAATACTAAACAAAAAAGCAATCAACATAGATACCTAATATGCACAATAATATCCATTTCTCTCTCTCTCTCTCTCTCTCTCTCTCTCTCTCTCTCTCTCTCTCTCTCTCTCTCTCTCTCTCTCTCTCTCTCTCTCGTGTGGGATTGGTGGACTGGCCTAGTCTCAGTCAATTTAGATTCGATTACCCAATTAGGTTTAAGTGTTGTTTGCTTTTGACAAACAGCAATCACCTCTTTATCGCTGAGCTGGACAAGACTCGTTTGTTAATTTGTCCAAAGAAGAAGAAGAAGAAGAAGAAGAGGAGGAGGAGGAGGAGGAGGAGGAGTGATGAGACTGAGAGAGAAAAACCCAAGTTACAACAGTAAATTCTCCTCCTCCTCTTCCTCCTCGTCCTCGTCCTCGTCCTCCTCCTCCTCCTCCTCCTCCTCCTCTTCCTCCGGGTATGCAGGTGAACTTTATGTCACCTCAGGGAAATTGACGTCCCTGCCTTGCATAATCTCAGGTCAGGGACGGGTGGGTGCTGTCCTTTTGTCTCTAGCAAGTACATATTATAGTAGTACAGCAGTCACACGGTCAGTCTCGTTGCTGTCTGTTCTTCCTTTGTACTCCTTTGTACTCCTGCCGCAGCATTTCGTGGCTTTTTACAAGGGATCCGCGGGGGACAGGCGCGGCTTTCACACTTTCTCTAATCCAATAGAAGAAAGAGGACGAGTATGCTAAGAGGAAGAAGAAGAAGAGGAGGAGGAGGAGGAGGAGGAGGAGGAGACGGAGGAGGAGGAGGAGGAGGAGGAGGAGGAGGAGGAAAGGAATAAAAGAGAGGAGAAAAAGGAAAAGGAGGAAAAAGAAAGAAAATTTAGGGAAGGAGGTAAAGGGAAAGAAAAACAATGAAAGAGAAAAGAAAGAAGTGAGCGAGAGAAAAAAAAAAAGAGTACAAGGAAGAAGAAGAGGGGAGGAAGAAGAGGAGAAGGTAAGGAGAAGGTAAGGGGATCAGGAAACGAGGGGAGAGGAAAGAAGGAAGTGGAAAGAGGAAGAAGAGGAGAGGGGAAGGGATAGGGGAAGAGGGAGGGGAGAAGGACCCCCTCCCCTCCCCTTCGGTTCCCCTCATCCACTTGCCTTTCCAAACACCTCAACGCTGGATTATCACACAGAAAGAGAGAGAGAGAGAGAGAGAGAGAGAGAGAGAGAGAGAGAGAGAGAGAGAGAGAGAGAGAGAGAGAGAGAGAGAGAGAGAGAGAGAGAGAGAGAGAGAGAGAGAGAGAGAGAGAGAGAGAGAGATTAATTGATAAATAGATTCATTTAATTAATAAAATGCACTCAATTATATGTGTGTGTGTATGTGTCTCTCTCTCTCTCTCTCTCTCTCTCTCTCTCTCTCTCTCTCTCTCTCTCTCTCTCTCTCTCTCTCTCTCTCTCTCTCTCTCTCTCTCTCTCACCACAGCCTGTTGACACTTGCGCCTTCATATAAGAGGATTAAAACTTTCCTCTACTTTACCTCTCAGCTTAACCCTCCCCTCTCTCTCTCTCTCTCTCTCTCTCTCTCTCTCTTCTCCTCTCTCTCTCTTCTCTCTCTCTCTCTCTCTCTCTCTCTCTCTTCAATAGCTACATTCCCTTACACTCCATTCCTCAATCATTTCATTCCACCCTCCTTCTCTCCTTATCTCTCTCTATCTCTCTATCTCTCTCCATCTCTTCCTTCCTTCCTTTACTCCCCTCACTCCCTTCCTTCTCTCTATCCATCTCTACCTCCTATTCCTCCCTCGTTGTCATCCATTCTATTCTCTCTCTCTCTGTCTCCATCCATCCTTACCCTTCCTCCCATCCCATTCCTTCCTTACCCTCCCTGCCCCACCCTTCCTTTCCCTTCTCCTCTTCCTCCCCCATCCCTTTCATCCCACCCCTCCCCTTCCCTCCCTTCCTTCCCCATTAACTTATTACATCCATGAGGTAGCATGACCCAAAGGGATTGAGAATGTTAACCAGATTGCATGTTTATAAAGGGTCTGAAAAGCTCCTGTTTGGGAGACTGTAGCTTGTGTTGCTAAAGTCAAATATATAAAGAATGATTTACTGGTAAGGTTTAAGTCTTTTCCTCCTCTCCTCCTCCTCCTCCTCCTCCTCTTCTTCCTCCTCCTCCTCCTCCTCTTCCTTCTCCTCTTCTATTTCCTCATCCTCTTCTTCATTTTCTTCCACTTTTTTACTTTTCCTCTTCCTCCTATTCTCTTTTCTTTTCCTTTTTATCTTTTACCTCCTCCTCCTCCTCCTCTTTCTCTTCCTCCTCTTCTTCTACTCTTTTTCTTCCATCCTAGTCTCTTTCTATCCTTCCCTCTCGTTTTTTATTGATTTTTGTTAATATATATTTATTTATAAACATCCTCCTCCTCCTTGTCTTTTATATCTGTATTAATATGTTATTTATGTTTGTATCATTCTCCTCTTCCTCTTTATCATGTATTCGCTTCCTCCTCTCCTTCCTCCGTCGTCTGCCAGTCTACTTTTTGCACTCTATTATCTAATCCTTTTTTTTTTATATCTCCTCTAAACTCATGTTCTCCAAATTATCTTCTTTAGTTCTCCTTATTTGTCTATCTCCTCCTTCCTCTGAGCATCCTCTCATTATTATTTTTTTCTTTCTTTTTGTCAATTCCACTTCACAGAAAATGATAAACAGGAGACAGAATTGTTTTTGTGTAAGTCAAAATGTATTTGTCTAAAAATATATAAAGGATAGAAAGTTGAAGTATTTGAATAGATGTTTAGTAGTTCGGCTGATGTGTGTGTGTGTGTGTGTGTGTGTGTGTGTGTGTGTGTGTGTGTGTGTGTGTGTGTGTGTGTGTGTGTACTACAGGGGTTTCTTTATGGGGTCGTAAATCCTGGAATATTTGGCCACGTCAGGTTTTAATTCCAGGTTTGAACCAAGACAATTAGGATGTTCCAAGACAAAGGGAAAATGATGACAAATATTTTCACTTCACAACCTAACCTAACCTAACCTAAGGGAAATAATTTATGGTGTCAAAGCACAGGGTTTTCCTCTATAATTCCTCCTCTTTCCTCCTCTCTTTTTCCTTTCCTCCTCATCCTTCACCTCCAATCCTCCTCCTTCATATTCATCCTTCATATCCTTTCCTCCTCCTTCCCTCTCCTTCCTATTCATTCTTCTTCTCCTCTTCTCCTCCTTCCTTCTCCTGCCTACACATTCTTTCTCCTCCTTTTTTTCCTCATCCTTCTTCTCCTTTCCTCCTTCCTCCTCCTTCCTTTTCATCTTTCCTCATTCCTCCTTTCCTTCTCCTCCTCCTCCTCCTCCTCCTCCTCCTCCTCCTTCTCATTATTCTTCTTCTTCCTCCTCCTACTCATCTTTCGTCTCTTCCTCCTAATAAAGGGAAGAGTTATGGCATATAAGCAATGGGAGTCCTTTGTAATTCTTCCTCCTCCTCCTCCTCCTCTTCCTCCTCCTCCTCCTCCTCCTCCTTCTCCTCCTCCTCCTCCTCCTTATTCTCTTTCTTTATTATCATTTCTATCGCCTTTCTTTTTTCTTATCTGGTATCAAGCCATTCTTATTTTTGTAGTTTTTTTTTATTACTCTTCCTCCTCCTCCTCCTCCTCCTCCTCCTCCTCCTCCCCCTCCTCCTCTTCTTCCTCCTCCTCCTCCTCCTGCCCATACCACACATTACTCCAGTGAAACGCATCATTATAGGTGAAATTATACTCGACCGTGGCTGAGAGAGAGAGAGAGAGCGAGAGAGAGAGAGAGAGAGAGAGAGAGAGAGAGAGAGAGAGAGAGAGAGAGAGAGAGAGAGAGAGAGAGAGAGAGAGAGAGAGAGAGAGACATGCATACGATTATATTAGCTTTTTTTTTTCTTCTTTTATCATGCTAATAATTTTTTTCTTCCTCTCTACTACCTTTCCCTTTTTCCTGCATATATATTTTTAGAGTTTTTTTCCTCTATTCTCTCCTTTACTTCATCATAACTTCTCTATTTCCTTCGTTGTTATAATTTCCTCCTTCTCAACACCAACTTTTATTTACTCAAACTAATTATTTGGGATAGTTTACATAATATATTTTTTTTCCTGCACTGCATTCTATTATATAAATCTTTTTTTTATTTTATTTTAGTATACAAAAATGACTTGTTTACATTCATTATAGCTGGTATTATACTTTTCCTCCTCCTCCTCCTCCTCCTTCCTCCTCCTCCTCCTCCTCCTCCTCCTCCTCCTCCGTCTTGTAAGTGTTTCCCAGCAAAGGGGAAACAAATAGAGAGTTTATACAAGTAACTATTCGATGACTCTGTAGTCCTTATGATCAAAGAAATTCCACTCACTTTATATATACTTATGGAGAGAGGAGTGAAGGAGGAAGATGAGGAGGAGGAGGAGGAAAGGAGTACAAAATAAGAACAAACATCAACAGCGGTACTAGACCTAACAAGGCTGTCTGTGTGGCAACTCTACTACTATATTACCTACTTTATAGAGACAAAAGGACAGCAAAGTGGAAGGAGGAGGAGGAGGAGGAGGAGGAGGAGGAGGAGGAGGAGGAGGAGGAGGAGGAGGAGGGGTTGAGAAAGGGATATGGAGAGATGGAAGGGTGGAGGGAAGAGAAAGTACAAGGAGAGAAGAAGAAGAAGAAGGAGAAGGAGAAATAGAAAGAATTTAGGAAGAGGAGTTGAGAAAGGTATGTTGAGAGTAGAAGGAAAGAGGGAATGGAGGAAGGAAGGAAGGAAGGAAGGAAGGAAGGAAGAGAATGATAATGTATACAAGGTAATTTAATGCGCGCGCAAACACACACACACACACACACACACACACACACACGTACATACACACACGCACATATACATGCACATACGTACATGAAGAACAGCATATGCACAGTCATAATAGCCACATACATATATTCATGTGCACACAATCATGTAATACCGACACGGCTCCACACACACACACACACACACACACACACACACACACACACACACACACACACACACACACACACACACACTGTTAATAAAACGTGATTTCGAGAGAAAAAAAAAAGCCAAGAGAGAGAGAGAAAGAGAGAGAATGTGAGAAAGAGAGAAATAAGAAAAATAATCCACATTTATCTCACATTTGAACCTAACA
>JAPQNM010000018.1:11682755-11693909 GCA_029783475.1 Metacarcinus magister
TCTAATAGCTTTCGACAAAATGAGGAGGAAAGTCATGTTTTTTATATAAATATAAAGATTTATTTTACTGCGTAATTTTTAGTCATACAACAAATATTCATAATATCAGTTGTACAGTTTAATTAGGTCCAGCGGATGCTGCAATGATATTTCCAATATCTCTAATAGCTTTCGAGAAAATGAGGAGGAAAGTCATGTTTTTATATAAATATTAAGTTTCATTTTACTGCGTAATTATTAGTCATAGAAAAAATATTCATAATGACAGTTGTACAGTTTAATTAGGTGTATTAGATGCTGCAATGATATTTCTAATATCTCTAATAGCTTTCGTGAAAATGAGGAGGAAAGTCATGTTTATATATAAATATTAAGTTTTCATTTTACTGCGTAATTATTAGTCATAGAACAAATATTCATAATGGCAGTTCTACAGTTTAATTAGGTGTATCAGAGGCTGCAATGATATTTCCAATATCTCTAATAGCTTTCGGGAAAATGAGGAGGAAATTCATGTTTTTATATAAATATTAAGTTTCATTTTACTGCGTAATTATTAGTCATAGAACAAATATTCATAATGACAGTTGTACAGTTTAATTAGGTGTATCAGATGCCGCAATCATATTTCTTTATATCTCTAATAGCTTTCGGGAAAATGAGTAGGAAAGTCATGTTTTTATATAAATATTAAGTTTCATTTTACTGCGTAATTATTAGTCATGGAACAATATTCATAATCACAGTTTTACAGTTTAATTAGGTGTATCAGATGTTGCAATGATATTTCCAATATCTCTAATAGCTTTCGAGAAAATGAGGAGGAAAGTCATGTTTTTATATAAATATTAAGTTTTATTTTACTGCTTAATTATTAGTCATAGAAACAAATATTCATAATATCAGTTGTACAGTTTAATTAGTTGTATCAGCTGTTTCAATGATATTTCCAATATCTCTAATAGCTTTCGAGAAAATTAGGAGGAAAGTCATGTTTTTATATAAATATAAAGTTTAATTTTACTGCGTAATTATTAGTCATAGAACAAATATTCATAATGACAGTTGTACAGTTTAATTAGGTCTATCAGATGCTGCAGTGATATTTCCAATATCTCTAATAGCTTTCGAGAAAATGAGGAGGAAAATTCATGTTTTTATATAAATAATACGTTTATTTTACTGCGTAATTATTAGTCATAGAACAAATATTCATAATATCAGTTGTACAGTTTAATTAGGTGTATCAGATGCTGCAATGATATTTCCAATATCTCTAATAGCTTTCGAGAAAACGAGGAGGAAAGTCATGTTTTTAATAAATATAAAATTCATATTTATGCTAGTATTAGTCATGAACAATATTCATAATGACAGTTGTAGATTTTAATCAGGTCTATCAGATGCTGCAATGATATTTCCAGTATCTCTAATAGCTTTCGAGAAAATGAGGAGGAATGTCATGTTTTTATATAAATATAAAGATTTATTTTACTGCGTAGTTATGAGTCATAAAACAAATATTCATAATATCAGTTGTACAGTTTAATTAGGTCCATCAGATACTGCAATGATATTTCCAATATCTCTAATAGCTTTCGAGAAAATGAGGAGGAAATTCATGTTTTTATATAAATATAAAGATTTATTTTACTGCGTAATTATTAGTCATACAACAAATATTTATAATATCAGTTGTACAGTTTAATTAGGTCCATCAGATGCGGCAATGATATTTCCAATATCTCTAATATCTTTCGAGAAAATGAGGAGGAAAGTCATGTTTTTTATATAAATATAAAGATTTATTTTACTGCGTAATTTTTAGTCATACAACAATTATTCATAATATCAATTGTACAGTTTAATTAGGTCCAGCAGATGCTGCAATGATATTTCCAATATCTCTAATAGCTTTCGAGAAAATGAGGGGGAAAGTCATGTTTTTATATAAAAATTAAGTTTCATTTTACTGCGTAATTATTAGTCATAGAACAAATATTCATAATGACAGTTGTACAGTTTAATTAGGTGTATTAGATGCTGCAATGATATTTCTAATATCTCTAATAGCTATCGTGAAAATGAGGAGGAAAGTCATGTTTTTATATAAATATTAAGTTTCATTTTACTGCGTAATTATTAGCCATAGAACAAATATTCATAATATCAGTTGTAGAGTTTAGTTAGGTGTATCAGATGCTGCAATGATATTTCCAATATCTCTAATAGCTTTCGATAAAATGAGGAGGAAAGTCATGTTTTTAAATAAATATTAAGTTTAATTTTACTGCGTAATTATTAGTCATAGAACAAATATTCATAATGACAGTTCTACAGTTTAATTAGTTGTATCAGATGCTGCAATGATATTTCCAATATCTTTAATAGCTTTCGGGAAAATGAGGAGGAAAGTCATGTTTTTATATAAATATTAAGTTTCATTTTACTGCGTAATTATTAGTCATAGAACAAATATTCATATTTTCAGTTTTACAGTTTAATTAGGTCTATCAGATACTACAATGATATTTCCAATATCTCTAATAGCTTTCGAGAAAATGAGGAGGAAATTCATGTTTTTATATAAATATTAAGTTTCATTTTACTGCGTAATTATTAGTCATAGAACAAATATTAATAATGACAGTTGTACAGTTTAATTAGGTGTATCAGATGCTGCAATGATATTTAAAATATCTCTAATAGCTTTCGAGGAAATGAGGAGAAAATTTATGTTTATATAGAAATATTAAGTTTCATTTTACTGAGTAATTATTAGTCATAGAACAAATATTCATAATTTCAGTTTTACAGTTTAATTAGGTCTATCAGATGCTGTAGTGATATTTCCAATATCTCTAATAGCTTTCGAGAAAATGAGGAGGAATTTCATGTTTTTATATAAATATAAAGATTTATTTTACTGCGTAGTTATGAGTCATAGAACAAATATTCATAATATTAGTTGTACAGTTTAATTAGGTCCATCAGATGCTGCAATGATATTTCCAATATCTCTAATAGCTTTCGAGAAAATGAGGAGGAAATTCATGTTTTTATATAAATATAAAGATTTATTTTACTGCGTAGTTATGAGTCATAGAACAAATATTCATAATATCAGTTGTATAGTTTAATTAGGTCCATCAGATGCTGCAATGATATTTCCAATATCTCTAATAGCTTTCGAGAAAATGAGGAGGAAATTCATGTTTTTATATAAATATAAAGTTTTATTTTACTGCGTAATTATTAGTCATACAACAAATATTTATAATATCAGTTGTACAGTTTAATTAGGTCTATCAGATGCTGCAATGATATTTCCAATATCTCTAATAGCTTTCGAGAAAATGAGGAGGAAAGTCATGTTTTTATATAAATATAAAGTTTTATTTTACTGCGTAATTATTAGTCATAGAACAAATATTTCATAATATCAGTTGTACAGTTTAATTAGGTCTATCAGATGCTGCAATGATATTTCCAATATCTCTAATAGCTTTCGAGAAAATGAGGAGGAAAGTCATGTTTTTATATAAATATAAGTTTATTTTACTGCGTAATTATTAGTCATAGAACAAATATTCATAATGACAGTTGTACAGTTTAATTAGGTCTATCAGATGCTGCAATGATATTTCCAATATCTCTAATAGCTTTCGAGAAAATGAGGAGGAAAATCATGTTTTTATATAAATATTAAGTTTCATTTTACTGCGTAATTATTAGTCATAGAACAAATATTCATAATATCAGTTGTACAGTTTAATTAGGTCTATCAGATGCTGCAATGATATTTCCAATATCTCTAATAGCTTTCGAGAAAATGAGGAGGAAAGTCATGTTTTTATATAAATATTAAGTTTAATTTTACTGCGTAATTATTAGTCATAGAACAAATATTCATAATGACAGTTGTACAGTTTAATTAGGTCTATCAGATGCTGCAATGATATTTCCAATATCTCTAATAGCTTTCGAGAAAATGAGGAGGAAATTCATGTTTTTATATAAATATAAAGATTTATTTTACTGCGTAATTATTAGTCATAGAACAAATATTCATAATATCAGTTGTACAGTTTAATTAGGTCTATCAGATGCTGCAATGATATTTCCAATATCTCTAATAGCTTTCGAGAAAATGAGGAGGAAAGTCATGTTTTTATATAAATATAAAGTTTATTTTACTGCGTAATTATTAGTCATAGAACAAATATTCATAATATCAGTTGTACAGTTTAATTAGGTCTATCAGATGCTGCAATGATATTTCCAATATCTCTAATAGCTTTCGAGAAAATGAGGAGGAAATTCATGTTTTTATATAAATATAAAGTTTATTTTACTGCGTAATTATTAGTCATAGAACAAATATTCATAATATCAGTTGTACAGTTTAATTAGGTCTATCAGATGCTGCAATGATATTTCCAATATCTCTAATAGCTTTCGAGAAAATGAGGAGGAAAGTCATGTTTTTATATAAATATTAAGTTTATTTTACTGCGTAATTATTAGTCATAGAACAAATATTCATAATATCAGTTGTACAGTTTAATTAGGTCTATCAGATGCTGCAATGATATTTCCAATATCTCTAATAGCTTTCGAGAAAATGAGGAGGAAAAGTCATGTTTTTATATAAATATTAAGTTTCATTTTACTGCGTAATTATTAGTCATAGAACAAATATTCATAATGATCAGTTGTACAGTTTAATTAGGTGTATCAGATGCTGCAATGATATTTCCAATATCTCTAATAGCTTTCGAGGAAAATGAGGAGAAAAGTCATGTTTTATATAAAATATTAAGTTTTCATTTTACTGCGTAATTATTAGTCATAGAACAAATATTCATAATGACAGTTGTACAGTTTAATTAGGTCTATCAGATGCTGCAATGATATTTCCAATATCTCTAATAGCTTTCGAGAAAATGAGGAGGAAAGTCATGTTTTTATATAAATATAAAGTTTAATTTTACTGCGTAATTATTAGTCATAGAACAAATATTCATAATGTCAGTTTTACAGTTTAATTAGGTCTATCAGATGCTGCAATGATATTTCCAATATCTCTAATAGCTTTCGAGAAAATGAGGAGGAAATCATGTTTTTATATAAAATATAAGTTTTATTTTACTGCGTAATTATTAGTCATAGAACAAATATTCATAATATCAGTTGTACAGTTTAATTAGGTGTATCAGATGCTGCAATGATATTTCCAATATCTCTAATAGCTTTCGAGAAAATGAGGAAGAAAGTCATGTTTTTAATAAAATAAAAGTAAAATTTTACTGTAATTATTAGTATAGAAAAATATTCATAATGACAGTAGTACATTTTAATTAGGTCTATCAGATGCTGCAATGATATTTCCAATATCTCTAATAGCTTTCGAGAAAATGAGAGGAAAGTCATGTTTTTATATAAATATAAGATTTATTTTACTGCGTAATTATTAGTCATAGAACAAATATTCATAATATCAGTTGTACAGTTTAATTAGGTCCATCAGATGCTGCAATGATATTTCCAATATCTCTAATAGCTTTCGAGAAAATGAGGAGGAAATTCATGTTTTTATATAAATATAAAGTTTATTTTACTGCGTAATTATTAGTCATACAACAAATATTCATAATATCAGTTGTACAGTTTAATTAGGTCTATCAGATGCTGCAATGATATTTCCAATATCTCTAATAGCTTTCGAGAAAATGAGGAGGAAAGTCATGTTTTTATATAAATATAAAGTTTATTTTACTGCGTAATTATTAGTCATACAACAAATATTCATAATATCAGTTGTACAGTTTAATTAGGTCTATCAGATGCTGCAATGATATTTCCAATATCTCTAATAGCTTTCGAGAAAATGAGGAGGAAAGTCATGTTTTTATATAAATATTAAGTTTCATTTTACTGCGTAATTATTAGTCATAGAACAAATATTCATAATGACAGTTGTACAGTTTAATTAGGTGTATCAGATGCTGCAATGATATTTCCAATATCTCTAATAGCTTTCGTGAAAATGAGGAGGAAAGTCATGTTTTTATATAAATATTAAGTTTCATTTTACTGCGTAATTATTAGTCATAGAACAAATATTCATAATATCAGTTGTACAGTTTAGTTAGGTGTATCAGATGCTGCAATGATATTTCCAATATCTCTAATAGCTTTCGATAAATGAGGAGGAAAGTCATGTTTTTAAATAAATATTAAGTTTAATTTTACTGCGTAATTATTAGTCATAGAACAAATATTCATAATGACAGTTGTACAATTTAATTAGTTGTATCAGATGCTGCAATGATATTTCCAATATCTCTAATAGCTTTCGGGAAAATGAGGAGGAAAGTCATGTTTTTATATAAATATTAAGTTTCATTTTACTGCGTAATTATTAGTCATAGAACAAATATTCATATTTTCAGTTTTACAGTTTAATTAGGTCTATCAGATACTGACAATGATATTTCCAATATCTCTAATAGCTTTCGAGAAAATGAGGAGGAAATTCATGTTTTTATATAAATATTAAGTTTCATTTTACTGCGTAATTATTAGTCATAGAACAAATATTAATAATGAGAGTTGTACAGTTTAATTAGGTGTATCAGATGCTGCAATGATATTTACAAATATCTCTAATAGCTTTCGAGGAAAATGAGGAGAAAATTTATGTTTATATAGAAATATTAAGTTTCATTTTACTGAGTAATTATTAGTCATAGAACAAATATTCATAATTTCAGTTTTACAGTTTAATTAGGTCTATCAGATGCTGTAGTGATATTTCCAATATCTCTAATAGCTTTCGAGAAAATGAGGAGGAATTTCATGTTTTTATATAAATATAAAGATTTATTTTACTGCGTAGTTATGAGTCATAGAACAAATATTCATAATATCAGTTGTACAGTTTAATTAGGTCCATCAGATGCTGCAATGATATTTCCAATATCTCTAATAGCTTTCGAGAAAATGAGGAGAAAATTCATGTTTTTATATAAATATAAGATTTATTTTACTGCGTAGTTATGAGTCATAGAACAAATATTCATAATATCAGTTGTACAGTTTAATTAGGTCCATCAGATGCTGCAATGATATTTCCAATATCTCTAATAGCTTTCGAGAAAATGAGGAGGAAATTCATGTTTTTATATAAATATAAAGATTTATTTTACTGCGTAATTATTAGTCATACAACAAATATTTATAATATCAGTTGTACAGTTTAATTAGGTCCATCAGATGCTGCAATGATATTTCCAATATCTCTAATAGCTTTCGAGAAAATGAGGAGGAAATTCATGTTTTTATATAAATATAAAGATTTATTTTACTGCGTAATTATTAGTCATACAACAAATATTTATAATATCAGTTGTACAGTTTAATTAGGTCCATCAGATGCTGCAATGATATTTCCAATATCTCTAATAGCTTTCGAGAAAATGAGGAGGAAAGTCATGTTTTTATATAAATATAAGATTCATTTTACTTCGTAGTTATTAGTCATAGAACAAATATTCATAATTTCAGTTTTACAATTTAATTAGGTCTATCAGATGCTGCAGTGATATTTCCAATATCTCTAATAGCTTTCGAGAAATGAGGATGAAAATCATGTTTTTATATAAAAATACGGTTTAATTTACTGCGTAATTATTAGTCATAGAACAAATATTCATAATATCAGTTGTACAGTTGAATTAGGTTTATCAGATGATGCAATGATATTTCCAATATCTCTAATAGCTTTTGAGAAAACGAGGAAGAAAGTAATTTAAAAAAAAGTAAAATTCAGTATTTATTAGTATTAGTGAAAATATTCATAATGACAGTAGTAGATTTTAATCAGGTCTATCAGATGCTGCAATGATATTTCCAATATCTCTAATAGCTTTCGAGAAAATGAGGAGGAATGTCATGTTTTTATATAAATATAAAGATTTATTTTACTGCGTAGTTATGAGTCATAAAACAAATATTCATAATATCAGTTGTACAGTTTAATTAGGTCCATCAGATACTGCAATGATATTTCCAATATCTCTAATAGCTTTCGAGAAAATGAGGAGGAAATTCATGTTTTTATATAAATATAAAGATTTATTTTACTGCGTAATTATTAGTCATATAACAAATATTTATAATATCAGTTGTACAGTTTAATTAGGTCCATCAGATGCTGCAATGATATTTCCAATATCTCTAATAGCTTTCGAGAAAATGAGGAGGAAAGTCATGTTTTTATATAAATATAAAGATTTGTTTTACTTCGTAATTATTAGTTATAGAAAAAATATTCATAATATCATTGTACAGTTTAATTTAGTCCATCAGATGCTGCAATGATATTTTCAATATCTCTAATAGCTTTCGAGAAAATGAGGGGGAAAGTCATGTTTTTATATAAAAATTAAGTTTCATTTTACTGCGTAATTATTAGTCATAGAACAAATATTCATAATGACAGTTGTACAGTTTAATTAGGTGTATTAGATGCTGCAATGATATTTCCAATATCTCTAATAGCTTTCGAGAAAATGAGGAGGAAAGTCATGTTTTTATATAAATATTAAGTTTCATTTTACTGCGTAATTATTAGCCATAGAACAAATATTCATAATATCAGTTGTACAGTTTAGTTAGGTGTATCAGATGCTGCAATGATTTTTCCAATATCTCTAATAGCTTTCGAGAAATGAGGAGGAAAGTCATGTTTTTACATACATATTAAGTTTATTTTACTGCGTAATTATTAGTCATAGAACAAATATTCATAATATCAGTTTTACAGTTTAATTAGGTGTATCAGATGCTGCAATGATATTTCCAATATCTCTAATTGCTTTCGGAAAATTGAGGAGGAAAGTCATGTTTATATATAAATATTAAGTTTCATTTTACTGCGTAATTATTAGTCATAGAACAAATATTCATATGACAGTTGTACAGTTTAATTAGGTGTATCAGATGCTGCATTGATATTTCCAATATCTCTAATAGCTTTCGAAAAAATGAGGAGGAAAGTCATGTTTTTATATAAATATAAAGTTTCATTTTACTGCGTAATTATTAGTCATAGAACAAATATTCATAATTTCAGTTTTACAGTTTAATTAGGTCTATCAGATACTGCAATGATATTTCCAATATCTCTAATAGCTTTCGAGAAAATGAGGAGAAAATTCATGTTTTTTACGTAAATATTAAGTTTCATTTTACTGCGTAATTATTAGTCATAGAACAAATATTAATAATGACAGTTGTACAGTTTAATTAGGTGTATCAGATGCTGCAATGATATTTCCAATATCTCTAATAGCTTTCGTGGAAATGAGGAAAAAAGTTATGTTTATATAGAAATATTAAGTTTCATTTTACTGAGTAATTATTAGTCATAGAACAATTATTCATAATGACAGTTGTACAGTTTGATTAGGTATATCAGATGCTGTAATTATATTTCCAATATCTCTAATAGCTTTCGAGAAAATTAGGAGGAAAGACATGTTTTTATATAAATATAAAGTTTAATTTTAATGCGTAATTATTAGTCATAGAACAAATATTCATAATTTCAGTTTTTACAGTTTAATTATGTCTATCAGATCGTTAACGTTTGGAACTCCCTGCCCGCCAATGTCTTTGACAGTAAAACAATTACTACGTTCAAAAATAGACTTGACAAATATTTAGAAGCCAATCCACAACTAAAATACTATCCGTTAACGTAGCAAACTTTGAGTAAGTTCATCCTGATGTACCTAACTTACGAAATGTCGATTCAAAAGATGTCGCTAGTGGCCTGACATCGCTTGCCAGGAAGTAGTGGTAGCAGTAGTAGTAGTGACGGTAGTGATAGTCTGGTTTTGGTTGGCCTTCCTTTCCCTGCCAGCCATGGCTGGGGAGAGAAGCCTTCACCCTTACTATCCTGTATCCTTCAATCTAGAGTAGATAGTGTACTCACAAACAGCCTCGTAAGGGCCAGCAGGCCTGTTGTTGTTTGTTCTTCCTATGTGTTCCTATGTGTTCCTCCTCCTCCTCCTCCTCCTCCTCCTCCTCCTCCAGTGTTCAGTACTTCCTCATATTTCCTTTCCTTCTCCTCATCCTCCTTCTGTACACCACGGGAGGCCTATAAAGAGACACACACACATACACACACACACACACACACACACACACACACACACACACACACACACACACACACACACACACACACACAAAGAGAAAACTATCCCGCTGCGACTTTCCCTAAACCATGAAAACGTGTGTGTGTGTGTGTGTGTGTGTGTGTTGTGTGTGTGTGTGTGTGTGTGTGTGTGTGTGTGTGTGTGTGGTGACAGTGGATAATGTAGTGGTGTTTAGGCGTCGTATTTGTGGTTTTGTGGTGAAAGTCTTTCTTCCTTTCTTCCTTCTTTCTTCCCTTCTTCAGGTAGCGAATACTTTAAAAGGGAGAAGATAAGTAGGTGAGGTGGAGGGAAAGGGAGGAGAAGGGAGGTGAAGGAATAGAGGGAAGGGAGGTAAGGGAGGGAGGAGGAGAGAGAGGTGGTCAAGAAGTGGCCGGTAGGGGGGTAGGGTTGGAGGAAAGAAGAGGTCCGTGAGAGAGAGAGAGAGAGAGAGAGAGAGACGGATCTTCGGATGACCTTCGCATTGAGAGCGATCGATAGAGTGAAGAGTGCAGATATGAGAGAGAGATTACGTATGATCCTTTGTGAGAGAGAGAAAAGGGGAGAGAGAGACGATTGAGAGACCGATGATTTTGATTGAGATTGAGATTTGATCTTTTCTGATTTTCTGTTCGTTGAGAGAGAGATTTATAGATGGTAGTGAGAGGAGACTCGATCAGAGAAAAAAAAAAAGAAAAATAAAACCTTGTTGTTAGTAGCATGTAGAATGAATGTGTGAATAATAAGTTGTTGGTGAGTAACGAATCTACGTGAGTGACAAAAAAAATAACGAGTAATGAATTGTAGAAAGGTGGAAGTTATATTAATTAGTTTAGTTCAGTAGTTTAGTGTTAGTATTAGTAGTGTAGTAGTAGGTCGTTAGTTTAGTAGCAGTAGCAGTATGTAGTCTAGTAGGAGGTAGTGTAGTATAAAATCGGTTAGGTTAGCC
>JAPQNM010000018.1:11694009-11736709 GCA_029783475.1 Metacarcinus magister
GTGGTAGTGTGCGTATGTGGTGTGTGTGTGTGTGTGTGTGTGTGTGTGTGTGTGTGTGTGTGTGTGTGTGTGTGTGTGTGTGTGTGTGTGTCTGTGTCTGTGTCTGTGTCTGTGTCTGCGCCCCGCCGTGCCCTGTTTACTCCTACTTGGCGGCGCACAAGGGTAAAAGCGGGCCAGGAATTCCCTAAAGTACACGAAGGAGTGACAGGATACATTCAGGTTCCATTTTCTTGTCTGTTTCCTTTTGAGTATCGGTAACTTTGTGGTGATCTCTCTCTCTCTCTCTCTCTCTCTCTCTCTCTCTCTCTCTCTCTCTCTCTCTCTCTCTCTCTCTCTCTCTCTCTCTCTCTCTCTCTCTCTCTCTCTCTCTCTCTCTCATGAACAGTTCAGAAAGATGATATTGCCACAGACTATTCTTGGAACGTTTTTCTTGTCTTCTTCCTCCTCCTCCTCTTCTTTCTCCTCCTCCTCTTCTTTTTTTTTCCTCTTCTTCTCCTCCTCCTCCTCCTCCTCCTCCTCCTCCTCCTCCTCCTCCTCCTCCTCCTCCTCCTCCTCCTCCTCCTCCTCCTCCTTCCCTATGTTTCTTTAAGTTATAACGTGTAGCAGCACTTGCAAGATAACTATTTGTTCTTGTCTGTTTGTCAAAGAAACTGCAATCTCATCTAACTTAATTGTCCACATTTGAAGCACTTTTGTCGCGGTATTTGTTGCTATTGCCTTCACTTACAACTCTCGCTTGTCTGTATGAACTATTTTGCACAAGGAGTAATTCAAGGTTGATGAGTGTACTAGTTATGATTTGGTTCTCGATTCCCTGCTTGTCAAAACGACTGGTCAAAAAGATAGCAATTAGAGGAGAATAATGTCTGAGGGTAAGTGCATTTAAGAAGGAAGAACAAACAGCAGCAAACTTGTTGGCCCAACGAGGTTGTTTGTGATAAGCGACACGGTTTGATATGAGGTGTGTGACACAGGACAGTAAAGGCGAAGGATCCTCCCCACCTACCGCTCCCTCATGCTTGGTGACAGGAGAGGAAGGAAAATTATGTGGCATGAAAAAAATGTTTGGCATTTTTTATAGAAACTATATAATAATACCAATCACTATTGCTGCTTTTACCAGGACGAACACGTGCTACCAGACCACCAATAGCCAACACAAATATACGAAATTTCATAACTGTTTTCGTATAAACTTGATCCAATTTTGTTAAGACAATGGATACAATCTCGGTTGCGGTTTGGAGTCAAAGTGTACATGTGATTTATAAAAATTCTGAAGTAATTTGAGCGAGACAAGTAGAACCTTGCGTCATTCATATCAGAAGGATGTCTTTTCATCCTCCATCACCTGTCATACATACGCAGCCTCACCGTACCTGCCGTGAAGTCGAAGGCATTATCAAACCTTCCTTTACGTTCTATCCTGGGGTTCTGGGGTCCTGGGGGGGTGGCGGGCCCAACACTAACCACACTCCCGCTGTTACGGGTGTTCATGCTGAGCTCCTCCTCCATATGACGATACTGAGGGTTAGACATGACTATCTCCTTTCGTTTCAAAAGTTTCAAAGTTTCAAAAGTTTCAAAAGTTTCCTCCGTGATTTTCCTTCTGCACGATAGAAGGAAACAAAATAGTGCACTTTACTTATTTTCCAATGTCAAAACTTTAACGTGATGTAATTCCACTGTCTGGCTGACTTGTGTGTTTCCAGAACCTCAACTAACGAGATTAAAAGTCAAGTAGGGACCCTCACTTCCCTTCCGTGCGCAGTGTTCACTTCCCACGAGGACGTCAACTAAAGGTAAGACGTCTTCTGCACCGTTCACGTGCCGGGGGGAACTGAGGTATCATGAGCGGTTGCCTCGTCCCAAGGTCAGCACCACCTAACTAGAGAAGATGCCATGAGGCGAAAAATATCAAAAGGAAAGTCCGGTGTCCCTCGTACTGTCTCCTAGGACCTGCGTGACACATGTGAGCACACCTGTGTCTCCCTAGGAAGTGCAGAGTTCGGTGGAAACATAAGATAAGAATGTTATGATAATGCAAAGCTCAATGCTGACTCTACCGAAGACCATGACGTAAATATTGCATGGAGCGCCGCGTGTGGTTGCCAGCTATGCAGTATTATGTGTTCTCATGTCCTCTCGGATGCAGTATTTCAGTGTTACGTGTCGGTCGGCAGAGAGGTGTGTCCAGGTATTAATGGCATGTACGTGTGTGTGTTTGTATGTGTGTGTGTGTGTATGTGTGTGTGTGTGTGGAGGGAAAGGGAGAGACAAACACCATGGTAAAGCAGGACTGGAAGAAAGGCGCAAGCAAAGGATGCAGGAATGTGTCTGCAGGAAGAGAAGGGGAAGCGGTTACGTGCCAGACAATATTTCCCTATTCCCTCCCCTCCCTCCTCCTCCTCCTCCTCCTCCTCCTCTCCTCCTCCTCCTCTCCTCCTCCTCCTCTCCTCTCCTCTCTTTTTCCTTGCCCCTCAGTCTTCTTCCTGTTATCCACCTTCACTCGTCACGCCCTTACACTCTCCCTCTCATCAATTCCGTTTTCTCTTCACCTCGCATTGCAAACCACACCTTGCTCCACTGTTTACCTTCCCGCACCTGCCTCCACCTGTTTCCACCCGTATCACCTGCTAACCTCATCCCCGCCACCACCTGACACAGCCTCCCTTATCTTTTACTGTCTCCCTTATCTTTTACTTCTCTCACTGCACCCTGTCAACGCGCACACGCCCGCTCACACACACCCCCCCCCAACCCCCCGTCGCCTTAATTGGTAGTCATGTTGCTTATTTTGTTTAGTTTTTCCATTGTGGACTAAGTTGACAAAGTTTTGAGGTTCCATGTTTGTGCTTAAAATGTATAAATAGTTTGGTCACTAAATTGGTGAGGAAGTGTTGTTAGCATTGTAAGTAGTAGTAGTAGTAGTAGTAATAGTAGTAGTAGTAGTAGTAGAAGAAGGAGGAGGAAAAGAATTAAGGTAACAATCGGGTGGAAGAGGAGGAGGAGGAATATGAAGAAGAAGAAAAAAATAATAAAAAGTACAAATGAAAAAATACCGTCAACATGCAATAAAGAAAAAAAAAACATGATCTTGCTACGCAGTTGTTCCAGACGTGTGTAATAAAGTCTGTGTGTGTGTGTGTGTGTGTGTGTGTGTGTGTGTGTGTGTGTGTGTGTGTCTGTGTTTGGGTCTCGTCGCGACAAATTAGGAGTCAAAGACAAAAAACAAGACCCTGTGACTAAGCGCATTGTTGGTCCTTCAGAAAAAACACATTATTATAAGAAAACTTACTGACCGGTTGTACTTCAGGAAAACAAAACAAAGCTAAACATGGTAATAGTAAATGGTTTATGAAAATTTTTATTATAAGTAAGATTGATTTGCCAGATGACCTTGAAGGAAATATTTGTTGAGTCAGTTAATGAGGTAGACTTGAGAATGATGATGAGGACGGGGGGAATAATAGCTTCCAAACACACACACACCCACACACACACACACACACACACACACACACACACACACACACACACACACACACACACACACACACACACACACATACACACATTTCGCCACTTCGCCCTTCCAAAATCGGCTCTTATCTTGATGTATACCGGAGAGAGAGAGAGAGAGAGAGAGAGAGAGAGAGAGAGAGAGAGAGAGAGAGAGAGAGAGAGAGAGAGAGAGAGAGAGAGAGAGAGAGAGAGAGAGAGAGAGAGAGAGAGAGAGAGAGAGAGAGAGAGAGAGAGAGAGAGAGAGTGTGTTTCCACGGGGGGGGGGAGGAAAATGAGGCCATAACTATATAAACAAATTACTTTTATACATGTAATGACTAAACGAGCAGCAGACGATAAGCGGGACGTTATTAGCAATTAGGTAACCTCACCGCCCTGCCTCTTAACACTTACGACGGGGAAAGAATGTGTCTGAACGCGCAAATTAGTGGAAAAAGAGGACAAATAAGTAAGTAAATGAATGTGTGTGTGTATGTGTGTGTGTGTGTGTGTGTGTGTGTGTGTGTGTTAATATCCTTGTCATTATGCGCACAAACACACACACACACACACACACACACACACACACACACACACACACACACACACACACACACACACACACACACACGCATGTCCTGAATACTTAATTAATGATGATGAATATTGAAGCTCCCCAAAAGATCAAGGTGAGGAGAGCAAGTTGTTTTTTGTTTGTTTTTGTTTTGCGTATATGCGTTTATGTACGTGTGTGTGTGTGTGTGTGTGTGTGTGTGTGTGTGTGTGTGTGTGTGTGTGTGTGTGTGTGTGTGTGTGTGTACATATGTTTTTTTTCTTTTCCTTAATTTAATGCCTCGTTGATTCATATAATTTGGCTTACATATATATATTTTGTGTATATGATCATTATTATATGTATGTATTTTTCATTTTTATTTTGTTTTATTTTTTTCCGTCATGTAACTGTAGTGAAGGTCATAACGTTGGTATGTAATTTATTTGTAATTTTATTCGTAGGATGACAATGCAGTTTTATAATTCTCTCTCTCTCTCTCTCTCTCTCTCTCTCTCTCTCTCTCTCTCTCTCTCTCTCTCTCTCTCTCTCTCTCTCTCTCTCTCTCTCTCTCTCTCTCTCTCTCTCTCTCTCTCTCTCTCTCTCCCATTTGTTCTATTAATGCACTTTTCAACCTCTCTTTTTATATCAGCATTTTTCTTTACCCCTCCTCCTCCTCCTCCTCCTCCTCCTCCTCCTCCTCCTCCTCCTCCTCCTCCTTCATCCAATACTCACTAATTCCCGTGATCGCCGACACGTTACTCATCCAAGAGCCTCGTCGTACTCGCTCCCTGTAGGACTTCCTTGAGGTCCTAGAGCGATTCTCCTGTTCCTGCGGGGGTGGAGTAGGGGGGAGGACGGGCGCCTGAAGGACACTATCGCACTCATCCTCCTCCTCCATGATGGTCTCCGGGAAGGTGGAGACCGTAGGATCTTGCCCTTGGAGAGGATTCGGCCTCGCGTCCAAGGAGCAGTAGGATGGAGGGCGTGTGGGTGGGGAGTTGATGGAGGAGAGTGATGGAGATGTGGAGGGCGTAGGACTCTGAAGGACGGTGGAGGCAGTGGAGTCTTGGATTGGCTTATTAGGACGTGGTGGGGAAGATGTGTGCTCAGGTGTGGAGGAGGAAGAGGAGGTTGGGGGAGGGGAGGGTGGGTGGAGGAGGGGACGGGAGGAAGGGGAGGAGGTGGAAGAAGAGGATGAAAACGGAATGATTGCGGAGATAGGACTCAACCTTGGATTAGGGAAGAGGCAAGGGAAAGGGGAGGGGGAGGAAGGGGAAGGGGTAAGGGATGCTGGGTGGTGGGTGAGGGGAAGGAGGATATGAGGGAAAGGCAACGCAGACGGGTGAGGAGACACGGGTGAGGGGAGAGACGTGTTGATGGCTGAAGGAATAGATGAATGACGATAGGGAATAAAAGGTGTAAGGATGATATCAAGTCCTCTCCATCAGGAAGTAAGTGTATGTTATGAAATGTAGGATATAATGAAAGGAAATGAATGTATAAAGGATTATTAAAAAGAATTAGAAAGGAAGTGAAGCTCAAAGGGAAAGACTTAATGAATGTTTCAGTTTTTTCTTTCTTTTTTATCTTTTTTTATTCACTTTCTTGTTTCAGTTTTTTTTTTCCTTCGTTTTTCTTGTTAATCCTGTTGCCTCTTGTTCATGGAGACACACAAATGTTCACTGTGTTTTATCATTATTTCAAATCCATTTAACTGTTAACTATCACCGCTAAGGAAACACAGATACAAACATTTATACTGTACTTCTAAACACACACTTACTTATCTTACACTTAATTAAACCAAATCCTTCACAATATACACACACATAATTAAAACACACTGACTGGTTAATTCATTTCATCTATTATCCGTTTTATTCATGTAGATAATAGAAACTATATATATATAACTTCGCTTTCCATACAGTACCAAAATAGTCCTTCCAGTTTTCTATGGCAAAAAAACCAAATACCATCACCTTGTTTTCTTTTCATTTTGTGTGTAAATATAAACAGACATTAAACCCATTTTCTCCGTTTTTTCTCTGTTTATTTTATATTCCGTTTTCTTTCCACACAGGTGAGCCCGTTGTTACCTGTACACCTGCCTCGCCCCGGCCCCAGGTGAGTGCGTTACACCCATACAGAGAGAGGGTGTGATAGGACTTTATATAAGATTACATTCAGACCCACGTAATACTGCAAGGCTTATACGTTACATTGTTTTCAGGGGTCTATGTTTTTTTCTTCGTAATAGTGACGGTTTATCGATGTTTTATGGAGTGTGACGCAAGATTATGTGTTTTTAGTTAAAGTTTTATATTTGTTTTTCTAGTTATTGCGTTTTTTTTTTTTTATCGTTGTCATTCCTAGAAACGTATTTGACTTATATTTCTTATTTATTTATTTTTGTTTTATTTCTATTTTTATTTTTCATTATCCATTAAGTTTCGATCACTGTTACCTTCTTTTCCATATCTTTTTTTTTATTCTTTTTTCACACATTTATATGTATGTATATGTATACTTTTTTTTTCTTCTGTTGCATTCGTTTCTATGGGTTTGCAAGTGTGTTTGTGTTGGTTGTGTTGCTCTTTAACTTCAATACAACACCAGTTCACCATCACCATCACTATCAACTACATCATCACCACAATCACAATCACTATCTACACCATTTTTCACCACCACACCTCATCACCAGTCAACCATAACCAGTTTCACCACCACCACCATCACCACCATCACCACCATCACCACCATCACCACCATCACCACCACACATCAATCAGAAGCTTTCCAACCCACCACAGTAATGATCACCACCATCACCACCATCATCATCACCATCACCACCACTGCCACCACCACCACTACTGACAGCACCACAACTGAAACCGTGACATGCGACTAAGAGGAAAGGGAGGAGGAGGAGGAGGAGGAGGAGGAGGAGGAGGAGGAGGAGGAGGAGGAGGAGGAGGAGGAGGAGGAGGAGGAGGAGGAGGAGGAGGAGGAGGAGGAGGAGGAGGAGGAGGAGGAGGAGGAGGAGGAGGAGGAGGAGGGAGGAGGGGGAGAAAGAGAAAGAGGAGGGAGTAGGGGGAAGGGTATTATGTCAGAAAGAGAGAGAGAGAGAGAGAGAGAGAGAGAGAGAGAGAGAGAGAGAGAGAGAGAGAGAGAGAGAGAGAGAGAGAGAGAGAGAGAGAGAGAGAGAGAGAGAGAGAGAGAGAGAGAGAGAGAGAGAGAGAGAGAGAGAGAGAGAGAGAGAGAGAGAGAGAGAGAGAGAGAGAGAGAGAGAGAGAAAAAAAAAGGAGAGAGAGAGAGAGGTGACATGTGTATAAGAAGGGTGTCAGGTGAGGGTGGTGCCAGGTAGGAAAGGTGAGAGGGCGCTAAGTGAGGGGTGGAGAGAATAAGACGGAAAGAAGAGGAAGAAGAAGAGAGAGAGAGAGAGAGAGAGAGAGAGAGAGAGAGAGAGAGAGAGAGAGAGAGAGAGAGAGAGAGAGAGAGAGAGAGAGAGAGGAGGAGTAGAAGGGAGGGAGAGAGGGTCTAAGCCGCTGACCTGAAGCCAAACAACATAATATGGCCACCTGGGAAACCTTGTTCATCCTACCAATCTTTGACTATTTTTCCCCAGGACGTTCTGCTACAGTGACGAGATGCAAAGAGAGTAAGAGAGAGAGAGAGAGAGAGAGAGAGAGAGAGAGAGAGAGAGAGAGAGAGAGAGAGAGAGAGAGAGAGAGAGAGAGAGAGAGAGAGAGAGAGAGAGAGAGAGAGAGAGAGAGAGAGAGGAGAGAGAGAGAGAGAGAGAGAGAGAGAGAGAGAGAGAGAGAGAGAGAGAGAGAGAGAGAGAGAGAGAGAGAGAGAGAGAGAGAGAGAGAGAGAGAGAGAGAGAGAGAGAGAGAGAGAGAGAGAGAGAGAGGAGAGAGAGAGAGAGAGAGAGAGAGAGAGAGAGAGAGAGAGAGAGAGAGAGAGAGAGAGAGGAGAGAGAGAGAGAGAGAGAGAGAGAGAGAGAGAGAGAGAGAGAGAGAGAGAGAGAGAGAGAGAGAGAGAGAGAGAGAGAGAGAGAGAGAGAGGAGAGAGAGAGAGAGAGAGAGAGAGAGAGAGAGAGAGAGGAGAGAGAGAGAGAGAGAGAGAGAGAGAGAGAGAGAGAGAGAGAGAGAAATACCATTGTCTATTTTCAGTGTTTTGTTATTTGTCTGAGGTTCGCTAAAGCATAGTAAGGTATCTTTGCCTTCCTTGGCCTGGCGAGGGGAAGGGAGATGGGGAAAGGAAGAGGGGAAGGAAGATGGGGAGGAGGTGAGGGGAAGATGGGGAGGAGGCGAGGGGAAGATGGGGAGGTGGTGAGGAGAAGGTAGAGGGGGAGGTAGTGAAAGGAAAGGAGATGGGTAGGAGGTAAAGGGAAGGGAGATGGGGAGGTGAGGTGAGGGGAAGGAAACGGTATTGAGATGGGGAGTGGAAGGTAAGATGGGGAAAGGAAGGTGTGGAGGGGAGGGGCCGGCCAGGTAAGTTAATGACCCTACCTGCGCCTCTTTGAGTTTGCAAATGAAGGGTTTAGCTTCTTGTTGCTTTTTTCTGAGTTTGTATTTTATGTTTTATTTTAGGTTGTCTGTTTTGCGTCACTTGACTGTGCGTATGTTAAGATTTTGGGTTTATTTATTTATCTATTTATTATATATTATTTATTTTGCGAGCCTTGGTATCCATGAACTTAATTTTTTCTCTCATTGTGTTGTTATTGCAATAATCTTCATAATGTATATAACAGCGAGGACTCAAGTGTTAATCATTGTAGTTTCTTTTGTATTAGTCTATTTTTCTTCATTTATTTGATATATACTTCAAACGTTACACTGTTATTGTTATCACTATTTTCCCGGAATATTTCTGTCATACTCGCATATCATTTTCTACGAATCTGAGACGACACTGACGCAATGAACTCAACTGTCTATAAACACTTTCTTTCTTTACTCACAACACCATCTCATTCTGTAGTATAAGCTTCCTTTACCAACCTTTTCTTTGCGTGGTATTCTTTCAAACGTTTACACACCACCAATGTTTTCTATCCAACCTTTCCTTCCTTACTAAACTTGCTATTCCTTTGCCTTTCCGGGCGGACCTACACAGCAAGGTAGAGGAGCAGGGCGTGTCCCCCAACTGACGCCTAGGGAGAGGTGTGGCACTAGGGCGGGTGTGCGGGGCTCGTGGCACACTATCTGCCTTCTGGCGGGCACTGGGCCATGTGTCTCGCGGTGCCTGGCCGGGCGTGGAGGGGCGGGAAGTGGCGAGGGGAGTTAAGGGGCGCCACTTGGCATGTAAATATCTCTTTTTTTTTATATTTCTCTCTTTCTCTCTCTTCCTCTCTTTTCCCCCAACCCAACCTGCGTGCATGTAAATAAAGCTTGCCCGAGGAGTGACGTGAGAGTGACAGATAGACAGAGTAAAGGCAATATAGTAAAATCAGTGAGGCCTTATCTAAGACCATCTGGGCTTTGACTAGACCTGCGTACAGTCGATAAGCACTGCAGGACATACTTTTATCTTACACCCATGATCACTTTATTCTGTTATCAGTTATCTATTCTCCTTACTTCACCACTTAGCCCTCCACCTGCCTCCCTCTCCACCTGTTATCATTCTCTCCCACCTCCCCCGCTCTGTGCCTTCCCTCTCATCCCTCTCCCAGATGCACGAGGAGGTAAATCACAGGGAAAGGGTCGTACACGGCAGTAAATTGTCGTACACGAGATAAATATTCGTAATGTAAGAAATATTATCTAACGTGTGTGTGTGTGTGTGTGTGGGTATGTGTGTGTGGGTGTGTGTGTGTGGGTGGGTGTGTGTGTTTTCTTCCTAGTAACCATAAATCACGTAATACTTAGGCATGACGTCCCCAAATTCCTCTTCCTTCCCTTCCTCCTCCTCCTCCTCCTCCTCCTCCTCCTCCTCCTCCTCCTCCTCCTCCTCCTCCTCCTCCTCCTCCTCTTCTTCCTCCTCTTCCTCATTCTCCTTCTCTCAGTAACTTCCGGATCCGCTGCATATGTTGTAAGCTAGTGACTTGCTGTTTATATTTGGACGAAGGAGTAAGAAGAATAAGAAGGGAAGGAATAGAAAATAGATAATAAAGAAGAGACACAGAGAGAGAGAGAGAGAGAGAGAGAGAGAGAGAGAGAGAGAGAGAGAGAGAGAGAGAGAGAGAGAGAGAGAGAGAGAGAGAGAGAGAGATGGCAATTGCGGCAAATAAAAGACAACTCCCTTTCCTTTGATCTCATGCACACCAAAATAGAAGCATCACCCCCCGTTGTGTTTATACTTACCTCACCGCCACTCCGTTACTCACCATCTCTTCTCCCCTATTATCTCCCCACTTGTCTCCCCTCTCGCGCCCCTCCGTTACTCAACACACCATCTCTCCTCCCCCATTATTATCTCCCCTCTTATCCCCCCTCTCCCGCCCCTCACCCCACCACGCCTCCTGTTTACCTAAGGATATAGAAAACGTAATGGCATAAAATAACTTGCAATTGTTTAAAGGGGAAATAAGTGAATTAATTAGGTTGTGAGGTGTAAGATTAATGATTTCGGTTTATATTATCTTGTTTGTGTGAGGAAAGATAAGAAATATAAACTCGTATATCTATTTTCATTATTATTGGCATTGTTATCTATCTCTTACCATCGTTTGTTATCGTTATTGTTATTTTGTAGTTCTTTCGTTTTGTTATTGTGTATTTATAGATGTGTTATTTTCTTCTCTTGACTTGCTTCCTTCCTTTTGTACGTGGATATTTTTAGATTGTCTAGATAGGAACACATAGGAAGAACAAACAGCAACAGGCCTGCTGGCCCTTACGAGGCTGTTTGTGAGTACACTATCTAATCTAGAGTGAAGGATACAGGATAGTAAGGGTGAAGGCTTTTCTCCCCAGCCATGGCTGGCAGGGAAAGGAAGGCTAACCAAGACCAGACTGTCACTATTGTCACTACCACTACTGCTACCACTACTTCCTGGCAAGCGATGTCAGGCCACTAGCGACGTCTTTTGAATCGACATTTCGTAAGTTAGGTACATCAGAATGAACATACTCAAAAGTTTGCTACGTTAACGGATAGTATTTTAGTTGTGGATTGGCTTCTAAGTATTTGTCAAGTCTATTTTTGAACGTAGTAATTGTTTTACTGTCGACGACATTGGCGGGCAGGGAGTTCCAAACGTTCACGATCCGATTGAAAAAGAAGTGCTTGGCTTCGTTTGATGTGAATCTTTTACCAGTAATCTTAAAAGAATGACGTCTTCTTGTTATATTTGATCTATCAAAAGTAATGTAATCTTCTGTATTGATATTATCGAATCCTTTGATTATCTTGAACATTTCAATTAAATCCCCTCGCATCCTTCGTTTTTCTAGGCTGAATAAGTTTGGTTCTTTAAGTCTTTCTTCATAAGGTTTATTTTTCAGCCTTGGAATCATTTTTGTTATTCTTCGCTGGACTCTTTCCAGTTTGTCAATGTCCTTTCTGTAATATGGGGACCAAAACTGTACGCAATACTCAAGATGGGGTAGTACTAGTGAATTATGCAGTTTTAATATGACTTTTTCTGATTTATTTTCGAAAGTACGTCAAATAAAGCCGACCAATCTGTTAGCAGTTTTAACTACCTCTGAACAATGTTGACTGGGTTTTAAATCGTTTGATATTGTGATTCCCAGATCTTTTTCCTTGTGTGTAGAAAATGGTTTACCATTCATTGAGTACTGAACGTGATCATTATTTCTTCCGATGTGTAGTACCTTGCATTTTTAACGTTAAATTTCATTTGCCATTTATTGGCCCAAGATGTTAGTCGATCTAGGTCTGATTGTAAGACTTCTCTGTCAATTGTCGTAGTTACTTTGCTGAGAATTTTCGTATCGTCAGCGAATTTCGATATTTTGCAAGTGATCCCATCATCTATGTCATTAACATATATCATGAATAAGACAGGACCAAGCACTGAACCTTGTGGTACGCCACTTTTTACGTTTAGCCATTGAGAGGAGACACCGTTTAAGACTACTCTCTGCTTACGTTCAGAGAGCCAGTCCAGAAGCCAATTATAAATGCTACCAGAGATACCGTGAGTCATTAGTATATTAAGCAATCGTTGATGAGGTACTTTATCAAAGGCCTTTTAAAAATTCAGATATATGACATCTACTGCTCTGCTTTCATCGTACGCGTCAAAAACATTGTGGAAGAATTCTAATAAGTCAGTTAAACATGAACGTTTATTACGAAATCCATGCTGTGAGGGTTTTATTATATCGTTGTCTTCAAAGAATTTCACCACATTGTCACGAATGATTGTCTCCATTAATTTACATACAACTGATGTCAGACTGATTGGCCTATAATTTCCAGGTTGTGACTTGTCCCCCTTTTTAAAGATTAGTGTTACATTTGCACGTTTCCAATCTGATGGAACTTTACCATCTCTTAAGGATTTATTGAATAAGATTGTAAGCGATTTACTGATCAGAGTCTGTTTGATTACTCCTGTAGTGTACATAGCCTTCCTTTGACCATAAATGCTGCTGCATCAAGATAAGGCTCATTAGAATTAGGTATATAGAGGCAGAAAACAATTCAATTCCCACTGCTCGCTCGGTCATGACCGGCCGATCAAAATCTTCACTACTGACTCTGTCACCGGTGCCAATGGCTATGGAAGTTATTTATTTTCATTCTTAAATGCTGCTGCATCAAGATAAGGCTCACTAGAATAAGGTATATAGAGGCAGAAAACAATTCAATTCCCACCGCTCGTTCGGACATGACCGACCGATCAAAATTTTCACTACTGACTCTGTCCCCGGTGCCAATGGCTATGGGAGTGATTTATTTTCATTAAAAAATGTAATGCAGTACTTTTATTGCAGTGTCAAGCTCCATCGAGAGGATATGATAGCCATCAGTAACCCGCGTATACTCCTACACAAGACACGTTACCCCGTAAGGAACACATATTGTCTTAACGTCCACGAATATTCTTGTAATGACTGTTACAGCTCAAAGCAGTTCATAACTAAGCCTTACGACACGTTTAACCATCTTACAGACCCTCGTGGATGTCTAGAATTGTTCTCAACATATGGTGTATTTCTGTCATTTTTTCTACTCTGGGAAATTTTTTGCAAAATTTCCTCTTCGATTTTGTTTTTTTTAAACTATGTTGTACATGGGAATAATGTAAGACTTTCAGCATAGTTTCAGTTAATTTCACCAGTAACTTTTATTGCTATAAATGAATTTATTTGGGTTAAAACAGATAATAAAATCAGTATGGTGGATCTAATACTTTACCAATGTTGATGGAAAAGATATCAGATATTCCTTATGAAATTACCAAATAATAAACAAAGCACTTTGTTCAATTGGTATCTTAGCTTAGAAGCTAATATTGTTTGTTTAATGATATCATTATTTTAGTAGATAACTATTTTTCATGAGATAGATACCGATCAAATATAACAAAGAGTTATATTCTGAAATCATAAATATTTTTCTTCTCTTTTTAAACCCTATCCCATTCCAATCCTGCGTCTAGTTTCTTTTTTCATTATTTATAATCTACGTAATTTACGTGAGGACGTAATATATATTTTCTTAATATTGTGTTTATCAGTACTTGTTACATACCATAAGGATCAGAAAAAGGTGCAGATTTTGAAGCATTGCTTGAAAATTCAATACGAGTAAAACAAAAGGAGTTACAACTAGTTTAAGTAGAACATATGATGAAAACAAGTTTTTATACACTATTTCAGGATGGCAGAGTCTGTTTGATTACTCCTGTAGTGTACATAGCCTTTCTTTGACCTTCATAAATGCTGCTGCATCAAGATAAGGCTCACTTGAATTAGGTATATAGAGGCAGAAAACAATTCAATTCCCACCGCTCGCTCGGTCATGACCAGCCGATCAAAATCTTCACTACTGACTCTGTCACCGGTGCCAATGGCTATGGAAGTTATTTATTTTCATTCTTAAATGCTGCTGCATCAAGATAAGGCTCACTAGAATTAGGTATATAGAGGCAGAAAACAATTCAATTCCCACTGCTCGTTTGGACATGACCGACCGATCAAAATTTTCACTACTGACTCTGTCACCGGTGCCAATGGCTATGGAAGTGATTTATTTTCATTAAAAAATGTAATGCAGTACTTTTATTGCAGTGTCAAGCTCCATCGAGAGGATATGATAGCCATCAGTAACCCGCGTATACTCCTACACACGACACGTTACCCGGTAAGGAACACATATTGTCTTAACGTCCACGAATATTCTTGTAATGACTGTTACAGCTCAAAGCAGTTCATAACTAAGCCTTACGACACGTTTAACCATCTTACAGACCCTCGTGGATGTCTAGAATTGTCCTCAACATATGGTGTATTTCTGTCATTTTTTCTACTCTGGGAAATTTTTTGCAAAATTTCCTCTTCGATTTTGTTTTTTTTAAAACTATGTTGTACATGGGAATAATGTAAGACTTTCAGCATAGTTTCAGTTAATTTCACCAGTAACTTTTATTGCTATAAATGAATTTATTTGGGTTAAAACAGATGATAAAATCAGTATGGTGGATCTAATACTTTACCAATGTTGATGGAAAAGATATCAGATATTCCTTATGAAATTACCAAATAATAAACAAAGCACTTTGTTCAATTGGTATCTTAGCTTAGAAGCTAATATTGTTTGTTTAATGATATCATTATTTTAGTAGATAACTATTTTTCATGAGATAGATAGCGATCAAATATAACAAAGAACTATATTGTGAAATTATAAATATTTTTCTCCTCTTTTTAAACCCTATCCCATTCCAATCCTGCGTCTAGTTTCTTTTTTCATTAATTATAATCTACGAAATTTACGTGAGGACGTAATATATATTTTCTTAATATTGTGTTTATCAGTACTTGTTACATACCATAAGGATCAGAAAAAGGTGCAGATTTTGAAGCATTGCTTGAAAATTCAATACGAGTAAAACGAAAGGAGTTACAACTAGTTTAAGTAGAACATATGATGAAAACAAGTTTTTATACACTATTTCAGGATGGCAGAGTCTGTTTGATTACTCCTGTAGTGTACATAGCCTTTCTTTGACCTTCTTAAATGCTGCTGCATCAAGATAAGGCTCACTAGAATTAGGTATATAGAGGCAGAAAACAATTCAATTCCCACCGCTCGCACGGTCATGACCGGCCGATCAAAATCTTCACTACTGACTCTGTCACCGGTGCCAATGGCTATGGAAGTTATTTATTTTCATTCTTAAATGCTGCTGCATCAAGATAAGGCTCACTAGAATTAGGTATATAGAGGCAGAAAACAATTCAATTCCCACCGCTCGCTCGGTCATGACCGGCCGATCAAAATCTTCACTACTGACTCTGTCACCGGTGCCAATGGCTATGGAAGTTATTTATTTTCATTCTTAAATGCTGCTGCATCAAGATAAGGCTCACTAGAATTAGGTATATAGAGGCAGAAAACAATTCAATTCCCACCGCTCGCTTGGACCGACATGACCGGCCGATCAAAATTTTCACTACTGACTCTGTCACCGGTGCCAATGGCTATGGAAGTGATTTATTTTCATTAAAAAATGTAATGCAGTACTTTTATTGCAGTGTCAAGCTCCATCGAGAGGATATGATAGCCATCAGTAACCCGCGTATACTCCTACACACGACACGTTACCCGGTAAGGAACATATATTGTCTTAACGTCCACGAATATTCTTGTAATGACTGTTACAGCTCAAAGCAGTTCATAACTAAGCCTTACGACACGTTTAACCATCTTACAGACCCTCGTGGATGTCTAGAATTGTCCTCAACATATGGGGTATTTCTGTCATTTTTCTACTCTGGGAAATTTTTTGCAAAATTTCCTCTTCGATTTTGTTTTTTTTAAACTATGTTGTACATGGGAATAATGTAAGACTTTCAGCATAGTTTCAGTTAATTTCACCAGTAACTTTTATTGCTATAAATGAATTTATTTGGGTTAAAACAGATGATAAAATCAGTATGGTGGATCTAATACTTTACCAATGTTGATGGAAAAGATATCAGATATTCCTTATGAAATTACCAAACTAATAAACAAAGCACTTTGTTCAAATGGTATCTTAGCTTAGAAGCTAATATTGTTTGTTTAATGATATCATTATTTAGTAGATAACTATTTTTCATGAGATAGATAGCGATCAAATATAACAAAGAGTTATATTGTGAAATCATAAATATTTTTCTCCTCTTTTTAAACCCTATCCCATTCCAATCCTGCGTCTAGTTTCTTTTTTCATTATTTATAATCTACGTAATTTACGTGAGGACGTAATATATATTTACTTAATATTGTGTTTATCAGTACTTGTTACATACCATAAGGATCAGAAAAAGGTGCAGATTTTGAAGCATTGCTTGAAAATTCAATACGAGTAAAACGAAAGGAGTTACAACTAGTTTAAGTAGAACATATGATGAAAACAAGTTTTTATACACTATTTCAGGATGGCAGAGTCTGTTTGATTACTCCTGTAGTGTACATAGCCTTTCTTTGACCTTCTTAAATGCTGCTGCATCAAGATAAGGCTCACTAGAATTAGGTATATAGAGGCAGAAAACAATTCAATTCCCACCAGCTCGCTCGGACCGACATGACCGGCCGATCAAAATCTTCACTACTGACTCTGTCACCGGTGCCAATGGCTATGGAAGTTATTTATTTTCATTCTTAAATGCTGCTGCATCAAGATAAGGCTCACTAGAATTAGGTATATAGAGGCAGAAAACAATTCAATTCCCACCGCTCGCTCGGACCGACATGACCGGCCGATCAAAATCTTCACTACTGACTCTGTCACCGGTGCCAATGGCTATGGAAGTTATTTATTTTCATTCTTAAATGCTGCTGCATCAAGATAAGGCTCACTAGAATTAGGTATATAGAGGCAGAAAACAATTCAATTCCCACCGCTCGCTCGGACCGACATGACCGGCCGATCAAAATCTTCACTACTGACTCTGTCACCGGTGCCAATGGCTATGGAAGTTATTTATTTTCATTCTTAAATGCTGCTGCATCAAGATAAGGCTCACTAGAATTAGGTATACAGAGGCAGAAAACAATTCAATTCCCACCGCTCGTTTGGACATGACCGACCGATCAAAATTTTCACTACTGACTCTGTCACCGGTGCCAATGGCTATGGAAGTGATTTATTTTCATTAAAAAATGTAATGCAGTACTTTTATTGCAGTGTCAAGCTCCATCGAGAGGATATGATAGCCATCAGTAACCCGCGTATACTCCTACACACGACACGTTACCCGGTAAGGAACACATATTGTCTTAACGTCCACGAATATTCTTGTAATGACTGTTACAGCTCAAAGCAGTTCATAACTAAGCCTTACGACACGTTTAACCATCTTACAGACCCTCGTGGATGTCTAGAATTGTCCTCAACATATGGTGTATTTCTGTCATTTTTTCTACTCTGGGAAATTTTTTGCAAAATTTCCTCTTCGATTTTGTTTTTTTTAAACTATGTTGTACATGGGAATAATGTAAGACTTTCAGCATAGTTTCAGTTAATTTCACCAGTAACTTTTATTGCTATAAATGAATTTATTTGGGTTAAAACAGATGATAAAATCAGTATGGTGGATCTAATACTTTACCAATGTTGATGGAAAAGATATCAGATATTCCTTATGAAATTACCAACTAATAAACAAAGCACTTTGTTCAAATGGTATCTTAGCTTAGAAGCTAATATGGTTTGTTTAATGATATCATTATTTTAGTAGATAACTATTTTTCATGAGATAGATAGCGATCAAATATAACAAAGAACTATATTGTGAAATCATAAATATTTTTCTCCTCTTTTTAAACCCTATCCCATTCCAATCCTGCGTCTAGTTTCTTTTTTCATTATTTATAATCTACGAAATTTACGTGAGGACGTAATATATATTTTCTTAATATTGTGTTTATCAGTACTTGTTACATACCATAAGGATCAGAAAAAGGTGCAGATTTTGAAGCATTGCTTGAAAATTCAATACGAGTAAAACGAAAGGAGTTACAACTAGTTTAAGTAGAACATATGATGAAAACAAGTTTTTATACACTATTTCAGGATGGCAGAGTCTGTTTGATTACTCCTGTAGTGTACATAGCCTTTCTTTGACCTTCTTAAATGCTGCTGCATCAAGATAAGGCTCACTAGAATTAGGTATATAGAGGCAGAAAACAATTCAATTCCCACCGCTCGCTCGGTCATGACCGGCCGATCAAAATCTTCACTACTGACTCTGTCACCGGTGCCAATGGCTATGGAAGTTATTTATTTTCATTCTTAAATGCTGCTGCATCAAGATAAGGCTCACTAGAATTAGGTATATAGAGGCAGAAAACAATTCAATTCCCACCGCTCGCTCGGACCGACATGACCGGCCGATCAAAATCTTCACTACTGACTCTGTCACCGGTGCCAATGGCTATGGAAGTTATTTATTTTCATTCTTAAATGCTGCTGCATCAAGATAAGGCTCACTAGAATTAGGTATACAGAGGCAGAAAACAATCATTCGGGACGAGACGATCAAAATCCTACGAATCCAGCTCGTGGCAGCGCGATCAAAATTTCATACGCCGTCACTGGGCATGAAGGTCATCAAGATAGGTCACTAGATAGTATAGAGCAGAAAACATTCATTCCCACCGCTCGCTCGGCATGACCGGCGATCAAAATCTTCACTACTGACTCTGTCACCGGTGCCAATGGCTATGGAAGTTATTTATTTTCATTCTTAAATGCTGCTGCATCAAGATAAGGCTCACTAGAATTAGGTATATAGAGGCAGAAAACAATTCAATTCCCACCGCTCGCTCGGACATGACCGGCCGATCAAAATCTTCACTACTGACTCTGTCACCGGTGCCAATGGCTATGGAAGTTATTTATTTTCATTCTTAAATGCTGCTGCATCAAGATAAGGCTCACTAGAATTAGGTATACAGAGGCAGAAAACAATTCAATTCCCACCGCTCGTTCGACATGACCGACCGATCAAAATTTTCACTACTGACTCTGTCACCGGTGCCAATGGCTATGGAAGTGATTTATTTTCATTAAAAAATGTAATGCAGTACTTTTATTGCAGTGTCAAGCTCCATCGAGAGGATATGATAGCCATCAGTAACCCGCGTATACTCCTACACACGACACGTTACCCGGTAAGGAACACATATTGTCTTAACGTCCACGAATATTCTTGTAATGACTGTTACAGCTCAAAGCAGTTCATAACTAAGCCTTACGACACGTTTAACCATCTTACAGACCCTCGTGGATGTCTAGAATTGTCCTCAACATATGGTGTATTTCTGTCATTTTTTCTACTCTGGGAAATTTTTTGCAAAATTTCCTCTTCGATTTTGTTTTTTTTAAACTATGTTGTACATGGGAATAATGTAAGACTTTCAGCATAGTTTCAGTTAATTTCACCAGTAAACTTTTATTGCTATAAATGAATTTATTTGGGTTAAAACAGATGATAAAATCAGTATGGTGGATCTAATACTTTACCAATGTTGATGGAAAAGATATCAGATATTCCTTATGAAATTACCAACTAATAAACAAAGCACTTTGTTCAAATGGTATCTTAGCTTAGAAGCTAATATGGTTTGTTTAATGATATCATTATTTTAGTAGATAACTATTTTTCATGAGATAGATAGCGATCAAATATAACAAAGAACTATATTGTGAAATCATAAATATTTTTCTCCTCTTTTTAAACCCTATCCCATTCCAATCCTGCGTCTAGTTTCTTTTTTCATTATTTATAATCTACGAAATTTACGTGAGGACGTAATATATATTTTCTTAATATTGTGTTTATCAGTACTTGTTACATACCATAAGGATCAGAAAAAGGTGCAGATTTTGAAGCATTGCTTGAAAATTCAATACGAGTAAAACGAAAGGAGTTACAACTAGTTTAAGTAGAACATATGATGAAAACAAGTTTTTATACACTATTTCAGGATGGCAGAGTCTGTTTGATTACTCCTGTAGTGTACATAGCCTTTCTTTGACCTTCTTAAATGCTGCTGCATCAAGATAAGGCTCACTAGAATTAGGTATATAGAGGCAGAAAACAATTCAATTCCCACCGCTCGCTCGGTCATGACCGGCCGATCAAAATCTTCACTACTGACTCTGTCACCGGTGCCAATGGCTATGGAAGTTATTTATTTTCATTCTTAAATGCTGCTGCATCAAGATAAGGCTCACTTGAATTAGGTATATAGAGGCAGAAAACAATTCAATTCCCACCGCTCGCTCGGTCATGACCGGCCGATCAAAATCTTCACTACTGACTCTGTCACCGGTGCCAATGGCTATGGAAGTTATTTATTTTCATTCTTAAATGCTGCTGCATCAAGATAAGGCTCACTAGAATTAGGTATATAGAGACAGAATACAATTCAATTCCCACCGCTCGCTCGGTCATGACCGGCCGATCAAAATCTTCACTACTGACTCTGTCACCGGTGCCAATGGCTATGGAAGTTATTTATTTTCATTCTTAAATGCTGCTGCATCAAGATAAGGCTCACTAGAATTAGGTATATAGAGGCAGAAAACAATTCAATTCCCACCGCTCGCTCGGTCATGACCGGCCGATCAAAATCTTCACTACTGACTCTGTCACCGGTGCCAATGGCTATGGAAGTTATTTATTTTCATTCTTAAATGCTGCTGCATCAAGATAAGGCTCACTAGAATTAGGTATATAGAGGCAGAAAACAAGTCAATTCCCACCGCTCGTTCCGACATGACCGACCAATCAAAATTTTCACCACTGACTCTGTCACCGGTGCCAATGGCTATGGAAGTGATTTATTTTCATTAAAAAATGTAATGCAGTACTTTTATTGCAGTGTCAAGCTCCATCGAGAGGATATGATAGCCATCAGTAACCCGCGTATACTCCTACACACGACACGTTACCCCGTAAGGAACACATATTGTCTTAACGTCCACGAATATTCTTGTAATGACTGTTACAGCTCAAAGCAGTTCATAACTAAGCCTTACGACACGTTTAACCATCTTACAGACCCTCGTGGATGTCTAGAATTGTCCTCAACATATGGTGTATTTCTGTCATTTTTTCTACTCCGGGAAATTTTTTGCAAAATTTCTTCTTCGATTTTGTTTTTTTTAAACTATGTTGTACATGGGAATAATGTAAGACTTTCAGCATAGTTTCAGTTAATTTCACCAGAAACTGTTATTGCTATAAATTAATTTATTTGGGTTAAAACAGATGATAAAATCAGTATGGTGGATCTAATACTTTACCAATGTTGATGGAAAAGATATCAGATATTCCTTATGAAATTACCAACTAATAAACAAAGCACTTTGTTCAATTGGTATCTTAGCTTAGAAGCTAATATTGTTTGTTTAATGATATCATTATTTTAGTAGATAACTATTTTTCATGAGATAGATACCGATCAAATATAACAAAGAGTTATATTGTGAAATTATAAATATTTTTCTCCTCTTTTTAAACCCTATCCCATTCCAATCCTGCGTCTAGTTTCTTTTTTCATTATTTATAATCTACCTAATTTACGTGAGGACGTAATATATATTTTCTTAATATTGTGTTTATCAGTACTTGTTACATACCATAATGATCAGAAAAAAATGCAGATTTTGAAGCATTGCTTCAAAATTCAATACGAGTAAAACGAAAGGAGGAACAACTAGTTTAAGTAGAACATATGATGAAAACAAGTTTTTATACACTATTTCAGGATGGCAGAGTCTGTTTGATTACTCCTGTAGTGTACATAGCCTTTCTTTGACCTTCTTAAATGCTGCTGATTCAAGATAAGGCTCACTAGAATTAGGTATATAGAGGCAGAAAACAATTCAATTCCCACCGCTCGCTCGGTCATGACCGGCTGATCAAAATCTTCACTACTGACTCTGTCACCGGTGCCAATGGCTATGGAAGTTATTTATTTTCATTCTTAAATGCTGCTGCATCAAGATAAGGCTCACTTGAATTAGGTATATAGAGGCAGAAAACAATTCAATTCCCACCGCTCGCTCGGTCATGACCGGCCGATCAAAATCTTCACTACTGACTCTGTCACCGGTGCCAATGGCTATGGAAGTTATTTATTTTCATTCTTAAATGCTGCTGCATCAAGATAAGGCTCACTAGAATTAGGTATATAGAGGCAGAATACAATTCAATTCCCACCGCTCGCTCGGTCATGACCGGCCGATCAAAATCTTCACTACTGACTCTGTCACCGGTGCCAATGGCTATGGAAGTTATTTATTTTCATTCTTAAATGCTGCTGCATCAAGATAAGGCTCACTAGAATTAGGTATATAGAGGCAGAAAACAATTCAATTCCCACCGCTCGCTCGGTCATGACCGGCCGATCAAAATCTTCACTACTGACTCTGTCACCGGTGCCAATGGCTATGGAAGTTATTTATTTTCATTCTTAAATGCTGCTGCATCAAGATAAGGCTCACTAGAATTAGGTATATAGAGGCAGAAAACAAGTCAATTCCCACCGCTCGTTCCGACATGACCGACCAATCAAAATTTTCACCACTGACTCTGTCACCGGTGCCAATGGCTATGGAAGTGATTTATTTTCATTAAAAAATGTAATGCAGTACTTTTATTGCAGTGTCAAGCTCCATCGAGAGGATATGATAGCCATCAGTAACCCGCGTATACTCCTACACACGACACGTTACCCCGTAAGGAACATATATTGTCTTAACGTCCACGAATATTCTTGTAATGACTGTTACAGCTCAAAGCAGTTCATAACTAAGCCTTACGACACGTTTAACCATCTTACAGACCCTCGTGGATGTCTAGAATTGTCCTCAACATATGGTGTATTTCTGTCATTTTTTCTACTCCGGGAAATTTTTTGCAAAATTTCTTCTTCGATTTTGTTTTTTTTAAACTATGTTGTACATGGGAATAATGTAAGACTTTCAGCATAGTTTCAGTTAATTTCACCAGAAACTGTTATTGCTATAAATGAATTTATTTGGGTTAAAACAGATGATAAAATCAGTATGGTGGATCTAATACTTTACCAATGTTGATGGAAAAGATATCAGATATTCCTTATGAAATTACCAACTAATAAACAAAGCACTTTGTTCAATTGGTATCTTAGCTTAGAAGCTAATATTGTTTGTTTAATGATATCATTATTTTAGTAGATAACTATTTTTCATGAGATAGATACCGATCAAATATAACAAAGAGTTATATTGTGAAATTATAAATATTTTTCTCCTCTTTTTAAACCCTATCCCATTCCAATCCTGCGTCTAGTTTCTTTTTTCATTATTTATAATCTACCTAATTTACGTGAGGACGTAATATATATTTTCTTAATATTGTGTTTATCAGTATTTGTTACATACCATAATGATCAGAAAAAAGTGCAGATTTTGAAGCATTGCTTCAAAATTCAATACAAGTAAAACGAAAGGAGGAACAACTAGTTTAAGTAGAACATATGATGAAAACAAGTTTTTATACACTATTTCAGGATGGCAGAGTCTGTTTGATTACTCCTGTAGTGTACATAGCCTTTCTTTGACCTTCTTAAATGCTGCTGATTCAAGATAAGGCTCACTAGAATTAGGTATATAGAGGCAGAAAACAATTCAATTCCCACCGCTCGCTCGGTCATGACCGGCCGATCAAAATCTTCACTACTGACTCTGTCACCGGTGCCAATGGCTATGGAAGTTATTTATTTTCATTCTTAAATGCTGCTGCATCAAGATAAGGCTCACTTGAATTAGGTATATAGAGGCAGAAAACAATTCAATTCCCACCGCTCGCTCGGTCATGACCGGCCGATCAAAATCTTCACTACTGACTCTGTCACCGGTGCCAATTGCTATGGAAGTTATTTATTTTCATTCTTAAATGCTGCTGCATCAAGATAAGGCTCACTTGAATTAGGTATATAGAGGCAGAAAACAATTCAATTCCCACCGCTCGCTCGGTCATGACCGGCCGATCAAAATCTTCACTACTGACTCTGTCACCGGTGCCAATGGCTATGGAAGTTATTTATTTTCATTCTTAAATGCTGCTGCATCAAGATAAGGCTCACTAGAATTAGGTATATAGAGGCAGAAAACAATTCAATTCCCATCGCTCGCTCGGTCATGACCGGCCGATCAAAATCTTCACTACTGACTCTGTCACCGGTGCCAATGGCTATGGAAGTTATTTATTTTCATTCTTAAATGCTGCTGCATCAAGATAAGGCTCACTAGAATTAGGTATATAGAGGCAGAATACAATTCAATTCCCACCGCTCGCTCGGTCATGACCGGCCGATCAAAATCTTCACTACTGACTCTGTCACCGGTGCCAATGGCTATGGAAGTTATTTATTTTCATTCTTAAATGCTGCTGCATCAAGATAAGGCTCACTAGAATTAGGTATATAGAGGCAGAAAACAAGTCAATTCCCACCGCTCGTTCCGACATGACCGACCAATCAAAATTTTCACCACTGACTCTGTCACCGGTGCCAATGGCTATGGAAGTGATTTATTTTCATTAAAAAATGTAATGCAGTACTTTTATTGCAGTGTCAAGCTCCATCGAGAGGATATGATAGCCATCAGTAACCCGCGTATACTCCTACACACGACACGTTACCCCGTAAGGAACATATATTGTCTTAACGTCCACGAATATTCTTGTAATGACTGTTACAGCTCAAAGCAGTTCATAACTAAGCCTTACGACACGTTTAATCATCTTACAGACCCTCGTGGATGTCTAGAATTGTCCTCAACATATGGTGTATTTCTGTCATTTTTTCTACTCCGGGAAATTTTTTGCAAAATTTCTTCTTCGATTTTGTTTTTTTTAAACTATGTTGTACATGGGAATAATGTAAGACTTTCAGCATAGTTTCAGTTAATTTCACCAGAAACTGTTATTGCTATAAATTAATTTATTTGGGTTAAAACAGATGATAAAATCAGTATGGTGGATCTAATACTTTACCAATGTTGATGGAAAAGATATCAGATATTCCTTATGAAATTACCAACTAATAAACAAAGCACTTTGTTCAATTGGTATCTTAGCTTAGAAGCTAATATTGTTTGTTTAATGATATCATTATATTAGTAGATAACTATTTTTCATGAGATAGATACCGATCAAATATAACAAAGAGTTATATTGTGAAATCATAAATATTTTTCTCCTCTTTTTAAACCCTATCCCATTCCAATCCTGAGTCTAGTTTCTTTTTTCATTATTTATAATCTACCTAATTTACGTGAGGACGTAATATATATTTTCTTAATATTGTGTTTATCAGTACTTGTTACATACCATAATGATCAGAAAAAAGTGCAGATTTTAAAGCATTGCTTCAAAATTCAATACGAGTAAAACGAAAGGAGGAACAACTAGTTTAAGTAGAACATATGATGAAAACAAGTTTTTATACACTATTTCAGGATGGCAGAGTCTGTTTGATTACTCCTGTAGTGTACATAGCCTTTCTTTGACCTTCTTAAATGCTGCTGATTCAAGATAAGGCTCACTAGAATTAGGTATATAGAGGCAGAAAACAATTCAATTCCCACCGCTCGCTCGGTCATGACCGGCCGATCAAAATCTTCACTACCGACTCTGTCACCGGTGCCAATGGCTATGGAAGTTATTTATTTTCATTCTTAAATGCTGCTGCATCAAGATAAGGCTCACTAGAATTAGGTATATAGAGGCAGAAAACAAGTCAATTCCCACCGCTCGTTCCGACATGACCGACCAATCAAAATTTTCACCACTGACTCTGTCACCGGTGCCAATGGCTATGGAAGTGATTTATTTTCATTAAAAAATGTAGTGCAGTACTTTTATTGCAGTGTCAAGCTCCATCGAGAGGATATGATAGCCATCAGTAACCCGCGTATACTCCTACACACGACACGTTACCCCGTAAGGAACATATATTGTCTTAACGTCCACGAATATTCTTGTAATGACTGTTACAGCTCAAAGCAGTTCATAACTAAGCCTTACGACACGTTTAACCATCTTACAGACCCTCGTGGATGTCTAGAATTGTCCTCAACATATGGTGTATTTCTGTCATTTTTTCTACTCCGGGAAATTTTTTGCAAAATTTCTTCTTCGATTTTGTTTTTTTTAAACTATGTTGTACATGGGAATAATGTAAGACTTTCAGCATAGTTTCAGTTAATTTCACCAGAAACTGTTATTGCTATAAATGAATTTATTTGGGTTAAAACAGATGATAAAATCAGTATGGTGGATCTAATACTTTACCAATGTTGATGGAAAAGATATCAGATATTCCTTATGAAATTACCAACTAATAAACAAAGCACTTTGTTCAATTGGTATCTTAGCTTAGAAGCTAATATTGTTTGTTTAATGATATCATTATATTAGTAGATAACTATTTTTCATGAGATAGATACCGATCAAATATAACAAAGAGTTATATTGTGAAATCATAAATATTTTTCTCCTCTTTTTAAACCCTATCCCGTTCCAATCCTGAGTCTAGTTTCTTTTTTCATTATTTATAATCTACCTAATTTACGTGAGGACGTAATATATATTTTATTAATATTGTGTTTATCAGTACTTGTTACATACCATAATGATCAGAAAAAAATGCAAATTTAAAGCATTGCTTCAAAATTCAATACGAGTAAAACGAAAGGAGGAACAACTAGTTTAAGTAGAACATATGATGAAAACAAGTTTTTATACACTATTTCAGGATGGCAGAGTCTGTTTGATTACTCCTGTAGTGTACATAGCCTTTCTTTGACCTTCTTAAATGCTGCTGCATCAAGATAAGGCTCACTAGAATTAGGTATATAGAGGCAGAAAACAATTCAATTCCCACCGCTCGCTCGGTCATGACCGGCCGATCAAAATCTTCACTACTGACTCTGTCACCGGTGCCAATGGCTATGGAAGTTATTTATTTTCATTCTTAAATGCTGCTGCATCAAGATAAGGCTCACTTGAATTAGGTATATAGAGGCAGAAAACAATTCAATTCCCACCGCTCGCTCGGTCATGACCGGCCGATCAAAATCTTCACTACTGACTCTGTCACCGGTGCCAATGGCTATGGAAGTTATTTATTTTCATTCTTAAATGCTGCTGCATCAAGATAAGGCTCACTAGAATTAGGTATATAGAGGCAGAAAACAATTCAATTCCCACCGCTCGCTCGGTCATGACCGGCCGATCAAAATCTTCACTACTGACTCTGTCATCGGTGCCAATGGCTATGGAAGTTATTTATTTTCATTCTTAAATGCTGCTGCATCAAGATAAGGCTCACTAGAATTAGGTATATAGAGGCAGAAAACAAGTCAATTCCCACCGCTCGTTCCGACATGACCGACCAATCAAAATTTTCACCACTGACTCTGTCACCGGTGCCAATGGCTATGGAAGTGATTTATTTTCATTAAAAAATGTAATGCAGTACTTTTATTGCAGTGTCAAGCTCCATCGAGAGGATATGATAGCCATCAGTAACCCGCGTATACTCCTACACACGACACGTTACCCCGTAAGGAACATATATTGTCTTAACGTCCACGAATATTCTTGTAATGACTGTTACAGCTCAAAGCAGTTCATAACTAAGCCTTACGACACGTTTAACCATCTTACAGACCCTCGTGGATGTCTAGAATTGTCCTCAACATATGGTGTATTTCTGTCATTTTTTCTACTCCGGGAAATTTTTTGCAAAATTTCTTCTTCGATTTTGTTTTTTTTAAACTATGTTGTACATGGGAATAATGTAAGACTTTCAGCATAGTTTCAGTTAATTTCACCAGAAACTGTTATTGCTATAAATTAATTTATTTGGGTTAAAACAGATGATAAAATCAGTATGGTGGATCTAATACTTTACCAATGTTGATGGAAAAGATATCAGATATTCCTTATGAAATTACCAACTAATAAACAAAGCACTTTGTTCAATTGGTATCTTAGCTTAGAAGCTAATATTGTTTGTTTAATGATATCATTATTTTAGTAGATAACTATTTTTCATGAGATAGATACCGATCAAATATAACAAAGAGTTATATTGTGAAATTATAAATATTTTTCTCCTCTTTTTAAACCCTATCCCATTCCAATCCTGCGTCTAGTTTCTTTTTTCATTATTTATAATCTACCTAATTTACGTGAGGACGTAATATATATTTTCTTAATATTGTGTTTATCAGTACTTGTTACATACCATAATGATCAGAAAAAAATGCAGATTTTGAAGCATTGCTTCAAAATTCAATACGAGTAAAACGAAAGGAGGAACAACTAGTTTAAGTAGAACATATGATGAAAACAAGTTTTTATACACTATTTCAGGATGGCAGAGTCTGTTTGATTACTCCTGTAGTGTACATAGCCTTTCTTTGACCTTCTTAAATGCTGCTGATTCAAGATAAGGCTCACTAGAATTAGGTATATAGAGGCAGAAAACAATTCAATTCCCACCGCTCGCTCGGTCATGACCGGCTGATCAAAATCTTCACTACTGACTCTGTCACCGGTGCCAATGGCTATGGAAGTTATTTATTTTCATTCTTAAATGCTGCTGCATCAAGATAAGGCTCACTTGAATTAGGTATATAGAGGCAGAAAACAATTATATTCCCACCGCTCGCTCGGTCATGACCGGCCGATCAAAATCTTCACTACTGACTCTGTCACCGGTGCCAATGGCTATGGAAGTTATTTATTTTCATTCTTAAATGCTGCTGCATCAAGATAAGGCTCACTAGAATTAGGTATATAGAGGCAGAATACAATTCAATTCCCACCGCTCGCTCGGTCATGACCGGCCGATCAAAATCTTCACTACTGACTCTGTCACCGGTGCCAATGGCTATGGAAGTTATTTATTTTCATTCTTAAATGCTGCTGCATCAAGATAAGGCTCACTAGAATTAGGTATATAGAGGCAGAAAACAATTCAATTCCCACCGCTCGCTCGGTCATGACCGGCCGATCAAAATCTTCACTACTGACTCTGTCACCGGTGCCAATGGCTATGGAAGTTATTTATTTTCATTCTTAAATGCTGCTGCATCAAGATAAGGCTCACTAGAATTAGGTATATAGAGGCAGAAAACAAGTCAATTCCCACCGCTCGTTCCGACATGACCGACCAATCAAAATTTTCACCACTGACTCTGTCACCGGTGCCAATGGCTATGGAAGTGATTTATTTTCATTAAAAAATGTAATGCAGTACTTTTATTGCAGTGTCAAGCTCCATCGAGAGGATATGATAGCCATCAGTAACCCGCGTATACTCCTACACACGACACGTTACCCCGTAAGGAACATATATTGTCTTAACGTCCACGAATATTCTTGTAATGACTGTTACAGCTCAAAGCAGTTCATAACTAAGCCTTACGACACGTTTAACCATCTTACAGACCCTCGTGGATGTCTAGAATTGTCCTCAACATATGGTGTATTTCTGTCATTTTTTCTACTCCGGGAAATTTTTTGCAAAATTTCTTCTTCGATTTTGTTTTTTTTAAACTATGTTGTACATGGGAATAATGTAAGACTTTCAGCATAGTTTCAGTTAATTTCACCAGAAACTGTTATTGCTATAAATTAATTTATTTGGGTTAAAACAGATGATAAAATCAGTATGGTGGATCTAATACTTTACCAATGTTGATGGAAAAGATATCAGATATTCCTTATGAAATTACCAACTAATAAACAAAGCACTTTGTTCAATTGGTATCTTAGCTTAGAAGCTAATATTGTTTGTTTAATGATATCATTATATTAGTAGATAACTATTTTTCATGAGATAGATACCGATCAAATATAACAAAGAGTTATATTGTGAAATCATAAATATTTTTCTCCTCTTTTTAAATCCTATCCCATTCCAATCCTGAGTCTAGTTTCTTTTTTCATTATTTATAATCTACCTAATTTACGTGAGGACGTAATATATATTTTCTTAATATTGTGTTTATCAGTACTTGTTACATACCATAATGATCAGAAAAAAGTGCAGATTTTAAAGCATTGCTTCAAAATTCAATACGAGTAAAACGAAAGGAGGAACAACTAGTTTAAGTAGAACATATGATGAAAACAAGTTTTTATACACTATTTCAGGATGGCAGAGTCTGTTTGATTACTCCTGTAGTGTACATAGCCTTTCTTTGACCTTCTTAAATGCTGCTGATTCAAGATAAGGCTCACTAGAATTAGGTATATAGAGGCAGAAAACAATTCAATTCCCACCGCTCGCTCGGTCATGACCGGCCGATCAAAATCTTCACTACTGACTCTGTCACCGGTGCCAATGGCTATGGAAGTTATTTATTTTCATTCTTAAATGCTGCTGCATCAAGATAAGGCTCACTTGAATTAGGTATATAGAGGCAGAAAACAATTCAATTCCCACCGCTCGCTCGGTCATGACCGGCCGATCAAAATCTTCACTACTGACTCTGTCACCGGTGCCAATGGCTATGGAAGTTATTTATTTTCATTCTTAAATGCTGCTGCATCAAGATAAGGCTCACTAGAATTAGGTATATAGAGACAGAATACAATTCAATTCCCACCGCTCGCTCGGTCATGACCGGCCGATCAAAATCTTCACTACTGACTCTGTCACCGGTGCCAATGGCTATGGAAGTTATTTATTTTCATTCTTAAATGCTGCTGCATCAAGATAAGGCTCACTAGAATTAGGTATATAGAGGCAGAAAACAATTCAATTCCCACCGCTCGCTCGGTCATGACCGGCCGATCAAAATCTTCACTACTGACTCTGTCACCGGTGCCAATGGCTATGGAAGTTATTTATTTTCATTCTTAAATGCTGCTGCATCAAGATAAGGCTCACTAGAATTAGGTATATAGAGGCAGAAAACAAGTCAATTCCCACCGCTCGTTCCGACATGACCGACCAATCAAAATTTTCACCACTGACTCTGTCACCGGTGCCAATGGCTATGGAAGTGATTTATTTTCATTAAAAAATGTAATGCAGTACTTTTATTGCAGTGTCAAGCTCCATCGAGAGGATATGATAGCCATCAGTAACCCGCGTATACTCCTACACACGACACGTTACCCCGTAAGGAACATATATTGTCTTAACGTCCACGAATATTCTTGTAATGACTGTTACAGCTCAAAGCAGTTCATAACTAAGCCTTACGACACGTTTAACCATCTTACAGACCCTCGTGGATGTCTAGAATTGTCCTCAACATATGGTGTATTTCTGTCATTTTTTCTACTCCGGGAAATTTTTTGCAAAATTTCTTCTTCGATTTTGTTTTTTTTAAACTATGTTGTACATGGGAATAATGTAAGACTTTCAGCATAGTTTCAGTTAATTTCACCAGAAACTGTTATTGCTATAAATTAATTTATTTGGGTTAAAACAGATGATAAAATCAGTATGGTGGATCTAATACTTTACCAATGTTGATGGAAAAGATATCAGATATTCCTTATGAAATTACCAACTAATAAACAAAGCACTTTGTTCAATTGGTATCTTAGCTTAGAAGCTAATATTGTTTGTTTAATGATATCATTATTTTAGTAGATAACTATTTTTCATGAGATAGATACCGATCAAATATAACAAAGAGTTATATTGTGAAATTATAAATATTTTTCTCCTCTTTTTAAACCCTATCCCATTCCAATCCTGCGTCTAGTTTCTTTTTTCATTATTTATAATCTACCTAATTTACGTGAGGACGTAATATATATTTTCTTAATATTGTGTTTATCAGTACTTGTTACATACCATAATGATCAGAAAAAAATGCAGATTTTGAAGCATTGCTTCAAAATTCAATACGAGTAAAACGAAAGGAGGAACAACTAGTTTAAGTAGAACATATGATGAAAACAAGTTTTTATACACTATTTCAGGATGGCAGAGTCTGTTTGATTACTCCTGTAGTGTACATAGCCTTTCTTTGACCTTCTTAAATGCTGCTGATTCAAGATAAGGCTCACTAGAATTAGGTATATAGAGGCAGAAAACAATTCAATTCCCACCGCTCGCTCGGTCATGACCGGCTGATCAAAATCTTCACTACTGACTCTGTCACCGGTGCCAATGGCTATGGAAGTTATTTATTTTCATTCTTAAATGCTGCTGCATCAAGATAAGGCTCACTTGAATTAGGTATATAGAGGCAGAAAACAATTCAATTCCCACCGCTCGCTCGGTCATGACCGGCCGATCAAAATCTTCACTACTGACTCTGTCACCGGTGCCAATGGCTATGGAAGTTATTTATTTTCATTCTTAAATGCTGCTGCATCAAGATAAGGCTCACTAGAATTAGGTATATAGAGGCAGAATACAATTCAATTCCCACCGCTCGCTCGGTCATGACCGGCCGATCAAAATCTTCACTACTGACTCTGTCACCGGTGCCAATGGCTATGGAAGTTATTTATTTTCATTCTTAAATGCTGCTGCATCAAGATAAGGCTCACTAGAATTAGGTATATAGAGGCAGAAAACAATTCAATTCCCACCGCTCGCTCGGTCATGACCGGCCGATCAAAATCTTCACTACTGACTCTGTCACCGGTGCCAATGGCTATGGAAGTTATTTATTTTCATTCTTAAATGCTGCTGCATCAAGATAAGGCTCACTAGAATTAGGTATATAGAGGCAGAAAACAAGTCAATTCCCACCGCTCGTTCCGACATGACCGACCAATCAAAATTTTCACCACTGACTCTGTCACCGGTGCCAATGGCTATGGAAGTGATTTATTTTCATTAAAAAATGTAATGCAGTACTTTTATTGCAGTGTCAAGCTCCATCGAGAGGATATGATAGCCATCAGTAACCCGCGTATACTCCTACACACGACACGTTACCCCGTAAGGAACATATATTGTCTTAACGTCCACGAATATTCTTGTAATGACTGTTACAGCTCAAAGCAGTTCATAACTAAGCCTTACGACACGTTTAACCATCTTACAGACCCTCGTGGATGTCTAGAATTGTCCTCAACATATGGTGTATTTCTGTCATTTTTTCTACTCCGGGAAATTTTTTGCAAAATTTCTTCTTCGATTTTGTTTTTTTTAAACTATGTTGTACATGGGAATAATGTAAGACTTTCAGCATAGTTTCAGTTAATTTCACCAGAAACTGTTATTGCTATAAATGAATTTATTTGGGTTAAAACAGATGATAAAATCAGTATGGTGGATCTAATACTTTACCAATGTTGATGGAAAAGATATCAGATATTCCTTATGAAATTACCAACTAATAAACAAAGCACTTTGTTCAATTGGTATCTTAGCTTAGAAGCTAATATTGTTTGTTTAATGATATCATTATTTTAGTAGATAACTATTTTTCATGAGATAGATACCGATCAAATATAACAAAGAGTTATATTGTGAAATTATAAATATTTTTCTCCTCTTTTTAAACCCTATCCCATTCCAATCCTGCGTCTAGTTTCTTTTTTCATTATTTATAATCTACCTAATTTACGTGAGGACGTAATATATATTTTCTTAATATTGTGTTTATCAGTATTTGTTACATACCATAATGATCAGAAAAAAGTGCAGATTTTGAAGCATTGCTTCAAAATTCAATACAAGTAAAACGAAAGGAGGAACAACTAGTTTAAGTAGAACATATGATGAAAACAAGTTTTTATACACTATTTCAGGATGGCAGAGTCTGTTTGATTACTCCTGTAGTGTACATAGCCTTTCTTTGACCTTCTTAAATGCTGCTGATTCAAGATAAGGCTCACTAGAATTAGGTATATAGAGGCAGAAAACAATTCAATTCCCACCGCTCGCTCGGTCATGACCGGCCGATCAAAATCTTCACTACTGACTCTGTCACCGGTGCCAATGGCTATGGAAGTTATTTATTTTCATTCTTAAATGCTGCTGCATCAAGATAAGGCTCACTTGAATTAGGTATATAGAGGCAGAAAACAATTCAATTCCCACCGCTCGCTCGGTCATGACCGGCCGATCAAAATCTTCACTACTGACTCTGTCACCGGTGCCAATTGCTATGGAAGTTATTTATTTTCATTCTTAAATGCTGCTGCATCAAGATAAGGCTCACTTGAATTAGGTATATAGAGGCAGAAAACAATTCAATTCCCACCGCTCGCTCGGTCATGACCGGCCGATCAAAATCTTCACTACTGACTCTGTCACCGGTGCCAATGGCTATGGAAGTTATTTATTTTCATTCTTAAATGCTGCTGCATCAAGATAAGGCTCACTAGAATTAGGTATATAGAGGCAGAAAACAATTCAATTCCCATCGCTCGCTCGGTCATGACCGGCCGATCAAAATCTTCACTACTGACTCTGTCACCGGTGCCAATGGCTATGGAAGTTATTTATTTTCATTCTTAAATGCTGCTGCATCAAGATAAGGCTCACTAGAATTAGGTATATAGAGGCAGAATACAATTCAATTCCCACCGCTCGCTCGGTCATGACCGGCCGATCAAAATCTTCACTACTGACTCTGTCACCGGTGCCAATGGCTATGGAAGTTATTTATTTTCATTCTTAAATGCTGCTGCATCAAGATAAGGCTCACTAGAATTAGGTATATAGAGGCAGAAAACAAGTCAATTCCCACCGCTCGTTCCGACATGACCGACCAATCAAAATTTTCACCACTGACTCTGTCACCGGTGCCAATGGCTATGGAAGTGATTTATTTTCATTAAAAAATGTAATGCAGTACTTTTATTGCAGTGTCAAGCTCCATCGAGAGGATATGATAGCCATCAGTAACCCGCGTATACTCCTACACACGACACGTTACCCCGTAAGGAACATATATTGTCTTAACGTCCACGAATATTCTTGTAATGACTGTTACAGCTCAAAGCAGTTCATAACTAAGCCTTACGACACGTTTAATCATCTTACAGACCCTCGTGGATGTCTAGAATTGTCCTCAACATATGGTGTATTTCTGTCATTTTTTCTACTCCGGGAAATTTTTTGCAAAATTTCTTCTTCGATTTTGTTTTTTTTAAACTATGTTGTACATGGGAATAATGTAAGACTTTCAGCATAGTTTCAGTTAATTTCACCAGAAACTGTTATTGCTATAAATTAATTTATTTGGGTTAAAACAGATGATAAAATCAGTATGGTGGATCTAATACTTTACCAATGTTGATGGAAAAGATATCAGATATTCCTTATGAAATTACCAACTAATAAACAAAGCACTTTGTTCAATTGGTATCTTAGCTTAGAAGCTAATATTGTTTGTTTAATGATATCATTATATTAGTAGATAACTATTTTTCATGAGATAGATACCGATCAAATATAACAAAGAGTTATATTGTGAAATCATAAATATTTTTCTCCTCTTTTTAAACCCTATCCCATTCCAATCCTGAGTCTAGTTTCTTTTTTCATTATTTATAATCTACCTAATTTACGTGAGGACGTAATATATATTTTCTTAATATTGTGTTTATCAGTACTTGTTACATACCATAATGATCAGAAAAAAGTGCAGATTTTAAAGCATTGCTTCAAAATTCAATACGAGTAAAACGAAAGGAGGAACAACTAGTTTAAGTAGAACATATGATGAAAACAAGTTTTTATACACTATTTCAGGATGGCAGAGTCTGTTTGATTACTCCTGTAGTGTACATAGCCTTTCTTTGACCTTCTTAAATGCTGCTGATTCAAGATAAGGCTCACTAGAATTAGGTATATAGAGGCAGAAAACAATTCAATTCCCACCGCTCGCTCGGTCATGACCGGCCGATCAAAATCTTCACTACTGACTCTGTCACCGGTGCCAATGGCTATGGAAGTTATTTATTTTCATTCTTAAATGCTGCTGCATCAAGATAAGGCTCACTTGAATTAGGTATATAGAGGCAGAAAACAATTCAATTCCCACCGCTCGCTCGGTCATGACCGGCCGATCAAAATCTTCACTACTGACTCTGTCACCGGTGCCAATGGCTATGGAAGTTATTTATTTTCATTCTTAAATGCTGCTGCATCAAGATAAGGCTCACTAGAATTAGGTATATAGAGACTGAATACAATTCAATTCCCACCGCTCGCTCGGTCATGACCGGCCGATCAAAATCTTCACTACTGACTCTGTCACCGGTGCCAATGGCTATGGAAGTTATTTATTTTCATTCTTAAATGCTGCTGCATCAAGATAAGGCTCACTAGAATTAGGTATATAGAGGCAGAAAACAATTCAATTCCCACCGCTCGCTCGGTCATGACCGGCCGATCAAAATCTTCACTACTGACTCTGTCACCGGTGCCAATGGCTATGGAAGTTATTTATTTTCATTCTTAAATGCTGCTGCATCAAGATAAGGCTCACTAGAATTAGGTATATAGAGGCAGAAAACAAGTCAATTCCCACCGCTCGTTCCGACATGACCGACCAATCAAAATTTTCACCACTGACTCTGTCACCGGTGCCAATGGCTATGGAAGTGATTTATTTTCATTAAAAAATGTAATGCAGTACTTTTATTGCAGTGTCAAGCTCCATCGAGAGGATATGATAGCCATCAGTAACCCGCGTATACTCCTACACACGACACGTTACCCCGTAAGGAACATATATTGTCTTAACGTCCACGAATATTCTTGTAATGACTGTTACAGCTCAAAGCAGTTCATAACTAAGCCTTACGACACGTTTAACCATCTTACAGACCCTCGTGGATGTCTAGAATTGTCCTCAACATATGGTGTATTTCTGTCATTTTTTCTACTCCGGGAAATTTTTTGCAAAATTTCTTCTTCGATTTTGTTTTTTTTAAACTATGTTGTACATGGGAATAATGTAAGACTTTCAGCATAGTTTCAGTTAATTTCACCAGAAACTGTTATTGCTATAAATTAATTTATTTGGGTTAAAACAGATGATAAAATCAGTATGGTGGATCTAATACTTTACCAATGTTGATGGAAAAGATATCAGATATTCCTTATGAAATTACCAACTAATAAACAAAGCACTTTGTTCAATTGGTATCTTAGCTTAGAAGCTAATATTGTTTGTTTAATGATATCATTATTTTAGTAGATAACTATTTTTCATGAGATAGATACCGATCAAATATAACAAAGAGTTATATTGTGAAATTATAAATATTTTTCTCCTCTTTTTAAACCCTATCCCATTCCAATCCTGCGTCTAGTTTCTTTTTTCATTATTTATAATCTACCTAATTTACGTGAGGACGTAATATATATTTTCTTAATATTGTGTTTATCAGTACTTGTTACATACCATAATGATCAGAAAAAAGTGCAGGTTTTGAAGCATTGCTTCAAAATTCAATACGAGTAAAACGAAAGGAGGAACAACTAGTTTAAGTAGAACATATGATGAAAACAAGTTTTTATACACTATTTCAGGATGGCAGAGTCTGTTTGATTACTCCTGTAGTGTACATAGCCTTTCTTTGACCTTCTTAAATGCTGCTGATTCAAGATAAGGCTCACTAGAATTAGGTATATAGAGGCAGAAAACAATTCAATTCCCACCGCTCGCTCGGTCATGACCGGCCGATCAAAATCTTCACTACTGACTCTGTCACCGGTGCCAATGGCTATGGAAGTTATTTATTTTCATTCTTAAATGCTGCTGCATCAAGATAAGGCTCACTTGAATTAGGTATATAAAGGCAGAAAACAATTCAATTCCCACCGCTCGCTCGGTCATGACCGGCCGATCAAAATCTTCACTACTGACTCTGTCACCGGTGCCAATGGCTATGGAAGTTATTTATTTTCATTCTTAAATGCTGCTGCATCAAGATAAGGCTCACTAGAATTAGGTATATAGAGACAGAATACAATTCAATTCCCACCGCTCGCTCGGTCATGACCGGCCGATCAAAATCTTCACTACTGACTCTGTCACCGGTGCCAATGGCTATGGAAGTTATTTATTTTCATTCTTAAATGCTGCTGCATCAAGATAAGGCTCACTAGAATTAGGTATATAGAGGCAGAAAACAATTCAATTCCCACCGCTCGCTCGGTCATGACCGGCCGATCAAAATCTTCACTACTGACTCTGTCACCGGTGCCAATGGCTATGGAAGTTATTTATTTTCATTCTTAAATGCTGCTGCATCAAGATAAGGCTCACTAGAATTAGGTATATAGAGGCAGAAAACAAGTCAATTCCCACCGCTCGTTCCGACATGACCGACCAATCAAAATTTTCACCACTGACTCTGTCACCGGTGCCAATGGCTATGGAAGTGATTTATTTTCATTAAAAAATGTAATGCAGTACTTTTATTGCAGTGTCAAGCTCCATCGAGAGGATATGATAGCCATCAGTAACCCGCGTATACTCCTACACACGACACGTTACCCCGTAAGGAACATATATTGTCTTAACGTCCACGAATATTCTTGTAATGACTGTTACAGCTCAAAGCAGTTCATAACTAAGCCTTACGACACGTTTAACCATCTTATAGACCCTCGTGTATGTCTAGAATTGTCCTCAACATATGGTGTATTTCTGTCATTTTTTCTACTCCGGGAAATTTTTTGCAAAATTTCTTCTTCGATTTTGTTTTTTTTAAACTATGTTGTACATGGGAATAATGTAAGACTTTCAGCATAGTTTCAGTTAATTTCACCAGAAACTGTTATTGCTATAAATGAATTTATTTGGGTTAAAACAGATGATAAAATCAGTATGGTGGATATAATACTTTACCAATGTTGATGGAAAAGATATCAGATATTCCTTATGAAATTACCAACTAATAAACAAAGCACTTTGTTCAATTGGTATCTTAGCTTAGAAGCTAATATTGTTTGTTTAATGATATCATTATTTTAGTAGATAACTATTTTTCATGAGATAGATACCGATCAAATATAACAAAGAGTTATATTGTGAAATCATAAATATTTTTTTCCTCTTTTTAAACCCTATCCCATTCCAATCCTGCGTCTAGTTTCTTTTTTCATTATTTATAATCTACCTAATTTACGTGAGGACGTAATATATATTTTCTTAATATTGTGTTTATCAGTACTTGTTACATACCATAATGATCAGAAAAAAGTGCAGATTTTAAAGCATTGCTTCAAAATTCAATACGAGTAAAACGAAAGGAGGAACAACTAGTTTAAGTAGAACATATGATGAAAACAAGTTTTTATACACTATTTCAGGATGGCAGAGTCTGTTTGATTACTCCTGTAGTGTACATAGCCTTTCTTTGACCTTCTTAAATGCTGCTGATTCAAGATAAGGCTCACTAGAATTAGGTATATAGAGGCAGAAAACAATTCAATTCCCACCGCTCGCTCGGTCATGACCGGCCGATCAAAATCTTCACTACTGACTCTGTCACCGGTGCCAATGGCTATGGAAGTTATTTATTTTCATTCTTAAATGCTGCTGCATCAAGATAAGGCTCACTTGAATTAGGTATATAGAGGCAGAAAACAATTCAATTCCCACCGCTCGCTCGGTCATGACCGGCCGATCAAAATCTTCACTACTGACTCTGTCACCGGTGCCAATGGCTATGGAAGTTATTTATTTTCATTCTTAAATGCTGCTGCATCAAGATAAGGCTCACTAGAATTAGGTATATAGAGGCAGAAAACAAGTCAATTCCCACCGCTCGTTCCGACATGACCGACCAATCAAAATTTTCACCACTGACTCTGTCACCGGTGCCAATGGCTATGGAAGTGATTTATTTTCATTAAAAAATGTAATGCAGTACTTTTATTGCAGTGTCAAGCTCCATCGAGAGGATATGATAGCCATCAGTAACCCGCGTATACTCCTACACACGACACGTTACCCCGTAAGGAACATATATTGTCTTAACGTCCACGAATATTCTTGTAATGACTGTTACAGCTCAAAGCAGTTCATAACTAAGCCTTACGACACGTTTAACCATCTTACAGACCCTCGTGGATGTCTAGAATTGTCCTCAACATATGGTGTATTTCTGTCATTTTTTCTACTCCGGGAAATTTTTTGCAAAATTTCTTCTTCGATTTTGTTTTTTTTAAACTATGTTGTACATGGGAATAATGTAAGACTTTCAGCATAGTTTCAGTTAATTTCACCAGAAACTGTTATTGCTATAAATTAATTTATTTGGGTTAAAACAGATGATAAAATCAGTATGGTGGATCTAATACTTTACCAATGTTGATGGAAAAGATATCAGATATTCCTTATGAAATTACCAACTAATAAACAAAGCACTTTGTTCAATTGGTATCTTAGCTTAGAAGCTAATATTGTTTGTTTAATGATATCATTATTTTAGTAGATAACTATTTTTCATGAGATAGATACCGATCAAATATAACAAAGAGTTATATTGTGAAATTATAAATATTTTTCTCCTCTTTTTAAACCCTATCCCATTCCAATCCTGCGTCTAGTTTCTTTTTTCATTATTTATAATCTACCTAATTTACGTGAGGACGTAATATATATTTTCTTAATATTGTGTTTATCAGTACTTGTTACATACCATAATGATCAGAAAAAAGTGCAGGTTTTGAAGCATTGCTTCAAAATTCAATACGAGTAAAACGAAAGGAGGAACAACTAGTTTAAGTAGAACATATGATGAAAACAAGTTTTTATACACTATTTCAGGATGGCAGAGTCTGTTTGATTACTCCTGTAGTGTACATAGCCTTTCTTTGACCTTCTTAAATGCTGCTGATTCAAGATAAGGCTCACTAGAATTAGGTATATAGAGGCAGAAAACAATTCAATTCCCACCGCTCGCTCGGTCATGACCGGCCGATCAAAATCTTCACTACTGACTCTGTCACCGGTGCCAATGGCTATGGAAGTTATTTATTTTCATTCTTAAATGCTGCTGCATCAAGATAAGGCTCACTTGAATTAGGTATATAAAGGCAGAAAACAATTCAATTCCCACCGCTCGCTCGGTCATGACCGGCCGATCAAAATCTTCACTACTGACTCTGTCACCGGTGCCAATGGCTATGGAAGTTATTTATTTTCATTCTTAAATGCTGCTGCATCAAGATAAGGCTCACTAGAATTAGGTATATAGAGACAGAATACAATTCAATTCCCACCGCTCGCTCGGTCATGACCGGCCGATCAAAATCTTCACTACTGACTCTGTCACCGGTGCCAATGGCTATGGAAGTTATTTATTTTCATTCTTAAATGCTGCTGCATCAAGATAAGGCTCACTAGAATTAGGTATATAGAGGCAGAAAACAATTCAATTCCCACCGCTCGCTCGGTCATGACCGGCCGATCAAAATCTTCACTACTGACTCTGTCACCGGTGCCAATGGCTATGGAAGTTATTTATTTTCATTCTTAAATGCTGCTGCATCAAGATAAGGCTCACTAGAATTAGGTATATAGAGGCAGAAAACAAGTCAATTCCCACCGCTCGTTCCGACATGACCGACCAATCAAAATTTTCACCACTGACTCTGTCACCGGTGCCAATGGCTATGGAAGTGATTTATTTTCATTAAAAAATGTAATGCAGTACTTTTATTGCAGTGTCAAGCTCCATCGAGAGGATATGATAGCCATCAGTAACCCGCGTATACTCCTACACACGACACGTTACCCCGTAAGGAACATATATTGTCTTAACGTCCACGAATATTCTTGTAATGACTGTTACAGCTCAAATCAGTTCATAACTAAGCCTTACGACACGTTTAACCATCTTACAGACCCTCGTGTATGTCTAGAATTGTCCTCAACATATGGTGTATTTCTGTCATTTTTTCTACTCCGGGAAATTTTTTGCAAAATTTCTTCTTCGATTTTGTTTTTTTTAAACTATGTTGTACATGGGAATAATGTAAGACTTTCAGCATAGTTTCAGTTAATTTCACCAGAAACTGTTATTGCTATAAATGAATTTATTTGGGTTAAAACAGATGATAAAATCAGTATGGTGGATATAATACTTTACCAATGTTGATGGAAAAGATATCAGATATTCCTTATGAAATTACCAACTAATAAACAAAGCACTTTGTTCAATTGGTATCTTAGCTTAGAAGCTAATATTGTTTGTTTAATGATATCATTATTTTAGTAGATAACTATTTTTCATGAGATAGATACCGATCAAATATAACAAAGAGTTATATTGTGAAATCATAAATATTTTTTTCCTCTTTTTAAACCCTATCCCATTCCAATCCTGCGTCTAGTTTCTTTTTTCATTATTTATAATCTACCTAATTTACGTGAGGACGTAATATATATTTTCTTAATATTGTGTTTATCAGTACTTGTTACATACCATAATGATCAGAAAAAAGTGCAGATTTTAAAGCATTGCTTCAAAA
>JAPQNM010000018.1:11746809-11756809 GCA_029783475.1 Metacarcinus magister
AAATAAATAACTTCCATAGCCATTGGCACCAGTGACAGAGTCAGTAGTGAAGATTTTGATCGGCCGGTCATGACCGAGCGAGCAGTGGGAATTGAATTGTTTTCTGCCTCTATATACCTAAATCTAGTGAGCCTTATCTTGATGCAGCAGCATTTAAGAATTAAAATAAATAACTTCCATAGCCATTGGCACCGGTGATAGAGTCAGTAGTGAAGATTTTGATCGGCCGGTCATGACCGAGTGAGCGGTGGGAATTGAATTGTTTTCTGCCTCTATATACCTAATTCTAGTGAGCCTTATCTTGATGCAGCAGCATTTAAGAATGAAAATAAATAACTTCCATAGCCATTGGCACCAGTGACAGAGTCAGTAGTGAAGATTTTGATCGGCCGGTCATGACCGAGCGAGCGGTGGGAATTGAATTGTTTTCTGCCTCTATATACCTAAATCTAGTGAGCCTTATCTTGATGCAGCAGCATTTAAGAATTAAAATAAATAACTTCCATAGCCATTGGCACCGGTGACAGAGTCAGTAGTGAAGATTTTGATCGGCCGGTCATGACCGAGTGAGCGGTGGGAATTGAATTGTTTTCTGCCTCTATATACCTAATTCTAGTGAGCCTTATCTTGATGCAGCAGCATTTAAGAATGAAAATAAATAACTTCCATAGCCATTGGCACCAGTGACAGAGTCAGTAGTGAAGATTTTGTTCGGCCAGTCATGACCGAGCGAGCGGTGGGAATTGAATTGTTTTCTGCCTCTATATAACTAATTCTAGTGAGCCTTATCTTGATGCAGCAGCATTTAAGAATGAAAATAAATAACTTCCATAGCCATTGGCACCGGTGACAGAGTCAGTAGTGAAGATTTTGATCGGCCGGTCATGACCGAGCGAGCGGTGGGAATTGAATTGTTTTCTGCCTCTATATACCTAATTCTAGTGAACCTTATCTTGATGCAGCAGCATTTAAGAATGAAAATAAATAACTTCCATAGCCATTGGCACCGGTGACAGAGTCAGTAGTGAAGATTTTGATCGGCCGGTCATGACTGAGCGAGCGGTGGGAATTGAATTGTTTTCTGCCTCTATATAACTAATTCTAGTGAGCCTTATCTTGAATCAGCTGCATTTAAGAATGTCAAAGAAAGGCTATGTACACTACAGGAGTAATCAAACAGACTCTGCCATCCTGAAATAGTGTATAAAAACTTGTTTTCATCATATGTTCTACTTAAACTAGTTGTAACTCCTTTCGTTTTACTCGTATTGAATTTTCAAGCAATGCTTCAAAATCTGCACCTTTTTCTGATCATTATGGTATGTAACAAGTACTGATAAACACAATATAAAGGAAATATATATTACGTCCTCACGTAAATTACGTAGATTATAAATAATGAAAAAAGAAACTAGACGCAGGATTGGAATGGGATAGGGTTTAAAAACAGGAGAAAAATATTTATGATTTCACAATATAACTCTTTGTTATATTTGATCGGTATCTATCTCATGAAAAATAGTTATCTACTAAAATAATGATATCATTAAACAAACAATATTAGCTTCTAAGCTAAGATACCAATTGAACAAAGTGCTTTGTTTATTAGTTGGTAATTTCATAAGGAATATCTGATATCTTTTCCATCAACATTGGTAAAGTATTAGATCCACCATACTGATTTTATCATCTGTTTTAACCCAAATAAATTCATTTATAGCAATAAAAGTTTCTGGTGAAATTAACTGAAACTATGCTGAAAGTCTTACATTATTCCCATGTACAACATAGTTTAAAAAAAACAAAATCGAAGAGGAAATTTTGCAAAAAATTTCCCGGAGTAGAAAAAATGACAGAAATACACCATATGTTGAGGACAATTCTAGACATCCACGAGGGTCTGTAAGATGGTTAAACGTGTCGTAAGGCTTAGTTATGAACTGCTTTGAGCTGTAACAGTCATTACAAGAATATTCGTGGACGTTAAGACAATATGTGTTCCTTACGGGGTAACGTGTCGTGTGTAGGAGTATACGCGGGTTACTGATGGCTATCATATCCTCTCGATGGAGCTTGACACTGCAATAAAAGTACTGCATTACATTTTTTAATGAAAATAAATCACTTCCATAGCCATTGGCACCGGTGACAGAGTCAGTAGTGAAAATTTTGATCGGTCGGTTGTGTCCGAACGAGCGGTGGGAATTGAATTGTTTTCTGCCTCTATATACCTAATTATAGTGAGCCTTATCTTGATGCAGCAGCATTTAAGAATGAAAATAAATAACTTCCATAGCCATTGGCACCGGTGACAGAGTCAGTAGTGAAGATTTTGATCGGCCGGTCATGACCGAGTGAGCGGTGGGAATTGAATTGTTTTCTGCCTCTATATACCTAATTCTAGTGAGCCTTATCTTGATGCAGCAGCATTTAAGAATGAAAATAAATAACTTCCATAGCCATTGGCACCGGTGACAGAGTCAGTAGTGAAGATTTTGATCAGCCGGTCATGACCGAGCGAGCGGTGGGAATTGAATTGTTTTCTGCCTCTATATACCTAATTCTAATGAGCCTTATCTTGATGCAGCAGCATTTAAGAATGAAAATAAATAACTTCCATAGCCATTGGCACCGGTGACAGAGTCAGTAGTGAAGATTTTGTTCGGCCAGTCATGACCGAGCGAGCGGTGGGAATTGAATTGTTTTCTGCCTCTATATACCTAATTCTAGTGAGCCTTATCTTGATGCAGCAGCATTTAAGAATGAAAATAAATAACTTCCATAGCCATTGGCACCGGTGACAGAGTCAGTAGTGAAGATTTTGATCGGCCGGTCATGACCGAGCGAGCGGTGGGAATTGAATTGTTTTCTGCCTCTATATACCTAATTCTAGTGAACCTTATCTTGATGCAGCAGCATTTAAGAATGAAAATAAATAACTTCCATAGCCATTGGCACCGGTGACAGAGTCAGTAGTGAATATTTTGATCGGCCGGTCATGACTGAGCGAGCGGTGGGAATTGAATTGTTTTCTGCCTCTATATAACTAATTCTAGTGAGCCTTATCTTGAATCAGCTGCATTTAAGAATGTCAAAGAAAGGCTATGTACACTACAGGAGTAATCAAACAGACTCTGCCATCCTGAAATAGTGTATAAAAACTTGTTTTCATCATATGTTCTACTTAAACTAGTTGTAACTCCTTTCGTTTTACTCGTATTGAATTTTCAAGCAATGCTTCAAAATCTGCACCTTTTTCTGATCATTATGGTATGTAACAAGTACTGATAAACACAATATAAAGGAAATATATATTACGTCCTCACGTAAATTACGTAGATTATAAATAATGAAAAAAGAAACTAGACGCAGGATTGGAATGGGATAGGGTTTAAAAAGAGGAGAAAAATATTTATGATTTCACAATATAACTCTTTGTTATATTTGATCGGTATCTATCTCATGAAAAATAGTTATCTACTAAAATAATGATATCATTAAACAAACAATATTAGCTTCTAAGCTAAGATACCAATTGAACAAAGTGCTTTGTTTATTAGTTGGTAATTTCATAAGGAATATCTGATATCTTTTCCATCAACATTGGTAAAGTATTAGATCCACCATACTGATTTTATCATCTGTTTTAACCCAAATAAATTCATTTATAGCAATAAAAGTTTCTGGTGAAATTAACTGAAACTATGCTGAAAGTCTTACATTATTCCCATGTACAACATAGTTTAAAAAAAACAAAATCGAAGAGGAAATTTTGCAAAAAATTTCCCGGAGTAGAAAAAATGACAGAAATACACCATATGTTGAGGACAATTCTAGACATCCACGAGGGTCTGTAAGATGGTTAAACGTGTCGTAAGGCTTAGTTATGAACTGCTTTGAGCTGTAACAGTCATTACAAGAATATCTGTGGACGTTAAGACAATATGTGTTCCTTACGGGGTAACGTGTCGTGTGTAGGAGTATACGCGGGTTACTGATGGCTATCATATCCTCTCGATGGAGCTTGACACTGCAATAAAAGTACTGCATTACATTTTTTAATGAAAATAAATCACTTCCATAGCCATTGGCACCGGTGACAGAGTCAGTAGTGAAAATTTTGATCGGTCGGTTGTGTCCGAACGAGCGGTGGGAATTGAATTGTTTTCTGCCTCTATATACCTAATTCTAGTGAGCCTTATCTTGATGCAGCAGCATTTAAGAATGAAAATAAATAACTTCCATAGCCATTGGCACCGGTGACAGAGTCAGTAGTGAAGATTTTGATCGGCCGGTCATGACCGAGTGAGCGGTGGGAATTGAATTGTTTTCTGCCTCTATATACCTAATTCTAGTGAGCCTTATCTTGATGCAGCAGCATTTAAGAATGAAAATAAATAACTTCCATAGCCATTGGCACCGGTGACAGAGTCAGTAGTGAAGATTTTGATCAGCCGGTCATGACCGAGCGAGCGGTGGGAATTGAATTGTTTTCTGCCTCTATATACCTAATTCTAATGAGCCTTATCTTGATGCAGCAGCATTTAAGAATGAAAATAAATAACTTCCATAGCCATTGGCACCGGTGACAGAGTCAGTAGTGAAGATTTTGTTCGGCCAGTCATGACCGAGCGAGCGGTGGGAATTGAATTGTTTTCTGCCTCTATATACCTAATTCTAGTGAGCCTTATCTTGATGCAGCAGCATTTAAGAATGAAAATAAATAACTTCCATAGCCATTGGCACCGGTGACAGAGTCAGTAGTGAAGATTTTGATCGGCCGGTCATGACCGAGCGAGCGGTGGGAATTGAATTGTTTTCTGCCTCTATATACCTAATTCTAGTGAACCTTATCTTGATGCAGCAGCATTTAAGAATGAAAATAAATAACTTCCATAGCCATTGGCACCGGTGACAGAGTCAGTAGTGAATATTTTGATCGGCCGGTCATGACTGAGCGAGCGGTGGGAATTGAATTGTTTTCTGCCTCTATATAACTAATTCTAGTGAGCCTTATCTTGAATCAGCTGCATTTAAGAAGGTCAAAGAAAGGCTATGTACACTACAGGAGTAATCAAACAGACTCTGCCATCCTGAAATAGTGTATAAAAACTTGTTTTCATCATATGTTCTACTTAAACTAGTTGTAACTCCTTTCGTTTTACTCGTATTGAATTTTCAAGCAATGCTTCAAAATCTGCACCTTTTTCTGATCATTATGGTATGTAACAAGTACTGATAAACACAATATTAAGGAAATATATATTACGTCCTCACGTAAATTACGTAGATTATAAATAATGAAAAAAGAAACTAGACGCAGGATTGGAATGGGATAGGGTTTAAAAAGAGGAGAAAAATATTTATGATTTCACAATATAACTCTTTGTTATATTTGATCGGTATCTATCTCATGAAAAATAGTTATCTACTAAAATAATGATATCATTAAACAAACAATATTAGCTTCTAAGCTAAGATACCAATTGAACAAAGTGCTTTGTTTATTAGTTGGTAATTTCATAAGGAATATCTGATATCTTTTCCATCAACATTGGTAAAGTATTAGATCCACCATACTGATTTTATCATCTGTTTTAACCCAAATAAATTCATTTATAGCAATAAAAGTTTCTGGTGAAATTAACTGAAACTATGCTGAAAGTCTTACATTATTCCCATGTACAACATAGTTTAAAAAAAACAAAATCGAAGAGGAAATTTTGCAAAAAATTTCCCGGAGTAGAAAAAATGACAGAAATACACCATATGTTGAGGACAATTCTAGACATCCACGAGGGTCTGTAAGATGGTTAAACGTGTCGTAAGGCTTAGTTATGAACTGCTTTGAGCTGTAACAGTCATTACAAGAATATTCGTGGACGTTAAGACAATATGTGTTCCTTACGGGGTAACGTGTCGTGTGTAGGAGTATACGCGGGTTACTGATGGCTATCATATCCTCTCGATGGAGCTTGACACTGCAATAAAAGTACTGCATTACATTTTTTAATGAAAATAAATCACTTCCATAGCCATTGGCACCGGTGACAGAGTCAGTAGTGAAAATTTTGATCGGTCGGTTGTGTCCGAACGAGCGGTGGGAATTGAATTGTTTTCTGCCTCTATATACCTAATTCTAGTGAGCCTTATCTTGATGCAGCAGCATTTAAGAATGAAAATAAATAACTTCCATAGCCATTGGCACCGGTGACAGAGTCAGTAGTGAAGATTTTGATCGGCCGGTCATGACCGAGTGAGCGGTGGGAATTGAATTGTTTTCTGCCTCTATATACCTAATTCTAGTGAGCCTTATCTTGATGCAGCAGCATTTAAGAATAAAAATAAATAACTTCCATAGCCATTGGCACCGGTGACAGAGTCAGTAGTGAAGATTTTGATCAGCCGGTCATGACCGAGCGAGCGGTGGGAATTGAATTGTTTTCTGCCTCTATATACCTAATTCTAATGAGCCTTATCTTGATGCAGCGGCATTTAAGAATGAAAATAAATAACTTCCATAGCCATTGGCACCGGTGACAGAGTCAGTAGTGAAGATTTTGTTCGGCCAGTCATGACCGAGCGAGCGGTGGGAATTGAATTGTTTTCTGCCTCTATATACCTAATTCTAGTGAGCCTTATCTTGATGCAGCAGCATTTAAGAATGAAAATAAATAACTTCCATAGCCATTGGCACCGGTGACAGAGTCAGTAGTGAAGATTTTGATCGGCCGGTCATGACCGAGCGAGCGGTGGGAATTGAATTGTTTTCTGCCTCTATATACCTAATTCTAGTGAACCTTATCTTGATGCAGCAGCATTTAAGAATGAAAATAAATAACTTCCATAGCCATTGGCACCGGTGACAGAGTCAGTAGTGAATATTTTGATCGGCCGGTCATGACTGAGCGAGCGGTGGGAATTGAATTGTTTTCTGCCTCTATATAACTAATTCTAGTGAGCCTTATCTTGAATCAGCTGCATTTAAGAAGGTCAAAGAAAGGCTATGTACACTACAGGAGTAATGAAACAGACTCTGCCATCCTTAAATAGTGTATAAAAACTTGTTTTCATCATATGTTCTACTTAAACTAGTTGTAACTCCTTTCGTTTTACTCGTATTGAATTTTCAAGCAATGCTTCAAAACCTGCACCTTTTTCTGATCATTATGGTATGTAACAAGTACTGATAAACACAATATTAAGGAAATATATATTACGTCCTCACGTAAATTACGTAGATTATAAATAATGAAAAAAGAAACTAGACCCAGGATTGGAATGGGATAGGGTTTAAAAAGAGAAAAAAAATATTTATGATTTCACAATATAACTCTTTGTTATATTTGATCGGTATCTATCTCATGAAAAATAGTTATCTACTAAAATAATGATATCATTAAACAAACAATATTAGCTTCTAAGCTAAGATACCAATTGAACAAAGTGCTTTGTTTATTAGTTGGTAATTTCATAAGGAATATCTGATATCTTTTCCATCAACATTGGTAAAGTATTAGATCCACCATACTGATTTTATCATCTGTTTTAACCCAAATAAATTCATTTATAGCAATAAAAGTTTCTGGTGAAATTAACTGAAACTATGCTGAAAGTCTTACATTATTCCCATGTACAACATAGTTTAAAAAAAACAAATCGAAGAGGAAATTTTGCAAAAAATTTCCCGGAGTAGAAAAAATGACAGAAATACACCATATGTTGAGGACAATTCTAGACATCCACGAGGGTCTGTAAGATGGTTAAACGTGTCGTAAGGCTTAGTTATGAACTGCTTTGAGCTGTAACAGTCATTACAAGAATATTCGTGGACGTTAAGACAATATGTGTTCCTTACGGGGTAACGTGTCGTGTGTAGGAGTATACGCGGGTTACTGATGGCTATCATATCCTCTCGATGGAGCTTGACACTGCAATAAAAGTACTGCATTACATTTTTTAATGAAAATAAATCACTTCCATAGCCATTGGCACCGGTGACAGAGTCAGTAGTGAAAATTTTGATCGGTCGGTCATGTCCGAACGAGCGGTGGGAATTGAATTGTTTTCTGCCTCTATATACCTAATTATAGTGAGCCTTATCTTGATGCAGCAGCATTTAAAAATGAAAATAAATAACTTCCATAGCCATTGGCACCGGTGACAGAGTAAGTAGTGAAGATTTTGATCGGCCGGTCATGACCGAGCGAGCGGTAGGAATTGAATTGTTTTCTGCCTCTATATACCTAATTCTAGTGAGGCTTATCTTGATGCAGCAGCATTTAAGAATGAAAATAAATAACTTCCATAGCCATTGGCACCGGTGACAGAGTCAGTAGGGAAGATTTTGATCGGCGGTCATGACCGAGTGAGCGGTGGGAATTGAATTGTTTTCTGCCTCTATATACCTAATTTTAATAAGCCTTATCTTGATGCAGCAGCATTTAATGTCAAAGGAAGGCTATGTACACTACAGGAGTAATCAAACAGACTCTGATCAGTAAACCTCTTACAATCTTATTCAATAAATCCTTAAGAGATGGTAAAGTTCCATCAGATTGGAAACGTGCAAATGTAACACCAATCTTCAAAAAGGGGGACAAGTCACAACCTGGAAATTATAGACCAATCAGTCTGACATCAGTTGTATGTAAATTAAAGGAGACAATCATTCGTGACAATGTGGTGAAATTCCTTGAAGACAACGATATAATAAAACCCTCACAGCATGGTTTTCGTAATAAACGTTCATGTTTAACAATGTTTTTGACGCGTATGATGAAAGCAGAGCAGTAGATGTCATATATCTGAATTTTCAAAAGGCCTTTGATAAAGTACCTCATCAACGATTGCTTAATAAACTAATGACTCACGGTATCTCTGGTAGCATTTACAATTGGCTTCTGGACTGGCTCTCTGAACGTAAGCAGAGAGTAGTCTTAAACGGTGTCTCCTCTCAATGGTTAAACGTAAAAAGTGGCGTACCACAAGGTTCAGTGCTTGGTCCTGTCTTATTCATGATATATGTTAATAACATAGATGATGGGATCACTTGCAAAATATCGAAATTCGCTGACGATACGAAAATTCTCAGCAAAGTAACTACGACAATTGACAGAGAAGTCTTACAATCAGACCTAGATCGATTAACATCTTGGGCCAATAAATGGCAAATGAAATTTAACGTTAAAAATGCAAGGTACTACACATCGGAAGAAATAATGATCACGTTCAGTACTCAATGAATGGTAAACCATTTTCTACAGTAAACAAGGAAAAAGATCTGGGAATCACAATATCAAACGATTTAAAACCCAGTCAACATTGCTCAGAGGTAGTTAAAACTGCTAACAGATTGGTCGGCTTTATTGGGCGTACTTTCGAAAATAAATCAGAAAAAGTCATATTAAAACTGCATAATTCACTAGTACGACCCTATCTTGAGTATTGCGTACAGTTTTGGTCCCCATATTACAGAAAGGACATTGACAAACTGGAAAGAGTCCAACGAAGAATAACAAAAATGATTCCAAGGCTGAAAAATAAACCTTATGAAGAAAGACTTAAAGAACTAAACTTATTCAGCCTAGAAAAACGAAGGATGCGAGGGGATTTAATTGAAATGTTCAAGATAATCAAAGGATTCGATAATATCAATACAGAAGATTACATTACTTTTGATAGATCAAATATAACAAGAAGACGTCATTCTTTTAAGATTACTGGTAAAAGATTCACATCAAACGAAGCCAAGCACTTCTTTTTCAATCGGATCGTGAACGTTTGGAACTCCCTGCCCGCCAATGTCGTCGACAGTAAAACAATTACTACGTTCAAAAATAGACTTGACAAATACTTAGAAGCCAATCCACAACTAAAATACTATCCGTTAACGTAGCAAACTTTGAGTAAGTTCATCCTGATGTACCTAACTTACGAAATGTCGATTCAAAAGACGTCGCTAGTGGCCTGACATCGCTTGCCAGGAAGTAGTGGTAGC
>JAPQNM010000018.1:11759309-11761809 GCA_029783475.1 Metacarcinus magister
TGAAATGGAATTAAAACATAAGTACGGATATAATAATGGAAAAATTTATAAAGTGGGGTTTCTTTACACGATTTGCATTTCCTCCCAAAGTCTGAAAGTTAATGAAAATATGATGACAGAATCTGATAAATGTTGTCAAGTCCTATAACTTTATATATATAGATTTTTGCTGTATGACTAATATTTACATAATAAACCGGCAAAAACCTGTTCAACCTCAATGCGGGTAGAAATTTTCGAGCCACAAAAATCGAAAATTTATCATTGTCACAGATACGAGAAAAAAAAAAATATGAATGAAAGTTATACATCTAGAGTAAGTGTTCTACGAGCAAACAAAATTCAATACACAACACCACATAAATAACCAAAATATCAATAACATATTACTCTTTACTCTTCCTGCAGGCAACACACAAGGAAACTTTGTGTGTGAGTGAAGGAAGTAATAGAAGAGACTTAAGAGGGAGTGGAGGAAGAGGAAGATAAGGAGGAGGAGGAGGAGGAGGAGGAGGAGGAGGTGAAGAATGAAGTGAAGTGGAGGAGGTGGTGGTGGTGGGTGTGGAGAAAGGTGGGGCAACCGGTTTCAAGACGAGGGAAGGAAGAGGGGAGGGAGGGAGGGGATAATTTTGTGCATATGACACTAAGATAAGGATGGAAAGGATGTGCGGGGTGAGGATATGAATACGAATGGAGTGATAAGTACATATAAGCAGGATGAAGAAAAAAAGTATATTGTAACCACCTGGAACTTTAGAAAATGTGGAGGAGGAAGTAGGAGGAAAGAGGGGAGGAGGAAGCAGGAGGAGGGAGGGAAGGAAGGTGGGAGCCATTGTGTGGAGGAAAACAAGTGGAAAATTAATATCTAAAGGAGTGTGTGGAAGAGAACACGAATTATTATTTATTATGTATTTTATTATTATTTATTATTTATTATTTATTATTTATTATGTATTTTATAATTAGTAACAAATTATTAGTTCTTTGATTAATTTTGGTGTTGGGTATAAAATAGATATATTGAACTTGTGAAATAAATAAAAACACGATAAATAAAGAAAAGAGAGAGAGAGAGAGAGAGAGAGAGAGAGAGAGAGAGAGAGAGAGAGAGAGAGAGAGAGAGAGAGAGAGAGAGAGAGAGAGAGAGAGAGAGAGAGAGAGAGAGAGAGAGAGAGAGAGAGAGAGCGAGAGAGAGAGAGAGGAGAGAGAGCGAGAGAGAGAGCGAGAGCGAGAGAGAGAGCGAGAGCGAGAGAGAGAGAGAGAGAGAGAGAGAGAGAGAGATAAGGGAAAAAAAAAGGAAAGTTGGGCATGAGTGTAGGGAGGGAGATAGGGAGGGAGGGAGATAGGGAAGGAGGGAGGGAGATAGGGAGGGAGGGAGGGAGGGAGGGAGGGTTACGGGCAAGTTATGAGAGGGTGAAAGAAAAGAAAAAAAAAGGGAAAAAAAAAGAGGGAGGGAGGGAAGGATTATAAGTGATGCGTGAAAATGAGAATAAGAAAAAAAAAGAAGCAAATATCTTAGAAGAAAAAATAACATTATAATGAAGAAGGTGAGAAAGAAGGAACTAGAGGAAAAATAAAAGGAAACAAATAGCAAGAGAAAAGATAATATAAAAAAAAATCATGAACGGAATAAACAAAAAAGAAAAAAAATAGTAAGGTGAAAATAAAAATAAAAAAATAAGAAAGGAAGAAAGAAAGACGAATTGAAAAAAAAAGAAAGAATAGATAAGAAGATAAAGATGAATGTGACAACTCTGCCAGCTAGCAATAAACTCTCTTAAGATAGTGATCCAGTACTTGGCACCAATTAGGGACGGAGGCTGACATAGGGACGAGGGGAGGAACGAACCGAAGGAAAGGTGAGGAGGAACGATGGAATGGAACGGTACATTTAAGAGGAACGAAGGGATGGAACGGTAAATTTAAGAGGAACGTAGGATTGGAACGGTAAATTTAAGAGGAGAATGGAACGGTAAATTTAAGAGAACGTAGGATGGAACGGTAGATTCTATGTAAAATGAAAAAAAGTATGCTAAAAGAGGAAGATAAGAATGGGGGAATCAAAAATAAAAAAAAAGATAAATCACGAAAAAAAAACGTATATTGAAAATTCATGTATAATAATAAAACAAAACAAAATCATGTATAATAATGATAAATATAGAAAAACAAACAGTAACTTATAGAGAAAATCAAATTATACAAATACATAGATCTAAAACGAAGTAATGAGGCACACAGAGAGAGAGAGAGAGAGAGAGAGAGAGAGAGAGAGAGAGAGAGAGAGAGAGAGAGAGAGAGAGAGAGAGAGAGAGAGAGTCAAGTATAGGGGGAGGAGGGCAAGAGATATAGGGCAAGGAAAAGTAGGATATGCAAAGTTACGATACAATATAATTCACATTCTATAATTATCTAAGACTGAAAGTTTGTCTTGTATATAATTAAAGTCAATTATATCTATCTTGGAGACAGAGAAGAGCTTGGGGGGGTAATGTGAGAG
>JAPQNM010000018.1:11769309-11771809 GCA_029783475.1 Metacarcinus magister
TAATTCAACTGTACAACTGATATTATGAATATTTGTTCTATGACCAATAATTATACAGTAAAAATAAAACCGTATTTTTATATAAAAACATGACTTTCCTCCTTATTTTCTCGAAAGCTATTAGAGATATTGGAAATATCATTGCAGCATCTGATACACCTAATTAAACTGTACAACTGATATTATGAATATTTGTTCTATGACTAATAATTACGCAGTAAAATGAAACAATATTTATTTAAAAACATGACTTTCCTCCTCATTTTTTCGAAAGCTATTAGAGATATTGGAAATATCATTGCAGCATCTGATACACCTAATTAAACTGTACAACTGATATTATGAATATTTGTTCTATGACTAATACTTACGCAGTAAAACGAAACTTAATATTTATTTAAAAACATGACTTTCCTCCTTATTTTCTCGAAAGCTATTAGAGATATTGGAAATATCACTGCAGCATCTGATACATCTAATTAAACTGTAAAACTGATATTATGAATATTTGTTCTATGACTAATAATTACGCAGTAAAATGAAACTTAATATTTATTTAAAAACATGAATTTCCTCCTCTTTTTCTCGAGAGCTATTAGATATATTTGAAATATCATTGCAGCATCTGATACACCTAATTAAACTGTACAACTGTCATTATGAATATTTGTTCTATGAATAATAATTACGCAGTAAAATGAAACTTAATATTTATTTAAAAACATGACTTTCCTCCTCATTTTCTCGAAAGCTATTAGAGATATTTGAAATATCATTGCAGCATCTGATACACCTAATTAAAATGTACAACTGATATTATGAATATTTGTTCTATGAATAATAATTACGCAGTAAAATGAAACTTAATATTTATTTAAAAACATGACTTTCCTCCTCATTTTCTCGAAAGCTATTAGAGATATTGGAAATATCACTGCAGCATCTGATACATCTAATTAAACTGTAAAACTGATATTATGAATATTTGTTCTATGACTAATAATTACGCAGTAAAATGAAACTTAATATTTATTTAAAAACATGAATTTCCTCCTCATTTTCTCGAAAGCTATTAGAGATATTGGAAATATCATTGCAGCATCTGATACACCTAATTAAACTGTACAACTGTCATTATAAATATTTGTTCTATGAATAATAATTACGCAGTAAAATGAAACTTAATATTTATTTAAAAACATGACTTTCCTCCTCATTTTCTCGAAAGCTATTAGAGATATTTGAAATATCATTGCAGCATCTGATACACCTAATTAAACTGTACAACTAATATTATGAATATTTGTTCTATGACTAATAATTACGCAGTAAAATGAAACTTAATATTTATTTAAAAACATGACTTTCCTCCTCATTTTCTCGAAAGCTATTAGAGATATTGGAAATATCACTGCAGCATCTGATACATCTAATTAAACTGTAAAACTGATATTATGAATATTTGTTCTATGACTAATATATACGCAGTAAAATGAAACTTAATATTTATTTAAAAACATGAATTTCCTCCTCATTTTCTCGAAAGCTATTAGAGATATTTGAAATATCATTGCAGCATCTGATACACCTAATTAAACTGTACAACTGTCATTATGAATATCTGTTCTATGAATAATAATTACGCGGTAAAATGAAACTTAATATTTATTAAAAAACATGACTTTCCTCCTCATTTTCTCGAAAGTTATTAGAGATATTGGAAATATCATTGCAGCATCTGATATACCTAATTAAACTGTACACTTGTCATAATGAATATTTGTTTTATGAATAATAATTACGCAGTAAAATGAAACTTAATATTTATTTAAAAACAGGACTTTCCTCCTCATTTTCTCGAAAGCTATTAGAGATATTGGAAATATCATTGCAGCATCTGATACACCTAATTAAACTGTACAACTGATATTATGAATATTTGTTCTATGACTAATAATTACGCAGTAAAATGAAACTTAATATTTATATAAAAACATGAATTTCCTCCTCATTTTTTCGAAAGCTATTAGAGATATTTGAAATATCATTGCAGCATCTGATAAACCTAATTAAACTGTACACTTGTCATAATGAATATTTGTTCTATGACTAATAATTACGCAGTAAAATGAAACTTAATATTTATTTAAAGACATGAATTTCCTCCTCATTTTCTCGAAAGCTAATAGAGATATTGGAAATATCACTGCAGCATCTGATACATCTAATTAAACTGTAAAACTGATATTATGAATATTTGTTCTATGACTAATAATTACGCAGGAAAATGAAACTTAATATTTATTTAAAAACATGAATTTCCTCCTCATTTTCTCGAAAGATATTAGAGATATTGGAAATATCATTGCAGCATCTGATACACCTAATTAAACTGTACAACTGTCATTACGAATATTTGTTATATGAATAATAATTACGCAGTAAAATGAAACTTAATATTTATTTAAAAACATGACTTTCCTCCTCATTTTCTCGAAAG
>JAPQNM010000018.1:11794309-11796809 GCA_029783475.1 Metacarcinus magister
ACTAACCTAACCTAACCTAACCTAATCTCATCACCTACAGAAGAACAAGAAGCTGTCCTTGCTGAACGCCCACGAAGGAATATTTTGGAATTGTTAGCCCGTTGGAGCGAGGAGTCATGAGATGTTTCTGGCCACGTCCGTCTCAACCCAATTAGGACAGAATGCCGCAGCTACTGGACCACCAAAAACAGGTTTATGACAGGAATTGGTAGCTTAGTTAAGGCATAGTTTTATTTATTTTTTTCGTTCTCGTTCTCTCTCTCTCTATCTTTTATCTCCTTGGTTTCTTTGCTCGTTCTTCTCCAAGCTTCTGTTCACTGTGTCTCCCTCACTTATTTTTTTTATCTTTCTGTCTGTTTGTGTTTCTCTCTCTCTCTCTCTCTCTCTCTCTCTCTCTCTCTCTCTCTCTCTCTCTCTCTCTCTCTCTCTCTCTCTCTCTCTCTCTCTCTCTCTCACCAATCCAAGGTAACAATCTCTTTAATTATCACCATCAACACCGATACGTAACCCAACAATACCTGTCTTTTTTTCCTACCCACACCACACCTCACCACACCTCACCTCACCTCACTACACCGGATGGAAAACAAAAAAATAAATAAATGACAGGAAAAAAATAAATATTAACACACCCTTGTAATTTTTTCCCACTTTTCCCGTAATTTCCTCTCTAAAAAAAAATAAGGAAAGGAAGAAGAGAACGACTAATAAATGGGAAAGAATGATACAAAAAAATAGTCACCCCTGGATTAAGAAGAGTCACAGTCACCTATATAGAGTAACTAAAGGTGTGTCATTTTCTCCTCCTTACCCCTATCATTAAAGCAATTGAAGATGACATATTTACCTTTGAATCTTCCCGTAGGCAGCGGCTTGCACTAGGCTAACAATTATGGCAGGTAGGTAGGGAAGGAAGGAAGGAAGGAAGGAAGGATGGAAGGGACGGGGCAGGGATGGGCAGGGAGGTAGGTGGGATCGAGTAGGGATGGATTTATGAGCAACACACCAACCAACCATCCAGCCAGACCATCCAACCAGACAGGTACATGGGTTTAAATCACCCGTGTATCTATAATTTACGAGATAATCTATAACCCTCTTGAGGTTCTAAAGGCTACTGTTTCCCACCCAAAGTGTTTCCCCCGGAGGCTGTGGGGCTGGGTCTACGTAGGGTGAGAATTAGGTTGTTGTTGTTGTTGATAATTATGATGATGATGATGATGATGATGATGAAGAGGTGAAGACTGGGATGACACTACGACTAATCACTGGTAAAGGAGGTCAAAGAAGGATGATAATAAGGCTGTTAATTATGATGATGATGATGATATGATGATGACGAGAAGAAGGAGAATAAAAAATAACAGTTCAAAAGATATATAAAATGTAAAGAGATAAAATAAAGAGTGTTGAGGCTGTTCTATAGAGGTTGAGTGAAAAAAAGAAGAGAAGAGAAAAGAGAGTAAGTAAAGATAAGAAAAAACTTATGTAAATACGTTGATATGAAGGCTGTTCTGGGGTTGTGGGAAGAGAGGAGAGCTGAGTGAGATGAGTGGTGGTACGTGCGTGTATGAGAGAAAGAAATAAAGAGAGAGAGAAAAAAAAAAGGAGAGAGAATGAATAGTATAGAGAGCAAGGAGAAGAACACATGAGAGCGGAACGGAAGGAGAAGCAACAAAGTTATTGGCATGAGATTGAAAAGGGAGGGAAGAATATGGTGATAGGAAGCGAAGGGAAAGTGAAAGAAAGTTGGCAGTGGAGTGAGTGACGACAGTGAGGGAGCAACACACGACCTCTTTCCTTCTCACTAAACTTCAACGACAAACACCACACAGACGACTTCTTTTCACATTCTTTAAAACTTCACATACAGAAAAAGATAGTTTGACCACCAAAAATAAAAAAAATAAAAAAATCACAATCAAAATATAAATATGAAAAAAAAAGATAATGGATTGAAATGACATTGGGTATATATATACTTTTTCAATGTTTCAACTTGCCGTGTGTGTGTGTGTGTGTGTATTGTATATAGACTTTTAAGTAATAATGACTATAATTATAATAATAATAAAAATAATAACATTGTTTGATATTATGCAAAATATTTTTTCTTGGCTGTCATCGTTTCAATGGATGAATTAAACGCCATAAATAAAATAATAAGAATAAAAAAAAAAAATGTGACTGACAAAAAAATACTAATTACTTATTGTGCTTTAAATATTATAACATGAAACAAAAATAAAAATAAACATTATTTTTTACGATCCCTTCCATTATTTCTTTCTGTAGAACTAGGATTTGTAGGATTTCAAACCAGCAACACTTTTTTCATTCGCGTGTTATGAGCAAAGTGTGTGTGTGTGTGTATGTGTGTGTGTGTGTGTGTGTGTGTGTGTGTGTGTGTGTGTGTGTGTGTGTGTGTGTGTGTGTGTGTGTGTGTGTGTGTGTGTGTGTGTGTGTGTGTGTGTGTGTGTGTGTGTGTGTGTGTGTGTGT
>JAPQNM010000018.1:11823832-11826332 GCA_029783475.1 Metacarcinus magister
TCTGCATACAAAGCTCTACACTACAGTAACTTTCCCATAATAATACTCTTTGCGCTTCCTACAAATACCTCTTTTCCCGGAATGAATTGAGGCATTTCTTCTAACCCATCACCACGCTTCCTTTCTTCAGCCTCCTTCCGCTACCATCAATAAAGTCATACAGATTACATGCAGATTACAATACACGTTCCCTCTCTTACTTACTCACTCACTCCACCTTCGCCTCGGGGCCTGATATGCTAAGAGTCAGAGTCAGAGGAGGAATAAGAGGATGAGATACAAAAAGGATAACAAACAGACATAGAGAGACGAGGTATAAATCTTCTCTAAAACACTAAATGTATATAATCCAAGCTACTGTAGAGGCGAGCGTTAACATCTATAATGATACGGTAAGGGGTTATTTTGCTTGATCTTGGGTGTGATGGACAGAGAACCGTACGGACTACCATCAGTGGGTAATCTTTGGGTTCTAAATTGTTTTCTTAATCGGGACACACCCCACCACAGCGCTGCTACTACTACATACTGCCCTCGAGGCGGAATAACACTAACTGAGTAAGAAATGATTCCATGGGGTTTTTTTTATTATCTTTTTTTATATCTAATCTAATCTAAGCTTTCCCGACCTTCTGATTACCGAGTGCAAGGTGTAATGTTGGATTTAGCTAAGGAATATTATGGTTTTAGAGTATGTGTATTGTTGTAGTAGTAGACATAGTAGTAGTAAGAGTAGTAGTAGTAGTAGGAGTAGTAGTAGTAGTAGAACGTCGCAGTAGTAGTAGCATCGATATATTAATAGGAATGATCATTACTATTATCATCAGCATCCTCATTATCATCATTATTATCATCATTATCTTCATCATTATTTTCTTCATCTACATCCAGGATACACACCACTGCAGGACACACACACACACACACACACACACACACACACACACACACACACACACACACACACACACACACACACACACACACACACACACACACACACACACACACACACCGATAGAGGCAGATGAATGGACAAATTGATAGACGATAATTATATACTGATCGAAGGATTGATTGATGGATTATGCAATCATGGATCTGCTACGTGTGGGTCTCCAGGGCTTAGAGAGAGAGAGAGAGAGAGAGAGAGAGAGAGAGAGAGAGAGAGAGAGAGAGAGAGAGAGAGAGAGAGAGAGAGAGAGAGAGAGAGAGAGAGAGAGAGAGAGAGAGAGAGAGAGAGAGAGAGAGAGAGAGAGAGAGAGAGAGAGAGAGAGAGAGAGAGAGAGAGAGAGAGAGAGAGAATACATATGATAACTACTATTGTTCTTACGACTATTACTATTGATAATAATAATTATAATAATAATAATACAACTAATAATAATAACCTAACATCAATTCTATTCAATAACATAAATTTCAGGCAACTTATACTTAGAAAAAAAATAATTTAACACATAATAAAAGAATAGAATAAACAACATAAGAATTAATGAATAAATACTAATAAATTAAAAGAAATAAGTAACATTTAAGGCAATTTGCTTCCAAATGGCTTCTGTCTGAATATTTCTTGTTATTTTCTTTTTACATCCTTATCCTTCTTATTTATATATTTATTTCCTTCCTTGCTTGTTTGCCTGTCTGTCTGTCTGTCTGTCCTGTCTGTCTGATTTCCTGTCTTTCCGTGTCTATTTTTTCCTCTTTCTTTCTCTCTCTCAAATATAAAAAAAAACTATAACTTCACACACACACACACACACACACACACACACACACACACACACACACACACACACACACACACCTGAGTCTACATTTGTCACCGTTACCACCCAAGACTTCCACACATTTCCTTTTAGAGACACGAGGGCTGTTCACTGAAGATAGAATCAGAAGAGAAGGAAGGCATGAGTTAGTGAGTGTGTGAGTGAGTGAGTGAATGTTGGGTAGAGCAAATGGCGGAATTTGTTGAAGGAATAAAGAAAAGAGAAGAAGAATCTCTCTCTCTCTCTCTCTCTCTCTCTCTCTCTCTCTCTCTCTCTCTCTCTCTCTCTCTCTCTCTCTCTCTCTCTCTCTCTCTCTCTCTCTCTCTCTCTCTCTCTCTCTCTCTCTCTCTGATAAAAATAACAATAATAATACTAGTAATAGGATGAAGAATATTCAAAGTTTGACGTCAATGAAAGTTAATTAATGATCAAACTTCCAGGTAGAGGATAATTGAATTCTTCTATATATGTATCACAGGTGGAAGGAAGAAGAAGAAGAAGGAGGAAGGAGAGGAAGAAGGAGGAGGAAGAGGAGGAGGTGCAAGATGAATATAAGGACTAAGAAATGATTGAGTGAGACAGCGAGGGAGAGGAAGGAAAAGTGATTGTGATTCTGTATATATATGTATGAATGTAAGTATGTATGTATGTATGTATGTATGTTTGTATGTGTGTGTGAAATGATAAATATAGTTCCCACACCTAGTCCTACATATCCTTCCTCCTAT
>JAPQNM010000018.1:11831332-11836332 GCA_029783475.1 Metacarcinus magister
CTCTCTCTCTCTCTCTCTCTCTCTCTCTCTTTCTCTCTTTCTCTCTTTCTCTCTCTCTCTCTCTCCTTTGCACGTTCACGGTTGTTTTTGCGTCTCTTTTTTCAGCCTGTGTGTGTGTGTGTGTGTGTGTGTGTGTGTGTGTGTGTGTGTGTGTGTGTGTGTGTGTGTGTGTGTGTGTGTGTGTGTGTGTGTGTGTGTGTGTGTGTGTTCCCTTATCACACTATCTCTTGTACTGCTTCCTGCCTGCCTGCCTCCACCTCTCCCCTCACCAGCCTTATGTTTTCCACTATCTCTTATATCAATTTTATTTGCCTGCTATTTCTATGATTTTTTATTTGTGTGTGTGTATTGGCTGGTAAGTAGGGTTTATTTTCCTTCATAATTCTTGTTTTATCTATTATATTGACGATCACAGAGGGAATGGAATGCAGTGTGTGTGTGTGTGTGTGTGTGTGTGTGTGTGTGTGTGTGTGTGTGTGTGTGTGTGTGTGTGTGTGTGTGTGTGTGTGTGTGTGTGTGTGTGTGTGTGTGTGTGTGTGTGTGTGTGTGTGTGTGTGTGTGTGTGTGTTTGTTTATCTTCTCTACCTTTTTTTTCTCTATCTATTTCTATCTCTCTTTTTCCTCTAGTAATGTGCTTCCAATTGTTATTTTCTTCCTCAATTGCTACACCTATTTCCTCCAATTTTGTCTCCACCTATGTACCCTGCAAGGTCACGTCTCCTCCTCCACCTCCTCCTCCTCCTACTCCTACTACTCCTACTACTCTTCCACATCATCATCATTCTCCTCCTCCTCCTCCTCCTCCTTCTCCTCCTCCTTCTCCTCCTGCTACTCTCACTGCCTCATGTTATTCTATACTAACCAAAAAACTGAGGACAATCGTAAATCACAAGAATGTTTTATGTAGAAATTTGCATCAAATTACATGTACGGTATAGAGTTAAGTTTGGTCGAATGTAAATTACTACTACAACTACTATTATTACTATCACCACTACTTTTACTATTACTGCTACTAATAATGATAATAATAATCGTCTTAAGGGTTCACTAGTGTAGGAGTGATGTAGAGAAACACTTCCTTCCTTTTATTCCTTTAATGGGTGTACAAATATGTAGAGTGCAGAGTATCCTCGTGTAGTGTAAACTCCCTCCACCACAGACCAGACCGTTCAGTCCTCGCCCGGCCTCACCAGGCTCTCTACTAACCACCTTTATTCACATTGACTTCGAATCAATGTAATGAATCAGTAACACAATACAATGAAACCTTCTCAACCATCTAAGTCATACATAGGAATCTCAGTCTCGAAGCTCCGAGCAACAAACAGGATAAGTAGGTAGTTAACAGTCAACTAGACCCCAACGGATGACACAACAACACACCATGACTGAACTACCTAACACCTCCTTGGCTAGTTCACAGAGTCGTCTTGACAATAATGATAACAATAATTAGTAATAGTTATCATTATTACTATTCATTAATATTATCATCATTGTTAGTAGTCACAGTTGTAGTAAATCAGTAATAATAATAAATAAAACCATCACGTATCCTAACCTTTCATGCAAATACAAACTGTTTATCGTTATATGATTATCGACTTAAACTGTTTATGACACGCTTGGAATCTATCACTTATATATATTATTTACCCTCATATTCATTTTTCTCACTCTTCAAACACTTATATTTTTGCAACCTTACCCGGCATTCACGTTACTATACTTTTCCTTCCCTGCAACACAACACAACATTACCTAACCTAACCTTTTCATACATACACCCACCCACCCGCCCACCCGCCCACCTACCTACCATTCATTCATTCATACGTTCCTTTCTTATGTATTTCTTCCATTGAACGGAGTGGCGGCGCGGCAGAGCTTCCATATTTATTTACCTGGACACAAAGGCGGGAAGGTGTGGGCGTGTTTCTTAAAAAATGTCGAGTCAGTCATGATTTTCCATTGACGTGGAATACTATTGATATCCATTCATTGTGGCGCCAAAAGAAGAAGAAGAAAAAAACGTAAAATTGATCAAAAGTTTAGCTTCTTTTACGCGGTGTGTGACTCACGGCAATGCCAACTGACCACCAGGACAATAGAACGGTGTGCATTATATAACATAACAGCAGCACAATATGATATACCAGCAGCACACGAGTCATTGCAGGATAATAAGAGGAGGAATAACACATACAAAAGCCGCTGTAAATGATGATGCTTCTACGACTGCCGAGTACAATAGAATAGCGTTCAACAGAGCACACATACACATACACACACACACACACACACACACACACACACACACACACACGGCAGTAAAGTAGACGTAACACATGAAGAAGCAGCACGCAACACTACCTACCTACAATGCCACCAGAAAGTACTGCAACACACTGTAACTCAAACTCAGGGAAAAATATTTGCAAGCTACGGTGAAACTTGGAACATTGCAACACAAAGTAAGTAGGAACATGACCCATAATGTTGTAGGGATCAGTGATACATACATTAAAACACATACACATACACATACACACACACACACACACACACACACACACACACACACACACACTTGTACTCTTTTATATTTTCGCTGTAGAAGAAAATGTTTATCCAGAGAAAAAGCGAAAGAGCAAGAGAGAAAAATAATTCTTTATATATAACATTGAAACAGACGAAAATTTATTACACTAATCTTCTTTTTTTTTGGGTGGTGGAAGGGGAGGGAATGAGACTAGACAAAAAAACAAAACAAAAAAATAACAAAAAATATATGCAAATGATATGTTTTTCTTTGTGATAAAAAAAATATAAAAAAGCATAGTACACATTAGTACATTTTTTCGTCATCCTTCCTGATGCTACTAATTTTCAATCTTAATATAATGTACACTTTAAAAATAAGAAAAAAGAATCATTGTAGTAAACTTTAGAAACCAAAAGTAAATAAATATATATAGGTTTTATCAAGAAAATCTCTCCCCTTCTCCCTCTCTCAACACACACACACACACACACACACACACACACACACACACACACACACACACACACACACACACACACACACACATACACACACACACACACACACACACACACACACACACACACACACACACATGAACCCTCAGACTTGTCACCCAAAAAAAGGGAGCAAAAAATGTATAATCCATTGGCAGAAGACCGAGGAGGCGGCGGGGAAAGGGAGGAAGGAAGGAGGAGGAGGAGGAGGAGGAGGAGGAGGAGGAGGAGGAGGAGGAGGAGGAGGAGGAGGAGGAGGAGGAGGGAGTATGGAAGGGAGGAAGGAGGGGAGGAGGCCTAGGTCAGTAGTGGACAAAGGTGGCGAAGAGAGGAGGAGGAGGAGGAGGAGGAAGAGGAGGAGGAGAATAGGCTTAGTTTCCTTCCGTCAATTTTTTTTTCTCAAGTACTTTTTTTTTGTGGTGTTATAAAAAGCTGTATATGAATGTTTATGTGAATATTAAAAGGTTTATTAGTTTATTTATCTATCTATTTCTTTCTATCTGGTTTTTTTCTTTCTTTCGTTCTATAGTGTTCTTGAGATGATGGATAAATGAGTGTCAAGCAGAATTTCTATTAATTTTATTCAAGTTTAAATTTGAATACATTTGATCTTTTTCCTTAATCTAATTGCATTCAGTTTGTAGTTCTTTTTACATTACAATTATTGGCTTTAGTGAACAAAACCTTTTCTTCTCCTTTTCATTATGTATCTACTTCTATAACAACTGTCTTACTGTATCATAACCTTATATTTTTACTGTAGCAAGTGTTATCTATTATCTAACCTTTCAATTATTCCTACAAAAAGGGTCTTCACTGTTACAACCATTTGCTGCTCGTTATCTACTTACAAGTCAAGGTTTCTATGTTAAAAATACAACAATCTTATAATAACAATGCGTAACTTGGTATCTTTATAATGTAACCTTTATAATAAACAGAAATAAAAGGTGTGAGTTTATGAATTATATAATACTTACTATTATTATCATAAAGGTTGAATTGTTGAAAAATAGAATAATTTATACAGTGAAAAATATTAAATTGGAACCTTGAAATACATGTTTTTTCTCTCTCTTGAATGCATGTATATATGTACGTATGTATGTATGTATGTATGTATGTATGTATGTATGTATGTATGTATGTATGTATGTATGTATGTATGTATGTATGTATGTATGTATGTATGTATGTATATATGTATGTATGTATGTATGTATGTATGTATGTATGTATGTATGTATGTATGTATGTATGTATGTATGTATGTATCTATCTATATAACACTTATCATAATCATCTCCAAAAAATCAAAATACGAAAAAAAAAAGGAAAAAAAAATTACAGATATGAAATAGACGCCATTTTGTAGCCGTGACGTGCGTGCGTGACTCACTACTCCGTGTGGCCTTGATATTATTTTTTCCCCCTTCCGTCCGTCCGTGATTTTTCCCACCGCTCCTGTGTTGTAATAATCACCTAACGTCCCCCTTATCTTCTCCCGGCGTATACCTGCGGGAGCCCCTTATCAGCCTGGCCAGTTTTACCATTATCCAAAAAACATCAAGTGATTATACCCAGCGGAGAGGGAAAAATATAGCATGATATAAAACTACACTTATAAATAGCTGGAGCAGAGCAGGAGCAGGAACAGGAGCAGAGCAGAGTGGACTGGATGAAAGGTTTCTATCAGATTTCCCCGGAGCAGAGATTATTGGTAGAATTAGTCCTCGTTCTCGTCTGGTCTCGTTCTCGTCTCGTTCTCGTGTGGTCTCGTTCTCGTCTCGTTCTCGTGTGGTCTCGTTCTCGCCTCGTTCTCGTGTGCCTCGCTGACTGGCTTGAGGGAGTTGTCAGCCAGAATGCATTACTTCCATTCACTCACTCATTCTTACACTCACTCACTGACTCATTCTGGTATTCCGTCATTCGCTCCCTAACATTCCTATACCACC
>JAPQNM010000018.1:11841332-11846332 GCA_029783475.1 Metacarcinus magister
TGTGTGTGTGTGTGTGTGTGTGTGTGTGTGTGTGTGTGTGTGTGTGTGTGTGTGTGTGTGTGTGTGTGTGTGTGTGTGTGTGTGTGTGTGTGTGTGTGTCTGTGTGTCCATGCACGGGCATTCCACATCACTGCAGTCGGCCTCATCCTGTGTGCGTGTGGTGGTGGTGGTGGTGGTGGTGGTGGTGGTGGTGGTGGTGGTGGTGGTAGAGGTGGTGGTGGCGGTGGTGGTGGCGGTGGTGGTGGTGGTGGTGGCGGTGGCGGTGGTGGTACCTGTCAATTCAAGGGATGACCGCCTCCCACGCCCACGCCCACGCCCACGACCTGTCCATCAACCCTTTCCGAATCCCGCCGATGACAAGCCGTCGAGACATCCTTTACAATTATGTTCAGAAAATGTACGGGAATCCAGCTGCTGCCGCCTCCCCGCTCGCCGACAATAATGTTTTCCCCCAGTCGGACGCGCGGACGCAGCAGCAGCGCCGCTTATTGAGGGATAAATAAAGTAAAAATAGGTAAATGAAAATAACGGAATACATTTTAGAGAGACTAATATTCGTAAAAACGCAAGCGAGGCGAGGTGAGGCTGTTGACCTTGTGTGAGTGGTGGTGTTGTCTGGCTCGGCGGCGGCTCTGAGGGCCTGCCAGGGCTGAGGGGAGGGGAGGGAGGGGCGGGGAGGTGGTGTGGAGGGTGAGTGTGCCGTGGCGAGACAACTTTGGGTTAGTATCGACAGGGAGAGTGAGTGACCTACCTACTGCGACGGTCTGCGGGCCGCACCTCGGGCCGCTGCGAGGCTGGTGTCAACAGCTGGGCAATAAATCACCTCAAGTCACCTCAACACCTGTGAGGGACGAGGGACGAGGCAGACTTGCAGTGGGTCACTGTTCTGCTGAGCAGGTCATCAATTCCCAAAGGTCCAAAGTCCCGCCTTGTGGAAGGATACGACTTCTGCGAGATATATCTTGTTAACGGAGTCCTTTCCTCCACTCAATTTCTTTTTCTTTTCTTCCAAGCTGCCTCAGAAGTGATGTTAACAACGACCAACAAGGCACAGCGGCGGCTGCTGCGGTCAAGGTTGTCAAGGTGAAGGCCTCTGAGGATCCCTGATGACGGCCGCAGCGGAGTTTACCCTCACGCCGCGTAGAGGTCAGTGGGCTGGGAACACCATCTGGAAGGCAGCGGAGGCAGGGCTGCTGTAACAGCCCAGACGCGTGACCAAGGACCAAGGACCCAGGTGACTTGCAGCCTCGCAGCCTTGCAGCCCGCCGAGGGTGATGTGCTTGGAGGCAAATAGTTGTGGGATCCATCGGGTGGATCATCAATGCCTTCGTCAATTGGATTTACACTTGGCCACGTTCCCAGCGTCTCGGACACCAATATAACATTACACATCATTAGGGTTATTTTAGTGTCCTTATGAAGACTCACTCGGCAAGGCTTCAGTAGCATCGAGGCTCATCTCTGGTCGCCTTCAAATGGCTCACGTGATCGCAAACTCAATATCACTGAAATGGCTTCACCGCCAACATGATTGTGGTCGTAAATATCCCGAGAGGCAGCAGCAACCAGGGTATCAAGGAGGAACCGGGTCGGTGGTACGGTCCGTGTAGCCTGAAGGAGGGACCAAAGCACCTGTACAAAGGGAAGGTGCCCGCGGCACGCTCACATATAATAACAAGGTTGTCTGGGTATGTAGTACCTGACCCAACGCCCGACACACGCTCATCACATCCCAGGCCTCTCTAGCCCACTCTTTATCTCGCTCTTCTATTCGCTCCATAACTTGGTTCACTAAATCGCTCGTACCGCCAGCCAGGTCGGGTATGGCGTGGCGTGGCGTGGCGAGGCGGGTGCAGCGCGGGGCCCGTGTGCGGCTGCCGGGCCGAGCTGCAACTGGCGCTATGCATGCCCACTCTGCCGTGCCCACTCACCTCAATACTAACCCCGCTGCTAGGGTCCCGACCTCGCTTCATACCAGCCAGTCACCAGGACAACCCGTTCTCTTCGCCCGCTTATTGCACCCTCCAGCATCACCTCTGCACCCGCCCACTCGTTATGCTCCACACCCACCCTTGGCGATGCCCGCTGCCCCGCCCAGGGACGACCTACGGCGGCCTGCAATGCTCTTAAAGGCTACCAAGGTTGATGCATTTGCACGTATGCGGGGTGTGGGACGGGGAGGGAGGGAGGGGGAGGTCCACGACGACTCATTATGCAGGTTGGCCCGTCACAGGCTGGCTCCCTCAGGCTTTTGTTGCATGCTGGCTGCTGCAACCCCGTCCTAGGCGCTCCTGGGCACCTAACCCTCCCGCCCCTGCATGCTAACATCACCTCTCACCCGCCCTGCACTAAGGCTCACCATGCTCGCCTAGAGGCACTCCACTCCGCCTATGCCCCGTGCTGGCGACAGATGGGGCGAGTGCTTGTCTGAAACACAAGCCAGCGTGGCACAAGGACCGCGGACCAAGATGTAATCGTCGGCTGCTTAATGATGGTGTCCGTCGCGCGGGAACTGTCGAGCCGCCAACACCTAAGACCAAATTATCATCGTAAATTGGACATACGTGGTTTTTCTTCCTCGGTCTGTGGGTGTATCCGTTTAAATCGACATCATGACTTAGAGTTTTTGGGTTTTGTGTTTTGCAGCAAGCGACTTTAGAGAGCTGCCTGTCAGCCCTGATAGTGGAGAGATCATTTAATTTCTTTATTATCTCTCTCTCTCTCTCTCTCTCTCTCTCTCTCTCTCTCTCTCTCTCTCTCTCTCTCTCTCTCTCTCTCTCTCTCTCTCTCTCTCTCTCTCTCTCTCTCTCTCTCTCTCTCTCTCTCATACTATGTCTATACTGTTTATGCTTTTATATCCTTCCATCTTTATTTTGTTCTTCTGTCTTCCATCGGCGACAACGCCACTAACCACGTGGGGCTCCTCCTCCTCCTCCTCCTCCTCCTCCTCCTCCTCCTCCTCCTCCTCCTCCTCCTCCTCCCAGCAGTCCCCATTGAGGACACGAGTGGTGGCAAGATTCGTGATATGTGCGTGTGTGTGTGTGTGTGTGTGTGTGTGTGTGTGTGTGTGTGTGTGTGTGTGTGTGTGTGTGTGTGTGTGTGTGTGTGTGTGTGTGTGTGTGTGTGTGTGTGTGTGTGTGTGTGTGTGTGTGTGTGTGTGTGTGTGTGTGTGTGTGTGTGTGTGTGTGTGTGTGTGTGTGTGCGTGCGCGCAGGCCACGGGTGAGGTGACGTGAGGCGACAGGAAGCTAGGAAGCAAAAATTTTATACATTTCTTTCCTTGTTCCATAAATCGTTGTCACCATTACCTTACTCCTGTCCTCTCTCTCTCTTTCTCTTTCTCTCTCTCTCTCTCTCTCTCTCTCTCTCACTATAACCATCATAACCATACACTATATCTACTTTCACCATCACCACCACCACCACCACCACCACCACCACCACCACCACCACCACCACCACCACCACCACCACCACCACCACTAAGGTTCTGGTATGCATAACAAATTTGCAACATCCGATGACCGCCTCTCCACGCTGCGTCCTGCCTCATAGTTATGCAAATTATCTTTTTTTTTTCTAATAGGGTGATGGGGGGTCGGTGGAGGCTTTTGGGGGGGGAAGGAGGAGGAAGGGGGGAGAGGAGGAGGGAGGGGGGGGTGAAGTAGGAGGGTTTGGTTGGTTTGTAGGGGATGTATTATGGGCGTGAGAGGGGAGGAAGGGGAGGCAAGGGGGAGAGAAAGGGGAAGGGGAGAATGAAGTGAAGGAAAGAGAGACAGAGAGAGAGAGAGAGAGAGAGAGAGAGAGAGAGAGAGGAAAACAGTCTATAATTTCCCTCCATTTGAAAAAGATAGAACGCAAAAGATACGGAAATAAAAGAAAAATAAGAAAAAATTAATAATTCCCGCGCCATTTTACCTTTAATCTTGGAAAATATATATGAAAGTGAACAACATAATTTCTTCCTTACGAGCGTCACTGGTTTGGGAAATTATAGGAGAAAATATAGGAGGAAATATACGACTTAGCGTTTCAAAGCGGAAGGACGAGTTATGGGAAGACAGTGGACAGTCCTTTGTGATTTCTTTTGACGACACACACCACACACGTCCCCTACCACACACCTCCTACCACACACCATCTTACCACACACCATCTTACCACACACCTCCCTACCACACACTACCAGACCACACACTACCAAACCACACACACCTACCACTCCACTACCACACACACCACCGTACCACACACCACCACAACCACACATCACCACCACCACCACCACCATTACCGGCTGGAAAAGAAGATGGCGTTAGCGGCGGGGAGGGAGACAGCCTGTGTTTAGTACCTTGTCATGATCTCCCGGAGTCTCAGTGCGGGAAACGACCAAAGGAAAAAATGAACAAAAAAAGGATGATAAGAAAAGAGAAGAAAAGAAGAAAAGAAGAGAATAGAGAGAATAAAAGCCAAAGAAACGACGACGTAAAACAAAAGAAAAACATCAAAGCAAAGCAGAACGTCTGTGATTGAGAGAGAGAGAGAGAGAGAGAGAGAGAGAGAGAGAGAGAGAGAGAGAGAGAGAGAGAGAGAGAGAGAGAGAGAGAGAGAGAGAGAGAGAGAGAGAGAGGGAGAGAGGGAGAGAGGGAGAGAGAGAGAGAGAGAGAGAGAGAGAGAGAGAGAGAGAGAGAGAGAGAGAGAGAGAGAGAGAGAGTAAAAGTGAGCAGTAATAAAAACTTTTTGAACCAGTTCGTGGAATAATATAATAAATAATCTAGAATGTAAAAAAAAATGAATAAAAGTGATGTATGAGAAGAGTGAATCATATATAATAATAATCCTAAAAAAGCCGCATTTTGATGGATGGGAAAAGATGAATAAGAATGGAAAATGTTATGATGTGTTTCCATTTATTTTCGCTTTTTTTTATATACATTATTCACCTTTCAGAATTTTTTTGGTTCTCTCTCACTCTCTCACTCTCTCTCTCTCTCTCTCTCTC
>JAPQNM010000018.1:11851332-11856332 GCA_029783475.1 Metacarcinus magister
TCTCATCGTAAATACCACACACTTATAAACATTTATACTTCTTGAAAGCAGTAATAAGTTATAAAGCAAATACAACGGAATGTGCATGCAAAAAAAAAGATTGTAAGAAGAGTTTGAACGTCTACATAAATAATTTCATGACACATAAATAAACTAAACATGAAGACGTTGATTAAAACTAACGACGATTACTAACATTACAGAGGCAATGATAGCAGTATTTTTTTCGTTCATTGAATTCCTCGTCCTACAGCCTCACCTTCACCTTCACCTTGAGAAACATGACTGTCTGCCAGGCCACGAGGAGGAGGAGGAGGAGGAGGCTGCGGCGGGATGAAGATGATAATTTGGCAACGATGACGGAAAGAGGGAATAATCTACTAATGTTTTATTCTACAACTGCTTCAGAAAGAGATAAACTTTTATGGCGACACAATTTTTATCATGTACACAATTCTTTTACATCTACAAGTCACTACGTACACACACAAACACACACACATACATACATATACATATACACATCCGATACATACATTGGAATGATAAGTTGTATAATATTACTTTTAAACTTATCAATAGACAATACTTTTTTTTTGCTTTACTCAACTGAAACTAATTTGTGAAGAGAACATCTACGGCGTTCTTCACTCACTTGAGATATGCAAATGAATTCAGGTAAACACAAATTTATTCATAGGTTATATAGAGAGACTCATCAAAATGAGATCAAACCTTTTTTTCCATTCTCTGTTAAATGAATCTTTCTTGAAGTCCACAGGCAGTGAGTGAGTGAGTGAGAGTGAGTGAAGGTGATGTAAAATTCAAATTGATACGAGAATTTGTAAACACTTATTGCTTTAGGTTCTTGAGACGAGAAAGAGAGAGCGAGAGCGAGAGCGAGAGCGAGAGCGAGAGCGAGAGAGAGAGAGAGAGAGAGAGAGGAGAGAGAGAGAGAGGAGAGAGAGAGAGAGAGAGAGAGAGAGAGAGAGAGAGAGAGAGAGAGAGAGAGAGAGAGAGGAGAGAGAGAGAGAGAGAGAGAGAGAGAGAGAGAGAGAGAGAGGAGAGAGAGAGAGGGAGAGAGAGAGAGAGAGAGAGAGAGAGAGAGAGAGAGAGAGAGAGGAGAGAGAGAGAGAGAGAGAGAGAGATGAGAGAGAGAGAGAGAGAGAGAGAGAGAGAGAGAGAGAGAGAGAGAGAGAGAGAGAGAGAGAGAGAGAGAGAGAGAGAGAGAGAGAGAGAGAAGAGGAAATTGAAGAAGTTAATGAAGAGTTTAAATGATTTGATTCTGTAATAATTAAGAATTGGTATAATAATTAAACATCCACCAAGGAAAATATAAAGTAGTCATGCCTTAAGAATATACAATTACAATACAGGTGAGTACTAACGAGGCGTCACTTTAAAAAAAAAAATCTAAAACCTGCGCTACTAACGGGCAGAGGCTGACCATCTAAGAAGAGCCTTCATCAAGACAGAAAAAAAGAACAAATTTATTCTCTACAGTGATACATTATATTCTCATTCTTAATAGTTACAAGGATACGGACAGACGAGCTCCTGAAGGTAACCTGTAATCTGTATGTAACTTGTGTGTGTGTATGTGTGTGTGTATGTGTGTGTGTGTGTGTGTGTGTGTGTGTGTGTGTGTGTGTATGGGCAGCAGGTGAGGCACAGGTATGAGTGATGAGGTTGTATAGTAATCTGTTCAAGTGAAAGAAAACGGTAGGAGGTAAAAAAAATCTTTCCACTGTTTCTTTGGTGGCATTGGTAAGGCTTAACCTCCACCCGCCAGCAGTGTTCCGTTCACCTGTCTCTCTCTCTACATATATACATTCCAAGGTTAGAGGTAAAGAAAATGTTACTCACTGGATGAAACTTAATGCATAGACAATTGAAAGGTGAATATAACTGTAGACATTCCTAAAGGCTTTTGAAACACGATGAAATAATGTCAGACAGAAAGTGTAAGTGATCCATATAGAACACATACACACATACACACATACATACACACACATATAAAAAAAATATGATCTGCCATCCTTACCAACCTTATTTCCATCCTAACAAGACTCAATAATTTTTTTCCGTCCCTCTCTTATTATTATTCTGCTCTTGGTTTCATTTTCTCCTTTTTTTCCTTACTCTCTTATAGCCATGAACGGGATGCGAACCTTGCTTGGGTGGTGCCTATTGTCTTTTTGTGCCGTCCCTGCCCACCACCACCACCACCACCACCACCACCACCACCACCACCACCACCACCACCACCACCACCACCACCACCACCACCACCGCCACCGCCACCGCCGCCGCCGCCGCCTCAGCCTCCTCGCGGCCACATGGCAAAATTGACGCAACCTTTTATTTTTTTTTCTTCATCAAGAGAGGAAGGTTCGTGATGCAAAGCGGACGGATGACGGAGAGAAAGAAAGAAAGAAAGAAAAAAAAAGAGAGGCAAGAGAGAGAGAGAAAGAGAGAAAGGGATAGCGAATGAGAAAGAAAGAGAGAGTGAAGGGAGAGAGGGAGGGAGGGAGGATTATGGAGGAGGAGGAGGCAAGAGAAAAAAAACTTTCTCACAATGCCTTCAGATACAGGTGTTTTAGGTTGGGTGTGGCAGGTAGTGAAAGAGAGAGAGAGAGCGAGAGAGCGAGAGAGCGAGAGAGAGAGAGAGAGAGAGAGAGAGAGAGAGAGAGAGAGAGAGAGAGAGAGAGAGAGAGAGAGAGAGAGAGAGAGAGAGAGAGAGAGAGAGAGAGAGAGAGAGAGACAGGTCCCCAAGAAGAGAGAGGAAAGACTCACCACAATAATTATAATGGTAATAGGTAAATGATACATGGTACTTCCGGAGGGGTGTGGTGGCCTCCTCCTCCTCCTCCTCCTCCTCCTCCTCCTCCTCCTCCTCCTCCTCCTCCTCCTCCTCCTCCACCTTCTCCTCCTCCTCCTGTCAGCTAACATCACGCCAAGCTACCTACACCAAAACACCCACTCCCCCCTTGCCTCTCTCTCTCTCTTTCTCTCTCTCTCACACACACTCACACACACACACACACACACACACACACACACACACACACACACACACACACACACACACACACACACACACACACCGGAGACACACGTAATAATCCATCAAACCTACACATTAGATTGCACACTCAAGGATGGGATCAGTGTTGAGTTGAATTGAGTGCGTGTGGAATGGGGTGGTCAGTGGGTGGGTGGGCGGATGTGTGTGTGTGTGTGTGTGTGTGTGTGTGTACGTGGGTGGGACTTTGGTGAGTGAATGAGTGGAAGAGTGAGTGAGTGAGGGAGTGAAAGGGTGGATGAGACAGTATATACGTTAAGAAGTCGATGAATTTTTGGTGTCTGGAAGATATAGTAAGAGTGAATGAGTGAGTGAAAGTGAGTGAGTGAGTGAGTGAAAGTGAGTGAGTGAGTGAGTGAGTGAGGGTGGGTGGCAGGCAGCAGGCAGCAGGCAGCAGGCAGCAGGATGGACATTAAGGTAAGTAAGTATCATGTCCAACCGTCCTACCAATATCTCCTTCTGTCTGTCCTCTATCATTTAGTCTCATGTTTGGAGAATATAAACGATGACTTTTTTTCCCTCATTCTGTGGTTAGACAAGGAAGAGGAGGAGGAGGAGGAGGAGGAGGAGGAGGAGGAGGAGGAGGAGGAGGAGGAGGATGTAGAGGAGAGAGAAAGAGATAGATAGATAGATAGATACAGAGAGAGAATGATTCGTCAATGAAAGCAGATGATGATGATGATGATGATGGGAAGAAGAAGGAGGAGGAGGAGGAGGAGGAGGAGGAACAGGAAGATGATGACGAAGAGATAATGATGATTCTGTAATAATAGGAGGAAGGGGAGGACGAGGCGACGGGGGAGCCGGAGGAGGAGAACACGATACTTAATCAGGAGGAGGAGGAAGAAGAAGAAGAAGAGGAAGAGGAAGAAGAAGAAGAAAAGGAAGAAGGCATAGGAATAAGAAGACGACGAGAGGACAAAACTATGGATGAAAGAGAAGGAAGAAGCCGCAGCGAAAGAATGAATATCATATCACAAGAGGAGGATGAAGGGGGGGGGGAGGAGGAGGAGGAGGAGGAGGAGGAGGAGGAGGAGGAGGAAGAAAAGGAGGAAGACCACCCTGGACGTAATCACTGGTGGTCATTTTAAGGCCCCGAGGCTAGCTGGTAGGTCTCTGGCGGCGTGACTGCCTTTACCTCTCCTTCTTGTATGTCTCTCTTCCTTTCATCAATCCATCCATCCCTCTGTCCCTCCTTCCCTGCCCCTCTGCCTCCTTCCCTCTCTTCCTCCCTCCCTCTCTTCCTCCCTCCCTCTCTTCCTCCCTCCCTCTCTTCCTCCCTCCCTCTCTTTCCTTCCCTTCCTTCTCTATCTCTCTCATTCTGACACACACACATTTACACACACACATACTCGTACACATATGTAAATAGAATGATAATAATAATAATAAAAAGGACCACTTGAAATCAATAATATGTGGTCTTATTTCACGGTCTGAATTCAGGTGTTTGCAGGTGTGTGGCGAGGCTGGTGGTGGTGGTGCACGGATCCGATAGCCGTCAATTATCGATCTTAATCACTGTCATTAATATTTCCGATCAAACACTAATTATTCATTACAGCTACAAGAGAAAAGATTAACTCGTAGTGGGACAAAATATGAATAAAATGATTTTCTTATATTTTTTTCTTCTCATTTTCTAGTCTTCCTCCCTCTCCCTCTCTTTCTCTCTCTCTCTCTCAGTCTCACTCCCTCCCATCCATTCCATTAAGGGAGGCGCAGGTAAGGATGTTTTCAGGTGTGTCTTGGGGTCAAAGGGGCGGGTAAAGGGAGGCAGGAAAGGTGTTGAGGGAAGGGAACTGGGCGAAGAAGTATGGTGGTTGTGGTGGTGGTGGGTAAAGGGTGATAAAGATGAAGATGAAGATGGAAGATGATGATTATAATGATGGCAGGCAGTCAGTGGTTGTCG
>JAPQNM010000018.1:11863043-11883043 GCA_029783475.1 Metacarcinus magister
TGAAAATGAGGAGGAAAGTCATGTTTTTATATAAATATTAAGTTTCATTTTACTGCGTAATTATTAGTCATAGAACAAATATTCATAATATCAGTTGTACAGTTTAATTAGTGTATCAGATGCTGCAATGATATTTCCAATATCTCTAATAGCTTTCGAGAAAATGAGGAGGAAAGTCATGTTTATATATAAATATTAAGTTTCATTTTACTGCGTAATTATTAGTCATAGAACAAATATTCATAATGACAGTTGTACAGTTTAATTAGGTCTATCAGATGCTGCAATGATATTTCCAATATCTCTAATAGCTTTCGAGAAAATGAGGAGGAAAGTCATGTTTTTATATAAATATAAAGATTTATTTTACTGCGTAGTTATGAGTCATAGAACAAATATTCATAATATCAGTTGTACAGTTTAATTAGGTCCATCAGATGCTGCAATGATATTTCCAATATCTCTAATAGCTTTCGAGAAAATGAGGAGGAAAGTCATGTTTTTATATAAATATTAAGTTTCATTTTACTGCGTAATTATTAGTCATAGAACAAATATTCATAATGACAGTTGTACAGTTTAATTAGGTGTATCAGATGCTGCAATGATATTTCCAATATCTCTAATAGCTTTCGAGAAAATGAGGAGGAAAGTCATGTTTTTATATAAATATTAAGTTTCATTTTACTGCGTAATTATTAGTCATAGAACAAATATTCATAATATCAGTTGTACAGTTTAATTAGGTGTATCAGATGCTGCAATGATATTTCCAATATCTCTAATAGCTTTCGAGAAAATGAGGAGGAAAGTCATGTTTTTATATAAATATTAAGTTTCATTTTACTGCGTAATTATTAGTCATAGAACAAATATTCATAATGACAGTTGTACAGTTTAATTAGGTGTATCAGATGCTGCAATGATATTTCCAATATCTCTAATAGCTTTCGAGGAAATGAGGAGGAAAAGTATGTTTATATAGAAATATTAAGTTTCATTTTACTGAGTAATTATTAGTCATAGAACAAATATTCATAATGACAGTTGTACAGTTTAATTAGGTGTATCAGATGCTGCAATGATATTTCCAATATCTCTAATAGCTTTCGAGAAAATTAGGAGGAAAGTCATGTTTTTATATAAATATAAAGTTTAATTTTACTGCGTAATTATTAGTCATAGAACAAATATTCATAATTTCAGTTTTACAGTTTAATTAGGTCTATCAGATGCTGCAGTGATATTTCCAATATCTCTAATAGCTTTCGAGAAAATGAGGAGGAAAATCATGTTTTTATATAAAAATACGGTTTTATTTTACTGCGTAATTATTAGTCATAGAACAAATATTCATAATATCAGTTGTACAGTTTAATTAGTTGTATCAGATGATGCAATGATATTTCCAATATCTCTAATAGCTTTCGAGAAAACGAGGAAGAAAGTAATTTTAAAAAAAGTAAAATTCAGTATTTATTAGTACTAGTGAAAATATTCATAATGACAGTAGTAGATTTTAATCAGGTCTATCAGATGCTGCAATGATATTTCCAATATCTCTAATAGCTTTCGAGAAAATGAGGAGGAATGTCATGTTTTTATATAAATATAAAGATTTATTTTACTGCGTAGTTATGAGTCATAGAAACAAATATTCATAATATCAGTTGTACAGTTTAATTAGGTCCATCAGATGCTGCAATGATATTTCCAATATCTCTAATAGCTTTCGAGAAAATGAGGAGGAAATTCATGTTTTTATATAAATATAAAGATTTATTTTACTGCGTAATTATTAGTCATACAACAAATATTCATAATATCAGTTGTACAGTTTAATTAGGTCCATCAGATGCTGCAATGATATTTCCAATATCTCTAATAGCTTTCGAGAAAATGAGGAGGAAAGTCATGTTTTTATATAAATATAAAGATTTATTTTACTGCGTAATTATTAGTCATAGAACAAATATTCATAATATCAGTTGTACAGTTTAATTAGGTCTATCAGATGCTGCAATGATATTTCCAATATCTCTAATAGCTTTCGAGAAAATGAGGAGGAAAGTCATGTTTTTATATAAATATTAAGTTTCATTTTACTGCGTAATTATTAGTCATAGAACAAATATTCATAATGACAGTTGTACAGTTTAATTAGGTGTATCAGATGCTGCAATGATATTTCCAATATCTCTAATAGCTTTCGAGAAAATGAGGAGGAAAGTCATGTTTTTATATAAATATTAAGTTTCATTTTACTGCGTAATTATTAGTCATAGAACAAATATTCATAATATCAGTTGTACAGTTTAATTAGGTGTATCAGATGCTGCAATGATATTTCCAATATCTCTAATAGCTTTCGAGAAAATGAGGAGGAAAGTCATGTTTTTATATAAATATTAAGTTTAATTTTACTGCGTAATTATTAGTCATAGAACAAATATTCATAATGACAGTTGTACAGTTTAATTAGGTGTATCAGATGCTGCAATGATATTTCCAATATCTCTAATAGCTTTCGAGAAAATGAGGAGGAAAGTCATGTTTTTATATAAATATTAAGTTTCATTTTACTGCGTAATTATTAGTCATAGAACAAATATTCATAATTTCAGTTTGTACAGTTTAATTAGGTCTATCAGATGCTGCAATGATATTTCCAATATCTCTAATAGCTTTCGAGAAAATGAGGAGGAAATTCATGTTTTTATATAAATATTAAGTTTCATTTTACTGCGTAATTATTAGTCATAGAACAAATATTCATAATGACAGTTGTACAGTTTAATTAGGTGTATCAGATGCTGCAATGATATTTCCAATATCTCTAATAGCTTTCGAGGAAATGAGGAGGAAAATTTATGTTTATATAGAAATATTAAGTTTCATTTTACTGAGTAATTATTAGTCATAGAACAAATATTCATAATATCAGTTTGTACAGTTTAATTAGGTCTATCAGATGCTGCAATGATATTTCCAATATCTCTAATAGCTTTCGAGAAAATGAGGAGGAAATTCATGTTTTTATATAAATATAAAGATTTATTTTACTGCGTAATTATTAGTCATAGAACAAATATTCATAATATCTAGTGTACAGTTTAATTAGGTCCATCAGATGCTGCAATGATATTTCCAATGTCTCTAATAGCTTTCGAGAAAATGAGGAGGAAATTCATGTTTTTATATAAATATAAAGATTTATTTTACTGCGTAGTTATGAGTCATAGAACAAATATTCATAATATCAGTTGTACAGTTTAATTAGGTCCATCAGATGCTGCAATGATATTTCCAATATCTCTAATAGCTTTCGAGAAAATGAGGAGGAAATTCATGTTTTTATATAAAAATAAAGATTTATTTTACTGCGTAATTATTAGTCATACAACAAATATTCATAATATCAGTTGTACAGTTTAATTAGGTCCATCAGATGCTGCAATGATATTTCCAATATCTCTAATAGCTTTCGAGAAAATGAGGAGGAAAGTCATGTTTTTATATAAATATAAAGATTTATTTTACTGCGTAATTATTAGTCATAGAACAAATATTCATAATATCAGTTGTACAGTTTAATTAGGTCCATCAGATGCTGCAATGATATTTCCAATATCTCTAATAGCTTTCGAGAAAATGAGGAGGAAATTCATGTTTTTATATAAATATAAAGATTTATTTTACTGCGTAATTATTAGTCATAGAACAAATATTCATAATATCAGTTGTACAGTTTAATTAGGTCCATCAGATGCTGCAATGATATTTCCAATATCTCTAATAGCTTTCGAGAAAATGAGGAGGAAAGTCATGTTTTTTATATAAATATAAAGATTTATTTTACTGCGTAATTATTAGTCATAGAACAAATATTCATAATATCAGTTGTACAGTTTAATTAGGTCCATCAGATGCTGCAATGATATTTCCAATATCTCTAATAGCTTTCGAGAAAATGAGGAGGGAAAGTCATGTTTTTATATAAAAATTAAGTTTATTTTACTGCGTAATTATTAGTCATAGAACAAATATTCATAATGACAGTTGTACAGTTTAATTAGGTGTATCAGATGCTGCAATGATATTTCCAATATCTCTAATAGCTTTCGAGAAAATGAGGAGGAAAGTCATGTTTTTATATAAATATTAAGTTTCATTTTACTGCGTAATTATTAGTCATAGAACAAATATTCATAATTTCAGTTGTACAGTTTAATTAGGTCTATCAGATGCTGCAATGATATTTCCAATATCTCTAATAGCTTTCGAGAAAATGAGGAGGAAATTCATGTTTTTATATAAATATTAAGTTTCATTTTACTGCGTAATTATTAGTCATAGAACAAATATTCATAATGACAGTTGTACAGTTTAATTAGGTGTATCAGATGCTGCAATGATATTTCCAATATCTCTAATAGCTTTCGAGAAAATGAGGAGAAAAGTTATGTTTATATAGAAATATTAAGTTTCATTTTACTGCGTAATTATTAGTCATAGAACAAATATTCATAATGACAGTTGTACAGTTTAATTAGGTGTATCAGATGCTGCAATGATATTTCCAATATCTCTAATAGCTTTCGAGAAAATGAGGAGGAAAGTCATGTTTTTATATAAATATAAAGATTTATTTTACTGCGTAATTATTAGTCATAGAACAAATATTCATAATTTCAGTTTGTACAGTTTAATTAGGTCTATCAGATGCTGCAATGATATTTCCAATATCTCTAATAGCTTTCGAGAAAATGAGGAGGAAAATCATGTTTTTATATAAAAATTACGGTTTTATTTTACTGCGTAATTATTAGTCATAGAACAAATATTCATAATATCAGTTGTACAGTTGAATTAGGTGTATCAGATGATGCAATGATATTTCCAATATCTCTAATAGCTTTCGAGAAAATGAGGAAGAAAGTAGTTTTTAAAAAAAGTAAAATTCAGTATTTATTAGTATTAGTGAAAATATTCATAATGACAGTAGTAGATTTTAATCAGGTCTATCAGATGCTGCAATGATATTTCCAATATCTCTAATAGCTTTCGAGAAAATGAGGAGGAATGTCATGTTTTTATATAAATATAAAGATTTATTTTACTGCGTAGTTATGAGTCATAAAACAAATATTCATAATATCAGTTGTACAGTTTAATTAGGTCCATCAGATACTGCAATGATATTTCCAATATCTCTAATAGCTTTCGAGAAAATGAGGAGGAAATTCATGTTTTTATATAAATATAAAGATTTATTTTACTGCGTAATTATTAGTCATAGAACAAATATTTATAATATCAGTTGTACAGTTTAATTAGGTCCATCAGATGCTGCAATGATATTTCCAATATCTCTAATAGCTTTCGAGAAAATGAGGAGGAAAGTCATGTTTTTATATAAATATAAAGATTTATTTTACTGCGTAATTATTAGTCATAGAACAAATATTCATAATATCAGTTGTACAGTTTAATTAGGTCCATCAGATGCTGCAATGATATTTCCAATATCTCTAATAGCTTTCGAGAAAATGAGGAGGAAAGTCATGTTTTTATATAAATATTAAGTTTCATTTTACTGCGTAATTATTAGTCATAGAACAAATATTCATAATGACAGTTGTACAGTTTAATTAGGTGTATCAGATGCTGCAATGATATTTCCAATATCTCTAATAGCTTTCGAGAAAATGAGGAGGAAAGTCATGTTTTTATATAAATATAAGTTTCATTTTACTGCGTAATTATTAGTCATAGAACAAATATTCATAATATCAGTTGTACAGTTTAATTAGGTGTATCAGATGCTGCAATGATATTTCCAATATCTCTAATAGCTTTCGAGAAAATGAGGAGGAAAATTCATGTTTTTATATAAATATTAAGTTTCATTTTACTGAGTAATTATTAGTCATAGAACAAATATTCATAATTTCAGTTTTACAGTTTAATTAGGTCTATCAGATGCTGTAGTGATATTTCCAATATCTCTAATAGCTTTCGAGAAAATGAGGAGGAATTTCATGTTTTTATATAAATATAAAGATTTATTTTACTGCGTAGTTATGAGTCATAGAACAAATATTCATAATATCAGTTGTACAGTTTAATTAGGTCCATCAGATGCTGCAATGATATTTCCAATATCTCTAATAGCTTTCGAGAAAATGAGGAGGAAAGTCATGTTTTTATATAAATATAAAGATTTATTTTACTGCGTAATTATTAGTCATAGAACAAATATTCATAATATCAGTTGTACAGTTTAATTAGGTCCATCAGATGCTGCAATGATATTTCCAATATCTCTAATAGCTTTCGAGAAAATGAGGAGGAAATTCAAGTTTTTATATAAATATAAAGATTTATTTTACTGCGTAATTTTTAGTCATACAAAAAATATTCATAATATCATTGTACAGTTTAATTAGGTCCAGCAGATGCTGCAATGATATTTTCAATATCTCTAATAGCTTTCGAGAAAATGAGGGGGAAAGTCATGTTTTTATATAAAAATTAAGTTTAATTTTACTGCGTAATTATTAGTCATAGAACAAATATTCATAATGACAGTTGTACAGTTTAATTAGGTGTATCAGATGCTGCAATGATATTTCCAATATCTCTAATAGCTTTCGAGAAAATGAGGAGGAAAGTCATGTTTTTATATAAATATTAAGTTTCATTTTACTGGTAATTATTAGTCATAGAACAAATATTCATAATATCAGTTGTAGAGTTTAATTAGGTGTATCAGATGCTGCAATGATATTTCCAATATCTCTAATAGCTTTCGAGAAAATGAGGAGGAAAGTCATGTTTTTAAATAAATATTAAGTTTAATTTTACTGCGTAATCATTAGTCATAGAACAAATATTCATAATGACAGTTCTACAGTTTAATTAGGTGTATCAGATGCTGCAATGATATTTCCAATATCTCTAATAGCTTTCGAGAAAATGAGGAGGAAAGTCATGTTTTTATATAAATATTAAGTTTCATTTTACTGCGTAATTATTAGTCATAGAACAAATATTCATAATATCAGTTTGTACAGTTTAATTAGGTCTATCAGATGCTGCAATGATATTTCCAATATCTCTAATAGCTTTCGAGAAAATGAGGAGGAAATTCATGTTTTTATATAAATATTAAGTTTCATTTTACTGCGTAATTATTAGTCATAGAACAAATATTAATAATGACAGTTGTACAGTTTAATTAGGTGTATCAGATGCTGCAATGATATTTCCAATATCTCTAATAGCTTTCGAGGAAAATGAGGAGAAAAGTTTATGTTTATATAGAAATATTAAGTTTCATTTTACTGAGTAATTATTAGTCATAGAACAAATATTCATAATGACAGTTGTACAGTTTAATTAGGTATATCAGATGCTGTAATGATATTTCCAATATCTCTAATAGCTTTCGAGAAAATTAGGATGAAAGTCATGTTTTTATATAAATATAAAGTTTAATTTTACTGCGTAATTATTAGTCATAGAACAAATATTCATAATTTCAGTTTTACATTTAATTAGGTCTATCAGATGCTGCAGTGATATTTCCAATATCTCTAATAGCTTTCGAGAAAATGAGGATGAAAATCATGTTTTTATATAAAAATACGGTTTAATTTACTGCGTAATTATTAGTCATAGAACAAATATTCATAATATCAGTTGTACAGTTAATTAGGTGTATCAGATGATGCAATGATATTTCCAATATCTCTAATAGCTTTCGAGAAAACGAGGAAGAAAGTAATTTAAAAAAAAGTAAAATTCAGTATTTATTAGTACTAGTGAAAATATTCATAATGACAGTAGTAGATTTTAATCAGGTCTATCAGATGCTGCAATGATATTTCCAATATCTCTAATAGCTTTCGAGAAAATGAGGAGGAAATTCATGTTTTTATATAAATATAAAGATTTATTTTACTGCGTAATTATTAGTCATACAACAAATATTCATAATATCAGTTGTACAGTTTAATTAGGTCCATCAGATGCTGCAATGATATTTCCAATATCTCTAATAGCTTTCGAGAAAATGAGGAGGAAAAGTCATGTTTTTATATAAATATAAAGATTTATTTTACTGCGTAATTTTTAGTCATACAACAAATATTCATAATATCAGTTGTACAGTTTAATTAGGTCCAGCAGATGCTGCAATGATATTTCCAATATCTCTAATAGCTTTCGAGAAAATGAGGAGGAAAGTCATGTTTTTATATAAAAATTAAGTTTCATTTTACTGCGTAATTATTAGTCATAGAACAAATATTCATAATGACAGTTGTACAGTTTAATTAGGTGTATCAGATGCTGCAATGATATTTCCAATATCTCTAATAGCTTTCGAGAAAATGAGGAGGAAAGTCATGTTTTTATATAAATATTAAGTTTCATTTTACTGCGTAATTATTAGTCATAGAACAAATATTCATAATATCAGTTGTACAGTTTAATTAGGTGTATCAGATGCTGCAATGATATTTCCAATATCTCTAATAGCTTTCGAGAAAATGAGGAGGAAAGTCATGTTTTTATATAAATATTAAGTTTCATTTTACTGCGTAATTATTAGTCATAGAACAAATATTCATAATGACAGTTCTACAGTTTAATTAGGTGTATCAGATGCTGCAATGATATTTCCAATATCTCTAATAGCTTTCGAGGAAAATGAGGAGGAAAGTCATGTTTTTATATAAATATTAAGTTTCATTTTACTGCGTAATTATTAGTCATAGAACAAATATTCATAATATCAGTTGTACAGTTTAATTAGGTCTATCAGATGCTGCAATGATATTTCCAATATCTCTAATAGCTTTCGAGAAAATGAGGAGGAAATTCATGTTTTTATATAAATATAAGTTTCATTTTACTGCGTAATTATTAGTCATAGAACAAATATTCATAATGACAGTTGTACAGTTTAATTAGGTGTATCAGATGCTGCAATGATATTTCCAATATCTCTAATAGCTTTCGAGAAAATGAGGAGGAAAATCATGTTTTTATATAAAATATAAGTTTTATTTTACTGCGTAATTATTAGTCATAGAACAAATATTCATAATATCAGTTGTACAGTTTAATTAGGTCTATCAGATGCTGCAATGATATTTCCAATATCTCTAATAGCTTTCGAGAAAATGAGGAGGAAATTCATGTTTTTATATAAATATAAAGATTTATTTTACTGCGTAGTTATGAGTCATAGAACAAATATTCATAATATCAGTTGTACAGTTTAATTAGGTCCATCAGATGCTGCAATGATATTTCCAATATCTCTAATAGCTTTCGAGAAAATGAGGAGGAATGTCATGTTTTTATATAAATATAAAGATTTATTTTACTGCGTAGTTATGAGTCATAGAACAAATATTCATAATATCAGTTGTACAGTTTAATTAGGTCCATCAGATGCTGCAATGATATTTCCAATATCTCTAATAGCTTTCGAGAAAATGAGGAGGAAATTCATGTTTTTATATAAATATAAAGATTTATTTTACTGCGTAATTATTAGTCATACAACAAATATTTATAATATCAGTTGTACAGTTTAATTAGGTCCATCAGATGCTGCAATGATATTTCCAATATCTCTAATAGCTTTCGAGAAAATGAGGAGGAAAGTCATGTTTTTATATAAATATAAAGATTTATTTTACTGCGTAATTTTTAGTCATACAACAAATATTCATAATATCAATTGTACAGTTTAATTAGGTCCAGCAGATGCTGCAATGATATTTCCAATATCTCTAATAGCTTTCGAGAAAATGAGGGGGAAAGTCATGTTTTTATATAAAAATTAAGTTTCATTTTACTGCGTAATTATTAGTCATAGAACAAATATTCATAATATCAGTTGTACAGTTTAATTAGGTGTATCAGATGCTGCAATGATATTTCCAATATCTCTAATAGCTTTCGAGAAAATGAGGAGGAAAGTCATGTTTTTATATAAATATAAAGTTTCATTTTACTGCGTAATTATTAGTCATAGAACAAATATTCATAATATCAGTTGTACAGTTTAATTAGGTCTATCAGATGCTGCAATGATATTTCCAATATCTCTAATAGCTTTCGAGAAAATGAGGAGGAAAGTCATGTTTTTATATAAATATTAAGTTTCATTTTACTGCGTAATTATTAGTCATAGAACAAATATTCATAATGACAGTTCTACAGTTTAATTAGGTGTATCAGATGCTGCAATGATATTTCATATATCTCTAATAGCTTTCGAGGAAATGAGGAGGAAAGTCATGTTTTTATATAAATATTAAGTTTCATTTTACTGCGTAATTATTAGTCATAGAACAAATATTCATAATATCAATTGTACAGTTTAATTAGGTCTATCAGATGCTGCAATGATATTTCCAATATCTCTAATAGCTTTCGAGAAAATGAGGAGGAAATTCATGTTTTTATATAAATATTAAGTTTCATTTTACTGCGTAATTATTAGTCATAGAACAAATATTCATAATGACAGTTGTACAGTTTAATTAGGTGTATCAGATGCTGCAATGATATTTCCAATATCTCTAATAGCTTTCGAGGAAAATGAGGAGGAAAATTTATGTTTTATATAGAGATATTAAGTTTCATTTTACTGAGTAATTATTAGTCATAGAACAAATATTCATAATATCAGTTGTACAGTTTAATTAGGTCTATCAGATGCTGCAATGATATTTCCAATATCTCTAATAGCTTTCGAGAAAATGAGGAGGAATTTCATGTTTTTATATAAATATAAAGATTTATTTTACTGCGTAGTTATGAGTCATAGAACAAATATTCATAATGAGCAGTTGTACAGTTTAATTAGGTCCATCAGATGCTGCAATGATATTTCCAATATCTCTAATAGCTTTCGAGAAAATGAGGAGGAATGTCATGTTTTTATATAAATATAAAGATTTATTTTACTGCGTAGTTATGAGTCATAGAACAAATATTCATAATATCAGTTGTACAGTTTAATTAGGTCCATCAGATGCTGCAATGATATTTCCAATATCTCTAATAGCTTTCGAGAAAATGAGGAGGAAATTCATGTTTTTATATAAATATAAAGATTTATTTTACTGCGTAATTATTAGTCATACAACAAATATTTATAATATCAGTTGTACAGTTTAATTAGGTCCATCAGATGCTGCAATGATATTTCCAATATCTCTAATAGCTTTCGAGAAAATGAGGAGGAAAGTCATGTTTTTTATATAAATATAAAGATTTATTTTACTGCGTAATTTTTAGTCATACAACAAATATTCATAATATCAATTGTACAGTTTAATTAGGTCCAGCAGATGCTGCAATGATATTTCCAATATCTCTAATAGCTTTCGAGAAAATGAGGAGGAAAATCATGTTTTTATATAAATATAAAGATTTATTTTACTGCGTAATTATGAGTCATAGAACAAACCCGGAAATTATAGGCCAATCAGTCTGACATCAGTTGTATGTAAATTAATGGAGACAATCATTCGTGACAATGTGGTGATATTCCTTGAAGACAACGATATAATAAAACCCTCACAGCATGGTTTTCGTAATAAACGTTCATGTTTAACTAACTTATTAGACTTCTTCCACAATGTTTTTGACGCTTACGATGAAAGCAGAGCAGTAGATGTCATATATCTGGATTTTCAAAAGGGTTTTGATAAAGTACCTCATCAACGATTGCTTAATAAAGTAATGACTCATGGTATCTCTGGTAGCATTTACAATTGGCTTCTGGACTGACTCTCTGAACGTAAGCAGAGAGTAATCTTAAACGGTGTCTCCTCTCAATGGTTAAACGTAAAAAGTGGCGTACCACAAGGCTCAGTGCTTTGTTCTGTCTTATTCTTGATATATGTTAATGACATAGATGATGGGATTACTTGCAAAATATCGAAATTCGCTGACGATACGAAAATTCTCAGCAAAATAACTACGACAATTGACAGAGAAGTCTTACAATCAGACCTAGATCGACTAACGTCTTGGGCCAATAAATGGCAAGTAAAATTTAACGTTGAAAAATGCAAGGTACTACACATCGGAAGAAATAATGATCACGTTCAGTACTCAATGAATGGTAAATCACTTTCTACAGTAAACAAAGAAAAAGATCTGGGAATCACAATATCAAACGATTTAAAGCCCAGTCAACATTGCTCAGAGGTAGTTAAAACTGCTAACAGATTGGTTAGCTTCATTGGGCGTACTTTCGAAAATAAATCATAAAAAGTCATATTAAAACTGCATAATTCACTAGTACGACCCCATCTTGAGTATTGCGTACAGTTTTGGTCCCCATATTACAGAAAGGACATTGACAAACTGGAAAGAGTCCAGCGAAGAATAACAAAAATGATTCCAAGACTGAAAAATAAACCTTATGAAGAAAGACTTAAAGAATTAAACTTATTCAGCCTAGAAAAACGAAGGATGCGAGGGGATTTAATTGAAATGTTCAAGATAATCAAAGGATTCGATAATATCAATGCAGAAGATTACATTACTTTTGATCGATCAAATATAACAAGAAGACGTCATTCTTTTAAGATTACTGGTAAAAGATTCACATCAAACGAAGCCAAGCACTTCTTTTTCAATCGGATCGTTAACGTTTGGAACTCCCTGCCCGCCAATGTCGTCGACAGTAAAACAATTACTACGTTCAAAAATAGACTTGACAAATATTTAGAAGCCAATCCACAACTAAAATACTATCCGTTAACGTAGCAAACTTTGAGTAAGTTCATCCTGATGTACCTAACTTACGAAATGTCGATTCAAAAGACGTCGCTAGTGGCCTGACATCGCTTGCCAGGAAGTAGTGGTAGCAGTAGTGGTAGTGACGGTAGTGATAGTCTGGTCTTGGTTGGCCTTCCTTTCCCTGCCAGCCATGGCTGGGGAGAGAAGCCTTCAGCCTTACTATCCTGTATCCTTCACTCTAGAGTAGATAGTGTACTCACAAACAGCCTCGTAAGGGCCAGCAGGCCTGTTGTTGTTTGTTCTTCCTATGTGTTCCTATGTGTTCCTCCTCCTCCTCCTCCTCCTCCTCCTCCTACAGTGTTCAGTACTTCCTCATATTTCCTTTCCTTCTCCTCATCCTCCTTCTGTACACCACGGGAGGCCTATAAAAGAGACACACACACACACACACACACACACACACACACACACACACACACACACACACACACACACACACACACACACACACACACACACACATACACACACAAAGAGAAAACTATCCCGCTGCGACTTTCCCTAAACCATGAAAACGTGTGTGTGTGTGTGTGTGTGTGTGTGTGTGTGTGTGTGTGTGTGTGTGTGTGTGTGTGTGTGTGTGGTGACAGTGGATAATGTAGTGGTGTTTAGGCGTCGTATTTGTGGTTTTGTGGTGAAAGTTTTTTTTTTTTCTTTCTTCCTTTCTTCCTTCTTTCTTCCCTTCTTCAGGTAGCGAATACTTTAAAAGGGAGAAGATAAGTAGGTGAGGTGGAGGGAAGGGAGGGAAGGGAGGGAAGGAATAGAGGGAAGGGAGGTAAGGGAGGGAGGGAGGGAGAGAGAGGTGGTCAAGGAAGTGGCCGGTAGGGGGGTAGGGGTATGGAGGAAAGAAGAGGTCCGTGAGAGAGAGAGAGAGAGAGAGAGAGAGAGAGAGAGAGAGAGAGAGAGAGAGAGAGAGAGAGAGAGAGAGAGAGAGAGAGAGAGAGAGAGAGAGAGAAGAGGAGAGAGGAGAGAGAGAGAGAGAAAAAAAAATAAAAACCGTTTAGTAGCATTAAAATGAGTGAAAAACATTTGTGAGTAACGAAATGAGTTAAAAAAAACGAGTAATTGAATAAGAAAGTGAAGGTATAATAGTAGTAGTAGTAGTAGTAGTAGTAGTAGTAGTAGTAGTAGCAGTAGCAGTAGTAGTAGTAGTAGTAGTAGTATAAATCGGTTAGGTAGCACTGGTGGGTGAGCGGTCAGGCAGTCGGGAGGGAGGCCGGAGGAGGGAAGGAAAGAAGGAAGGGCAGGAGGGAAGGGAAGGAGGGAGAGAGAGGATGAGAAGGCGTGTGACACTTTGCGGTTTCTATTATCACTGTCAACCACTGTCACGCCCACAACGAGGACAGATGCTGATGGTGATGGTGGTGGTGGTGATGGTGGTGGTGGTGGTGGTGGTGGTGGTGGTGGTGGTGGTTAATCTTTCTTACTTGCCCTTCTCTTCTCTTGTCCTCAAAGCTGTATTGGTGATCAGTTCAATTGGGCGATATAATGATCTTATTAAAGGTGACGTGTGTGTGTGTGTGTGTGTGTGTGTGTGTGTGTGTGTGTGTGTGTGTGTGTGTGTGTGTGTGTGTGTGTGTGTGTGTGTGTGTGTGTTATTGTTTCAAAATGATTCAGCAAGTTTCCTTAATGGAGTTTAGTTAATCGTTTTAGGGAAATGTGATAAAAAAAGTTAAACATAAAAAAAAATGTTTTAAAATGCCTTAATAGCTATCGGTCTAACATTCAAGTATTTTTTTCATGTATATATTTTTTCATGATAATAATGTAATAGAAAAAAAATATAAACATCAGTCGTAATGCCATGACAGTGCAGAAAAAGAAAAAAAAAACAGTCACACACGGTATACACACAAGCATACAAAACACACATACAAAGTGCCCACACACACACACACACACACACACACACACACATATACATACATACAAACAGAGTGCACACACACACACACACACACATACGTACATACATACAGAGTGCACACACACAGCCAGGAGGTGCACATAAAAGGTGACTGTGTACAATTTTTTCTCCGTGTGCTCAGGAATATATGAGTTCATTTGGGACGTGTCCAGGATGTTTATGTGTGTGTGTGTGTGTGTGTGTGTGTGTGTGTGTGTGTGTGTGTGTGTGTGTGTGTGTGTGTGTGTGTGTGTGTGTGTGTGTGTTTGGATGAGGACTACGCATTCTGAAACTCCTTTGCAGAGGCTTACATTAATAATTTTCCTCTCCTCCTCCTCCTCCTCCTCCTCCTCCTCCTCCTCCTCCTCCTCCTCCTCCTCCTCCTCTTCCTCCTCCACGCTAAATAATACTTTGGTCTAGCGAGCTTAATTTATTACCGCCATTGAGTTGTATAAAGTCGGTTTGTCTTTAGATTTACCGGTCTTAATTCTTCATCTCTCTCTCTCTCTCTCTCTCTCTCTCTCTCTCTCTCTCTCTCTCTCTCTCTCTCTCTCTCTCTCTCTCTCTCTCTCTCTCTCTCTCGTTTAAACATCATTCCTTCATAACTTCTTGACATTATCTTCCATTCTCTTCAGCATCTTCTCTTCATTATCTCTATGTTTTTTCTCTCTCTCTCTCTTACAGCATTATTCTCTTCTGTATATTTTTCTCTCATACTACTACTACTACTACTACTACTACTACTACTACTACTACTACTACTACTACTACTACTACTACTTAACCTTCTCAACTTTACAGCCTACCAAACTACTTACTTTTCCTCCCATACTTCAGTAGTAGCCAAGGAGGAGGAGGAGGAGGAGGAGGAGGAAGAGGAAGAAGAAGAAGAGTGAGAGGAAGTGGTCTCACCTTAAATGGCCGTGTACAGTTTTGTCAAATGTCTGGTTGTGAGGTTCCTAATGGTCTGTATCCACGCCCACTACCATTGTGAGGAGGGACAACACCACCACCACCATCACCACCACGTTTGTCACACCAACCACCCCTCTTTTACCCCCCCCCCTCTCTCTCTCTCTCTCTCTCTCTCTCTCTCTCTCTCTCTCTCTCTCTCTCTCTCTCTCTCTCTCTCTCTCTCTCTCTCTAAACAAAAGAACTTACAACAACTGGTCACCACAGGACACCATTTTTTACCTAACCAGACAAACCTTCCCTTCTTTCGCCTTTCCCAAAAACTGGAAGCTCCAATTCATACCCAATTAGGGAGAAAAATAGGCTGGGAAAATTGGGCGGCAGTGTGCGGGCGGTAGGGAGGACAGGGAGGTGGGAGGGCGGGGGGGAAGGAGGGTTAAATGAGGGGGCAGGGCACAGGCGGAAGGAAGGAAGGAACAGGAGGTAGGAATGAGTTATGGAGGAGTGTGTAAAGATAAGTTAGGTTAGGTTAGGTTAGGTTAGGTTAGGTTAGGCAGGTGAAGAGGGTAAGAAGGGGGGTGGTTGGGTGTTGGTGGGTGTTGATGGATTGGTGGGTTAAGTAGTGGGTTTAGGTGTGGGTACAGGTGTGCGTGTGGTGTGGGTATAGGTGTTAATAGGTGGTGTAAAAGGATGGGTTTTTTTTTTTGTGTGTGTGTGTGTGTGTGAGAGAGAGAGAGAGAGAGAGAGAGAGAGAGAGAGAGAGAGAGAGAGAGAGAGAGAGAGAGAGAGAGAGAGAGAGAGAGAGAGAGAGAGAGAGAGAGAGAGAGAGAGAGAGAGAGAGAGAGTGAAAGGGTAGGTAAAGTGAAAAGCACAAGGCAGTTCGTGGGAAGATTGGACATTGGATAAGGACACGTGACCACAAGACTGGACGTACTACATACATACCTTGTATGTGTGTGTGTGTGTGTGTGTGTGTGTGTGTGTGTGTGTGTGTGTGTGTGTGTGTGTGTGTGTGTGTGTGTGTGTGTGTGTGTGTTCTATAAAAAAATAACTACAATGATTGCTTTTTATAATTACTACTTTTATTACTACTACTACTACTACTACTACTACTACTACTACTACTACTACTACTACTACTACTACTTCTACTACTACAATCACCACTACTACTACTACAAATTACAGTTATAAAAATACTGAACACACCAACTGAAAATATAACCTAACTAACCTAACCTTACCTTACCTTACCTTACCTTACCGTACCGTACTGCATTCCTAACCCCTTTCCTTTCCTTCCTCCTCCTCCTCCTCTTCCTCCTCCTCCTCTTCCTGTATGATAAGATAGTATAGGCTTATCAAATGGATGAACGTTACCTTCCTATATACTTTTTATAGTCTCATGAATGCTTCCTTGATGTTGCCGACTATGAGAAAGCAGCGGGTGGGGAGAAGAAAAAAATATTACCTTATCAGACCTCATATTTATATCATCTGCTCTGGGCTGTGGTGGTGGTGGTGGTGGTGGTGGTGGTAGAGGTGAGTGTGGGAAAGGTATGGGTGGGCGCTCTCTCTCTCTCTCTCTCTCTCTCTCTCTCTCTCTCTCTCTCTCTCTCTCTCTCTCTCTCTCTCTCTCTCTCTCTCTCTCTCTCGCTCTCTTATTTACTATATATGTTATATTCTTTTCTACATGTGTGCTTTCTTACCTTCCTTTCTTTTTCTCTTTTCTTCTCTTCTCTTCCTTCTTCTTCTTCTCTTCCTTGTCCTTCTATTTTAGGTCTTCTTTCTCTTCACTTTTTATGCTTCAATTCTTTATGATTTTTTTGCCTCCTCATTCTCCTCCTCCTCCTCCTCCTCCTCTGCCTCTTCCTCCTATTCTTCCAGCTCCTCCACATCCATCATATCTTTCCTCCATCTCAACCCTTTTCCTTTACCCTCCCCCCTCCACCTCTTTTTCCCTCCCTCCCCCCCCCCCTTTCCAGCCTCATTCCTCTTCCTTCCTACTCTCTTCTTCCTTTCGTCATGTGCTTTCTCTCCCTCCTTTACCTCTCCCTCTTTCCCTTCCTTTTCCTTCCTCCTTTCCTTCCTCCTCTTCTTCCATTCCTTCGTCAAATTTTTTTTTACCCTCACCTATACTTACCTTCCTCCTCCTCCTCCTCCTCCTCCTCCTTCTTCTTCATCTTCCTTCTTCTTCCTCTTCCTTCTTCTTCCTCTTTCTCTTTATTTATATGTTAAGCAGTTTATTGATGTTTATTTTCATTTTTCCTTCTTATTTCCTTGCTTTGTTTATCTTTCTCTTACGTTTATCCATATTCCTTCTTCCTCATTCACCATGTACAGGTTTCTTCTTCTTCTTCCTCTTCTTCTTCTTCTTCTTCTTCTTCTTCTTCTCCATCATCATCACCATCTTCCTCTTCCTCTTCATTCTAATGCAAATTCTCTTTGCTACACATCTCTTACAGCATTCCTTTACCTCTCTCTCTCTCTCTCTCTCTCTCTCTCTCTCTCTCTCTCTCTCTCTCTCTCTCTCTCTCTCTCTCTCTCTCTCTCTCTCTCTCTTTTCTAATTCCTTCCTATGATTTATGGTCAATGATCAAATTTTTTTTTTTTTTAATTATTTTCTTGATTGTATTTTATTGAGTTTGATTTTTGATTTCGTGTTTATGCTCGTTGTTATTCTACTCATTTTATCTTTTTTTAATGAATCAACTTTGACTCTCTCTCTCTCTCTCTCTCTCTCTCTCTCTCTCTCTCTCTCTCTCTCTCTCTCTCTCTCTCTCTCTCTCTCTCTCTCTCTCTCTCTCAGGAATGCCGAGGAAACTGGTTGTTAGTAGATTTTAGTGAGAACTGATAATAAAAGAAAGAAAAAAACATATAATTACAGATCAAAATTAACCTCATAACTATTCTTGTTCTTTTCCTCTTTTTTTTTTTCTTTCTTCTTATTATTTCCTTAGATTTGTGGTGGGAATGTGAGTAATTTTAATTAGTAGTTTCTTGAACCTGATTTGTGGTAGTAGTGGTAGTGGTAGTGGTGGTGGTGGTGGTAGTAGTGGTGGTGGTGGTGGTGGTGGTAGAGGATCAGATGTTAAGACAAGATAGATGTAGAAAGATAAATAAATACTTGAATATATGAAAGAATTAAAACCACTTCTAATCTTTATATTTTAATCTTTACATTTTTCTCTCTTTTTTCTCTTGGTTTTCTATAGTTTTCTTCCTTCCTTCTTATCCTTTCTCCTTGCATTCTTTAGGAAGTTTAGAATCATTCCATATAATTTTGCTAAGTATATTTTTTTTTGTTAGGCTATCTAGATGTAATGGAAAGCATGTTATGGAATTTCATCTTCATCATCATTTCATCATCATCATCATATCATCATCATCATCATCATCATCATCATCATTAATGAGTAAATTACCTTCTAATTATTATTATTATTGTTCTATCGTATTATTTTCATTCCCCCATTAACCTTTTTCCTTTTTTATAATATATATTTTTTGTTAACGTTATCTGCATGACAAGTGATCTTTTAATTAAGAATAGATAGAATAGATATTAATGTATTGTTTTCATGTTTACCTTTTATTCAATAGGTTGAAATACTTGATAAACTTGATTTCTGATTGCTAATATTTATTTTTAATTTTTTTATCTTATTGAAGAGAATCAGTCGAGTTTCTATTTTTGTTTTAGTTTGTCTCTTTATCAGTATGCCTCTCTCTCTCTCTCTCTCTCTCTCTCTCTCTCTCTCTCTCTCTCTCTCTCTCTCTCTCTCTCTCTCTCTCTCTCTCTCTCTCTCTCTCTCTCTGTATACAACTTCTGCTTATTATTCTATTACTCTTAAATGTTAATTTGCGCCTCACAAAACACACTATCTCTTTGGCTTTCATCACTCCGTCACTGCACCATTGCGAGAGAGAGAGAGAAGAGAGAGAGAGAGAGAGAGAGAGAGAGAGAGAGAGAGAGAGAGAGAGAGAGAGAGAGAGAGAGAGAGAGAGAGAGAGAGAGAGAGAGCTTAAACCAAGAAAAAATTCATCTCTTTAACTCCTTTTGCAGGATAATTCAATGTGTCTTAAGCTAATAATCATTGAGAACGAATTGTTATCATTTTCTTAAACCACTCCTGTGTGTTATTAAAGCATTTATGTCAAACTTCTCAACACTGTTTGTGGAGGCAGCTTGTCCAATCCTTAATGTATTCCTGTCTGATTAACTGACTGACTCTCTGGCTGGTTGGCTGTCTGGTTGACTGACTGGTTGGCTGGCTGACTGGTTGGCTGGCTGACTGGTTGGCTGGCTGACTGGTTGGCTGGCTGTCTGGTTGGGTGGCTG
>JAPQNM010000018.1:11893043-11898043 GCA_029783475.1 Metacarcinus magister
GGGAGCCACTAGTGTAGGGTGTGTAGCGCCTCTGCCTCGTGTGGTCCTCCTGTACCAGACGTGACCTGCAGCCTGCAGGCCGCCTGTACCGGGAGGCCCATCTCTGCTGCTCCACCAAGGCTCACCACCACTCCAAAAAGTAAGCATTATAAGTCGTTCAGTTTATAAGTTGCGTTTAGTGCGGGCGCGGGTCGCGGCGGCCGCCCACGAGGACCGTGAAAGTCGGCAGTCTTTCAGGGAGGAGGAAGGGGGGGGGGAGGGCAAGTAGCGCCGGCGCGCAGTAGTTATTGCGCAGGTCCGTAACACCCCCTAGTGAGCTCTCATTGGTTCTGCCAGACTCTGCTTGTTAATTGGTAGTAATTTTTGAAAATTAAACAAGTGAAGAGGATCGGTTGGCCTGTGCTACGTTCGGCAACCTGGCGTCGGCCATTTTGTACATTGGGTGAGGCAGGTGATGGCGGAGGCGGCGGCTTAGGCCTGGCTGGTGTCCGCCACGCCGTCCACGCTTCACGCCACCCATGACCGCCCACACGCCCATCCACGCCCATAATGACCCACCCTCTCAACACCTTCATTCACCTCGGCCGCCGGGAGCGTGTGGTGGTGGCGGGTCACGACGCTCCACACCCTCACACCCTCACCCTCACCCTCACCCTCACCCTCGCAACGCTCAACCTGCACAAAACGCTCCGGCTTTTTCAACCCGAGGCTGAAAAAAAATAATACTTGGAAGTTACGCATTTCCGATTTTTATTCAGTTTTACGGAGCTGTTGGGACATGTGTCTGGCGTACGGGGCCCGGCGAGGCTGGACTCAGTCGGTTTTTTATTCTGCGCCAACACCTGCCACGAGGACTGACTCTCGGATGATATTGCAGGCACTCAGAAGGATGAGATGAGAGTCTGCCGAACACACACATACACACACACACACACACCACAGCGACCATTACTTAACTTATTAACTCACCTTCCATCAGGCTGTATTAAGTACTTCTTCTAGTGGCCGCTGGTCTTAGCTGCAACGACCACGCGGCTACAACGACTTGCATCCACACATGGACTTAGACACAACACACACACACACACACACACACACACACACACACACACACACACACACACACACACATTTCTACGCTTAAAACCTCCCAGATTACAAGAAATGGACTGAAACGTAATAGATGACGAGAAATATAAGGAGGGAAGGTAGAGAGAGAGAGAGAGAGAGAGAGAAGCAAAGAAATAAGCGGGACTCATATAAATTCCCTCCAGCGTCCAAGACTCGTTGTCGTCGGTCAGTCAAGGTCGAGTGAGTGTTGGAAGATTTCGTGCAGCGTCGATGGCGGGTGTGAGGTCGAGCCTTTCAACAGGTCGACTTTAAGAGCACATCCGGGAAGTGTGTGTGTGTGTGTGTGTGTGTGTGTGTGTCTGTGTGTCGTCAAGAGCTCTCTCTGTGTGTGTGCAAAAGAACGAAGACCACCACCATAATGTTGCAATATTTTTTTTTTCTCTTCGAGTCAGATAATTTTAGTGTCGAGGTTATTGCGTGTGATTCATGGTCATTTTTTTTTCCCGCTATACGTATGCGCAAAAAAAGTTGTGAATCTTGCATGAAGTTTTGCTTGATTTGACGAAGTTCCTGACTTTAATAAACTGACTGACTGACTGACTGACTGGTTGTGTTGAGTTGAAATATGAAAGCTAACGTGTGTGTGTGTGTGTGTGTGTGTGTGTGTGTGTGTATGTGTATGTATGTATGTGTGATATCCTCCGATGCCCGTGGCTATGATTTTTCTTCCCTTTCCCCTTTAAGGTCAACTTCCTGCCCTTTGTGATGGGCGCGCAATAATACCCTGACACACCGTAAAACACACACACGCGCACACACACACACACACACACACCACACACACACACACACACACACACACATACATACAGCCGGTAATTCACGCCTGGTCGGGACTTTCTTGTGATATCGTGGACGCGTATTATGTATTATTTCCTTCAGTTATACCTGTCCATTAAGTCTCGAATTACCTGTGATTTACAAAGGCTTGATACCTACCTGTTCTCGGCTTGGTTTTTTATACCGCCATCTCTCGCTTACTTATACCGAGTCATCGATGAATATCTTTTGACATTTTTATAGGATCCGACCGCATGTACTGTACTTCTCTCTCTTTCTCTTTTTTTATTTCCTTACGCACTGCCGATAAAAATGAAAAAGTTATTTCACCAACTTCATAAGAATGTATGCGTGCGTGTGTGTTTGTGTGTGTGTGTTAGTATGTGTGTGTGTGTGTGTGTGTGTGTGTGGATGCCAAGGACGGACAAGGGTGACCAGCCGTGGAGAAGAATTATATATAAGTGTTGGTTGTCTTGCACTTTTTACACAAGCTAGCGGCGGGCGGGCGGGCGGTCGGGCTGGATCGAAGGGCGGCGGCTACAGCGGGGAAAGGGACAGACAGGCGTGAAAATGAGACAGCGTGATGTATATGCGAATTTTTCCTCCTCTCTCTCTCTCTCTCTCTCTCTCTCTCTCTCTCTCTCTCTCTCTCTCTCGCGAAGTCACAGTGATACTTGAACTGAACTGAACAACCGTCTTCATGGTGCGTCAGTATGAGTCAGCATGAACAACACAACACAACACGCGCTCACGGCAACACACCTGTGAAAAGGAAGCGATATTTGTACAACTATTGCTAACTAAGGAGAGAGAGAAAAAAGAAAGAGGAGGCAAAAGGAATCACATATATGAAACGAGTTAAAAAAAAAGTGTCGTGACGCGGGAGTCGGCGGAGACGGAGGCGGAGTGTGTTCAAGCTCCATAACGCCGCCGATGTTGCCTCCCGCTGCCTCCCGCCGTCGCCTCCAACAGCGCAAGGCAGTGGTGGTGGTGGTGAGTGGTGCTGTGATGCTTGTAAGGTATTGAGAACAGCGATGATTTAGTGGTGGAGGTGGCGTGACAGTGTATGTCGGCGGCGGCGGTGGCGGCGGCGGCGGAGGAGGAGGAGGAGGAGGAGGAGGAGGAGGCGGCGGCGGCGGCGCGGTGGTCCTGTGATCGAGGGCCGGTGGTGGTGGTGGTGGTGGTGGTAGTAGTGGTGGTGCAGCAGCATTAGTGGCGTTGACGTGGTGGTGGCAGGTAGTGGTGGTTGGTGGTGGTGGTGATGGTGGTGGTAGTGGTGGTGTGGCCTCCCTCACACCCGTAGACTCACCCAACACCGGCAGACGACCAAGGGGAGACTTGAAAAAAAAAAAATATCACCACCATAGAAAAAAAAACTTGTCCACTTCACCGTTCAACAGAAAATGTATCAGTCGGAATTTCCCGCCTGAACCCAACCAACACACACGCCCCTGAAGACTGTGCTGGGAGGTCTCGTCCCATCCCTTGGCCGACCTCAGCCTTGGGTCACTGGCACGCCTTGACCTTCCGTGACCTCCCGCTAGTTTTGTGCTGAGGTTGAGTACACCTACACCAGGAAGTGAACGCTTGCCATTGCCCGGCCGCTGTCCGCTGCAGCTGCCGCCGCCGCCACCACCGCCGCCGGCCCGCGAAGTGAAGGACGCATGAAGGAGGGAGAGAGACACGCCATCGGGCTCACAGATAAGAACAACGTAAGATAAAACAAAAATTAATACGTGTATAACATGTGCTCGTTCATTATACAATCAAACATTAATATTTATCACAAGCCACCCAGCCAGCCAGCCAAGTGTGTTTGTTGTGTTCTTGTTCCTTACTGGTCTTCACTTTGCATGTATAGTAACTCCTCCTCTTCTCCTCCTCCTCCTCCTCCTCCGCTGGTGTATGTTGTGAATCACCGCCAACATTGATTTGATAACACTTCGCCCAAGCTATCAACACTAATGAGAAACTGAGACTGCCAACCGTGTAAATCCTGGCACTAAGGAAAAAAATATTCAGGCAGTGCAGTAATTGGTGACGCTGAAACTCTCACTTAATCAAGGCATTAATTAACCTGACCGTAGCACAAGGACCCGGCCAGACCAGACCACCTTGCTAATTAACCTGCCCGTGTTCCTCCTCCTCCTCCTCCTCCTCCTCCTCCTCCTCCTCCTCCTCCTAAGACTCGGGGTTGGAAGCTGCGGTTTCTCTGACATGATGTTGTTTGGGTCGAGGGCAAGGCGAGGCGAGGGAGTGAGATGAAGTAACTTGAATGTGTTAGGTTGGGTTGGGTTGGGTTTTTATAAAGATCAGTGAAGTCAGGTGTACTATTACCAAGATAAGATAAGATAAGATAAGCGTAACTCTCCCCAAGCGGGTTAGTTAATTAGTGTCGTTTTTAATTTGATCTCCTTGTGTCTGTCTGTGTTTTTTTTTGTTGGTTTAAATTCATGGTCTATTTTCCTTTTCATTATGTCATATCATTCACTTTTCTAACTCTTCATTCGTTTTGTTTTCGTTTTTTTATTTTTTTTTACATTATATTTATTTAGTGTGAAACTATTTTTTTTTATGAATTTGTTGCATTATAATTTTTTTTGTTCCTTCGTCTGTAAAGTAATTTTCATAAATTTATATTTCTATAATAGTTTAAATGGCATTTGATTATTATTATCATTATTATCATCATCAGCTTTCAGGCCTCCAGTTTGCCTTTACATTAATTACCAAGGGCATCATTAATAATATTACGATAAATATCATAATCAGGATTGTTATCGTCATTATCTCTCCCCTTTCTTCTCCATTACTCACTCCACTTCTTAATATTTATTCCAATATTAATTTTTTTTTCCTCCGTTCTCCTTAGATTGCACTTCGACATATTTGTAGTCCTATACACACACACACACACACACACACACACACACACACACACACACACACACACACACACACTTGTTCTATGCAGCTTACAACTCGTCTCTCTTATGTATGTGTTGTATATAAATTCTTGCTTTACATTTCATAAACATTAATTCATCCTTTATTCATATACTGTGAGTGAATCCTTCCTTGCTTATCCT
>JAPQNM010000018.1:11903043-11908043 GCA_029783475.1 Metacarcinus magister
GGTGTTGAGCCTCCCCCCCACACCCCCCTTCCCCCCCCTTGTCATTTGTATCAGTGAAGGCAACAGAGAGAGAGAGAGAGAGAGGGAGTGAAAGAGAAAGAGAGAGAGGCGGGTGATTATGTAACTTGATGCTCTCTCTCTCTCTCTCTCTCTCTCTCTCTCTCTCTCTCTCTCTCTCTCTCTCTCCTCTCTACTCTTAGGCATGAGTCACTACACCACACCACACCACTGACTATGTAGCTGGTGTTGTGTGTGGTGTTGTGTTAGTGGTGTTGTGTTGTGGTGTTACTGTTGTTGTGGTTTTGTGTTTGTGGTTTTGTGGTGTTGTGTTTGTGGTGGTGTTGTGGTGGTGTTGTGGTGTTGGTACTTACGTAGAGTCGTGTGTCATACAGTGATGTTTTTCTATAGATGGTGTTGACTACTGTTAATGGTGTTAATGGTGTATAGAGTGAGGTTCCATGGCTCTGTGCAAGGTGATGTGGTGTTGGGTGTTGGGTGTGGGAGTGGCAGTGATGGTGGTGTTGTATAGTGTGCGTGCTTGGTTATAGTGGTGTATACATTACCATAGTGATGTTGCTAATAGCTAAGGATATTATACTGGCCTTGGTGTTGTGTGTGGTGTGGTGTTGTTTATTGTAGTGGTGGTGGTGGTGGTGGTGAGAAAACTTTACAGAACACAACAGTCCTATACCTAAATCATGGTAGGTATGTGTGTATGTGTATGTGTGTACTTATGGTGTAGTAATAGTAATGGTGGTGATGGTTGTACTAATAGTGTTGGTTACGGTGTTGATAGTAGTGGTGGTGATGGTGGTGGTGTGAGGCATCCTTAACACACAGTAGGGAACGGTGTTGAGTCTGTCAGGTGTGCTCTCGCTTCGTTCGGGCAGGTGTTATATATTGGTGGTGAGGTGGTGGGTGTGGTGTGGTGAGGAGAAGGTGAGGTAAGGTGGTGTGAAAGGTTAGGGTACAATCCTTCCTTCCTTTCCTTCCCTTTTTTTCCTTCCTTCCTACATTCCTTCCTCCTTTCTTTCTGTGCGATTTTATTCTCTCTTACTTCTAAATGCCAATGTTATGTTATATCTGTGAGTGAATGATTGCCTTGCCTATCCACCCTATCAACACACACACACACACACACACATGACCCCTGGTGGTGGTGGTGCTGGTTGAGGTGTTAATTTCACAAGAGACGTACCATACACCCAGTCAAACATACATACATACAGACAACCATTCAATCAGCCTTTTCGTTCTCCCATAAAGATGCTGGCTTATTGTCTGTGGTTTGGACACACATTCAAGAGGCTGATGTAGTGCACATTATTTCTAGAGCATGTGTTGTCAGGGTGAGTGATGGTGTAATGGAGTAATTGATCAATAGCTTAGCCTGGTGAAGAAGTGAAGTGGTGAGAAGTGACGATCAGTTTGCGCAAGGGTTGGTTGGTGGGTAAACAAATGAAGGCCATGGGATACATAGAGGAATATATAGATAGATAGATAGATAGAGATATATAGATAAAGAATAGAGCATATATCTTATTCTTGTGATATGATTGTGGTGTGGATAAGTGATGTTGTTTTGTTCGTGACACACACACACACACACACACACACACTCTCTCTCTCTCTCTCTCTCTCTCTCTCTCTCTCTCTCTCTCTCTCTCTCTCTCTCTCTCTCCCTCTCCCTCTCCTTTTCAGACTCCCTCTCAAGCCACAGATAAACAAACAAACTCAATATAACATAAACACAGTCATGTTATAATAATGATGATGATGTTAGTAGTGATGATAATGATGATAATGATGATGATGATAGTGATGATGGTGATATTCAGGCACAATGTTGATGTTGTGATGTTAATCTGTGTGTGCGTATAATATGGGTTAGTGATGATTTGTGATGATAAAATAGAAGTGGTGATGAAAAAAAGGACAGGAGGAAAATAGTTGTGATGATTATTTTTCTAAAGAACGAGGCCTAAAAATTTTGTCTGCCGTGGTGATACCTTAGCGAGTGAAAGAAAATGGAAACTCTCTCTCTCTCTCTCTCTCTCTCTCTCTCTCTCTCTCTCTCTCTCTCTCTTTCTGATGAATTCTTCGGGAGTGAGAAGGATCAGTGACGTAGGAAGGAAGGAGGGAGGGAGGGGGGGATGGAGGGAAGGAGGGAGGGAGAGAAGGAGAGAAGATTGACACTCTTCCTTAGTAGAGAGAAAATTTTAAAGGGAGAGAGGCAAGGAGGGAGTTTAAGAAAATAATTAAGGCTTAACACTTAGGGTAGGATTACAGAGAGAGAGAGAGAGAGAGAGAGAGAGAGAGAGAGAGAGAGAGAGAGAGAGAGAGAGAGAGAGAGAGAGAGAGAGAGAGAGAGAGAGAGAAAGAGAGGAAGGAAGAGGAAACAAGAATTACCTGGGAGACTGTTATATTTACACCCATTAAGTTGATGTAAATAAAGGGTTGGTGTACTCGCAGGTAAATGGATGAAGGTTTTGAGGTCAGACAGAATTATGTACAAATAATAATTACAAGACTCGCTGTCCTTTTTTTATATATATTTTTTTTCCGGTGTTTTTTTCTTCTTTTTTTACTCGTCTCGTTAATCTTTTTTTTGGGGTTTAATTTTAATGTAGGTAGGTATGTATGTACTTGGTGTTTCTGTGATATTTTTTGTTCTTCTTCTCTCACTGTCTGTATAGCTTGTTTACTACTACTACTAGTCTATCTACTACTACTACTACTACTACTACTACTACTATTATCATTACTTATATAACTACTAATACTATACCACTTTAGAAGAAAGAAATAGTTTACAGTCGTAGTAGTAGTAGTAGTAGTAGCAATAGTAATAATATCACCACCATCACCATCACCACCACTATCTTTTTTACCACCGTCAGTCAGTCAGTCAGTCAGTCAGTCAGGGGAATAAATACTACAACGAAGGAATTAAGAGTCGCCGGCGTGAGATATTTCCGCTGCTTTATAGTGAGTGAGTGGGCCTCAATTTTCCCTCAGATAATTACGTGCAGGGGGGCGGGGGTGTTCTGAGGCCGGATATAATTACCTGAACTTCATTTTGACGTCTACTAATAAGAAGCAAATAAATCTTTCCATTTCCGCCGAGAGAGAGCGAGAGAGAGAGAGAGAGAGAGAGAGAGAGAGAGAGAGAGAGAGAGAGAGAGAGAGAGAGAGAGAGAGAGAGAGAGAGAGAGAGAGAGAGAGATGTATGCTTGTTTGTTTGTGGCATTTCAGTGTTCTCTGTGTGTGTGTGTGTGTGTGTGTGTGTGTGTGTGTGTGTGTGTGTGTGTGTGTGTGTGTGTGTGTGTGAGTGACGGAACAGAAGGATTGAGCAATTAGGTTCTGAGTGAGCTGTGTTGTGTTGTGTTGTGTGTGTTGTGTTCTGTTCTGTTTAAGCGGCACGAGAGACGAGAAGAGAAGAGAAGAGAAGGGTCTGCTGTCTTATCCTATTCCCTCCCTTGCCTAACCTAACCCTACCGTACCCTACTCTACCTACCCTACCCTACCCTACCCTACCCTACCCTACCCTACCCTACCCTACCCTACCTACCGTTCCTCTATGGTATGTTATTCCTTCCCCTATCCCCTTTCCCCTTATACCCTCCCATACCCTACCCCATCATGGCCACCGCACCTCACCCCTCCCTCCCTCCCTCCCTCCCTCCACAATGGTCTTCCCTCCTCCTCCTCCTGTGTCCTGTGTCCCTCAACAAGTGGCCGAGGACATCATTAGCTCTTAGGCTGTGAAAGGAAGACCATAAACAAGATTTAAGGAAATTATTGAAGGTATGAAAGTGTGTTAAACGGATTTAGGGGATTAGCTACCATAGAAAAGGAGGAGGAGGAGGAAAAGGAGGAGGAGGAGGAGGAGAGGAGGAGGAGGAAGGTCTTGGGTGAGGAAAGGATACAACCATAAGAATGCCTCTGTCTGGTGCCCGTCATCTCTCGCCTCCTCTCTCTCTCTCTCTCTCTCTCTCTCTCTCTCTCTCTCTCTCTCTCTCTCTCTCTCTCTCTCTCTCTCTCTCTCTCTCTCTCTCTCTCTCTCTCTTTTCCTCGTGTGTGTGTTTATTTTTGTTAATCCTTTGTCGTTGTGGTTAGGTTGTGAAGGATGATTCCGTCCACACACACACACACACACACACACACACACACACACACACACACACACGCACACGTATACATACATACAATATATCCACACAAATTTATGTTCTTCTTGCTTGCAATTAATTTTTTTTTATCTTCCTTGCATAAGACTATAGATCATCTTATTATATTGAAAGAGAGAGAGAGAGAGAGAGAGAGAGAGAGAGAGAGAGAGAGAGAGAGAGAGAGAGAGAGAGAGAGAGAGAGAGAGAGAGAGAGAGAGAGTTGTATGTGTTATTATGTGTTTTGCTGATACATATACCATATCATTAAGGTCATCACAATAATAATAATAATAATAATAAGTGTTCTCAGTATGTGTGCAATACGTTTTACATACATACATGAGCTATGGGAATCACTTTGTACCTACATGCAACTATTATAACGCATATATTGAATTATTTGTTTATCTTTTTCTTTATCTGTTTTTTTATATATATATATATATTTTTTTAGGTTCATGCGTAAGAACGTTCCCTTTAATTAAGAGACTTTCCGTCATTTTTTATTTATTTTTTACATATATATATTTACATTTACATTTATTTACACATGCCTCAATGTATCCTCTATCCTTCCACGTAGAGATTGTGAGGCGGGGCAAGGCAAGGCAGGGCAAGGCAGGGCGGGGCTGGGCAAGGCAAGTCCGTGGGCTGGCTTCATCTCAGTAAAGTTATATATATAAAGAAAAAATAGGATAAAAAAAAGAATTACTGGGAAAATAAAAATTCTTGTGGACTGACTTGACTCCCTTATTTCGAAGTAGCCTCGGGGGATTGGAGGAGGAGGGAGGGGGAGGGGGTGTGGAGGTTAACCCTTTCCTAGCCTAG
>JAPQNM010000018.1:11913043-11923043 GCA_029783475.1 Metacarcinus magister
ACCTGACGAAGGTATATTTGTCACTCCTAATTGTCTTCTTCCTGCCACGGTACACGGGAGGAGGAGGAGGAGGAGGGGGAGGTGGTGGTGGTGGTGGTGGTTGTACTGGTGGTGGTTGTGTATGTGAGAGAGAGAGAGAGAGAGAGAGAGAGAGAGAGAGAGAGAGAGAGAGAGAGAGAGAGAGAGAGAGAGAGAGAGAGAGCTATTCAAGTGGGTTTCTGGCTTATAGCGTGTGTCTGTCTGTGTGTGTTTGTCTGTCTGTCTGTCTATTTATCTGTCTGTCTGTCTGTATGTGTTTGGTTCACATAAATCGTTGCGTCTTTGTTTTACTTCCCTAACTTTCACCAATAGGCCTAAACAAAAAAATTACCTTGCATTCTGGAGGCCTAGGAATAGAAGAAACTAAAATGCCATCTTGATTTTACTTTCTTTCTCTTTCTCTTTTTCCTCTTTCTCTCATTCTCTTTTCCTCAATGTTACGAGAGAGAGAGAGAGAGAGAGAGAGAGAGAGAGAGAGAGAGAGAGAGAGAGAGAGAGAGAGAGAGAGAGAGAGAGAGAGATAGCTGCATTAGTATCTATCTAGTGGTGTGTGGCAATCTTTAAACTCTACGCGGAATAATCCTCTTCGTATTTCCAATCTAAACTTTTGGTCAATCGCTCCCCCATTCTGTCTGCCGAGGGGGGGGGAAGGGAGGGAAAGGAGGGAGAAGGGGAAAGGGAGGGAGAGAAAGAGGGGAGAAAGGAAGGAAGGGGAGGGAATAATGCATGTTAGGACACTCTCCTCTCCCCTCTGCAGTTCCATAGACGCTCCGCCCATTTTGATAATCTCCCGCTCTCTCCCCTCTTTTTCCCTTCTTCTTATGCTCCTTATACTGATCTCTCTCTCTCTCTCTCTCTCTCTCTCTCTCTCTCTCTCTCTCTCTCTCCTCTCTCTCTCTCTCTTGATCCCCCTCGCCTACTCCTACTCCTCCTCCTCCTCCTCCTCTTCTTCTTCTTCTTTGTTTATTTGTCCTCCCTCCGATATTAAAATCTCTTCCTTCCATCGTTTATACTTTCTTATTGACTGTCTTTTGTTATTTCATTTTTCTTTTTTTTTAGAATCGCGAATATTTTCTGAAATTTAACTTTATGTATTCTGACTTTATTGCGACTTATTTGGAAAGGAAGAGATAAACAAAATGTACATTAAATTTTAGTGAAAGCTCCATCCGTTTATAATATTTAACAGAAAAATAGGAACAAATTTTATTCTTAGCTTAAAAACATGAAAATAAAAAACAATAAATGACGTCATCAAAATGCTGTAACCGCCATTGGTTCACGTCATCAGCCTCCGAAACCTCTAACTGGCACTGGCTTCGACCCAATTAAAGGAAGCTACATGACCCAATATTTACCTACACCAAGGGCCAATCAGTGGTCTAATTGATTCAGGTGAGCTAGTCAGGTGAGATGAGTGATACAAATTAGCCAATCACCACACGCCGTATGATCTTCAGGCAGCCAATTAGATGCGAGGGATGCGGATGAGTGGGCGAAGAGCGAGGTTCTAATTGGTTCACTCGATTTCTAGCATTTGCATGAATAACGATTTATGGAGATGTGATGAGGATGATGGTGGTGGTGATGATAATGATGGTGGTGGTGATGGGGGTCTATCTGTATTTTATTGCTAACTAATAATATATATATGAAAAAGTTTTCGTGGTATATATACAAATTTCATAGAATGTTTACGTAATTATTTTTCCGTGGCAAAGGTGTGTACTTTTTATTTTTTTTTTTTTATTGATTTACTATAGTTATGAATATTGAAAAGTTTATATTAATATTAAACTTACTGTTACATTATTTATCTATATATTTATTCTAGATCTTTATTTATTCTCATTATCATTATTATTACTACTACTACTACTACTACTACTACTACTACTACTACTACTACTACTACTACAACAGCTAGAACATCAAATAACACATTCTTTCTTTCTTTCCAGTAATGATTGAATGTTTCCTGAAGAAGGCGAAGAAGAAGAAAGGACACCAACAGCTCTTCTCTTCCTTGGTGAGTCCTGACAGCCTACTTAATGGAGGAGAAGGATAAACAGATAGACAGACAGACAGACAGACAGACAGACAGACAGACAGAGACAGAAACTAAAACTGACATATACACAAAAGAAAACACAAACATATAATTATTAAAAAAAAGTAGTAAATTTAGAATAAGAATAATGACATAACGAAAGAAAGGGATAAAGAAAGAATGAAAGAGAAAGATAATGAAAGAGAAAAGAAAAGAAAATCGTAAGTCAAGTTGGAAAATGGAGGAGGAGGAGGAAGAGGAGGAGGAGGAGGACTGGATGTAGAATTAGAGAAGAAAGAAAAAGAAAGAGGATGAGAGTAGAAGATCCTGAGAGAGAGAGAGAGAGAGAGAGAGAGAGAGAGAGAGAGAGAGAGAGAGAGAGAGAGAGAGAGAGAGAGAGAGAGAGAGAGAGAGAGAGAGAGAGAGAATGAATGTGTCTTCTTGGATTTAAGGTCTCTTGGGCCCGAGAAAGATTCATGTACGAGAGTGATTATGTCTGTCTGTCTGTCTGTCTTTTTTATTCTTTTTTTTTTGAGAGAGAGAGAGAGAGAGAGAGAGAGAGAGAGAGAGAGAGAGAGAGAGAGAGAGAGAGAGAGAGAGAGAGAGAGAGAGAGAGAGAGAGAGAGAGAGAGCAGACATTAAGAGTAATAGTGTCCAATTCTCTATTTCAATTCCAATTCTCTCTTAATTCAATCCCTCCTCCTCCTCCTCCTCCTCCTCCTCCTCCTCCTCCTCCTCCTCCTCCTCTTTCTCCTCCTCCTCCTCTTCCTCTTCCTACGGGTTGAGAAATAGTGAATGACTTTGTACTCAAGAAAGTTCGTTCCCCTTAAAGATAAAAAAGCAAGAATAGAGAAGAGGAAGAGGAAGAGGAAGACAAAGAGGAGGAAGAGTTGGAAAAGAGAATCATGAAGTGAAGGAATTTAAGGAAAAGGATAAAGAAAGTTATTATAGAGGAGGAAGAGGAGGGGAAAATTTGAAAGAAGAGGAAGAGGAATGAAAGAGAGAGAGAAGAAAAAAAAATGTATATAAAAATCTCTTGAAAAACACAAAATCTAAACATTTCTGCGTCTTTCTTTTTTCTCCTTGTGTGTTTTCTCTCTCTCTCTCTCTCTCTCTCTCTCTCTCTCTCTCTCTCTCTCTCTCTCTCTCTCTCTCTCTCTCTCTCTCTCTCTCTCTCTCTCTCTCTCTCTCTCTCTCTTCATCTTTTAACTCATACTAACTTCCTTTTCCTTCTCATCGTCATTCATCTAATTATTCTTTTCCTCCTCCTCCTCCTCCTCCTTCTCTTCCTCCTCCTCCTCCTCCTCCTCCTCCTCCTCCTCCTTCTCCTCCTCTTCCTCTTCCAAGGTTTTCCAGGAATTCGTTGGATCCTTATTATGATGCTTAATATATTTTCATGTTCCTTCTCCTTCGTCCTTTGCTTTCTCCCTCCTTCATCCCTCCCTCCTTCCCTCCTACTCTCTTTGCCTTCCTCTTCCTCCTCTTCGCCCTCCTCCTCTTACCTCACATGGAGTAAAAGATATCATTTTCAAAGATAGATACAACTAGACTTTTCTTAAGACCAATGGCGTGGTTAGAGAGACTGGACGAAGCTTGTATCTTATCTTTTCTTAGTGCAGTGTTGTTTAAACTGTATTACATTATAGAGTGAACTTGACTGCCAACACTCTCTCTCTCTCTCTCTCTCTCTCTCTCTCTCTCTCTCTCTCTCTCTCTCTCTCTCTCTCTCTCTCTCTCTCTCTCTCTCTCTCTCGCGATAAGACTTCCACACATTATGCTGCTACTGGTTTTAGTTGACGCTTTACTTCTGTCTGTGTTTTCTTTAATGGTCTGAATCGATGAAAATAAATCAGTGTAGCATTCAAGACACATCACACGCGTAGCACAGCGGTGGGAGATGAAGCGAAGTGAGGTTAAAATAAAAAATAATCCAACATCTGCGAGAGAGGAGAAGTAGAATTTAAGTAAACTAAGTAAAAGGAAAGTCAGATGAAATTGTATTATTTTTTTTGTATCAGATAGCTTAAGTTATTCCTAGTAAACGGTAAATAGGAATCGAACTGACTCTCACTCACTATTATAAAGTCTTTGAACCACTGTCGCTTATCCTTTGTATTAATTATTGAGAGAAGTGGACATCATCTTGGTCTTAAAGTACCATCAAAGCATTAGAAGTAAATTTTAGGCCCAGAAAATGGCTGGATTAGGGCGTAGAAATGAATCTTGAAATTTTTGATATATTCTTTAAAAACTTGTAAGGTTGTAAGGTTCTGTAGATTGGATGGGTGACTTTCAATTGTGTTTTGGTTTTGATAATATATACTCAAAGACAGACAGATAGATAGATAGATAGGTAGGCAGACCATCTAGTTTGGGCTATAAGATCTGTGTTGTCTGAGTTTGTATGTAATTCTCTCTCTCTCTCTCTCTCTCTCTCTCTCTCTCTCTCTCTCTCTCTCTCTCTCTCTCTCTCTCTCTCTCTCTCTCTCTCTCTCTCTCTCTGTGATTGGTTCTCTGCTAGCCAATCACTGCTCCAGCTCACCGTTGTTGTAGTTCATTGTTTGTTTATTGATGGAAAAAGTCCTATTATTTATTTTTATCTGAATTCCTGTCTGATATCTTTTTAGTGCGTGTGTGTGTGTGTGTGTGTGTGTGTGTGTGTGTGTGTGTGTGTGTGTAGAGTGACAGGAGGAGATAGGCAGCAAGGATGGAATTATTAGGTAGGTGGAGCCAGAGGAGGAGGAGGAGGAGGAAGGGGAGGGAGGAGGAGGAGGGGGAAGAGGAGGAGGAGGAGGAGGAGGAGGAGGAGGAGGAGGATAGGGCGGTACATACATCATCTCCCCCAATTTCGCCTTATCTCTTATCTTTCACTTGCCTCAGTTTCCCATTTTCTTTGCTATTATCCTGCGACGCATTATTTAAATGAGATGTACTCTGTCCCTGCCACCGTGTGTGTGTGTGTGTGTGTGTCGTTTTGTGTATGTATGCAAAACTCATCTGAATTATCTTGCTTTTTTTTCTTCCAAGTCCTTATGTACAGAACGTATATACTTTTTTTTTCTTTTTCTTCTCTCTCTCTCTCTCTCTCTCTCTCTCTCTCTCTCTCTCTCTCTCTCTCTCTCTCTCTCTCTCTCTCTCTCTCACACACACACACACACACACACACACACACACACACACACACACACACACACACACACACACACACACACAATAAGAAACCAGAGGAAGATACATCAAAGTTCAAAGGACTGGATTGAAGGTCTTCCTCGCAATATGTTCCTGGCGCTATATAACAGTCTTCCCTTCACTCCCCTTCACTCCCCTTCCCTTCCCTTTACTCCCCTTCACTCCCCTTCACTCCTCTTCTTCTCTATCCTCTTTTTCCTCCTTCTTTTCCTCCTCGTCGGCGGCGTTGTCCTCGTCCTCTTCTTCGTGTTTCTTCTTCGTTCTCTTGCTCAACCACCACCACCACCACCACCACCACCACCACCACCACCACCACCACCACCACCACCACCACCATCACCATCATCATCTCTTTGCCAAGTCATCTTCTTCTTCTTTTTTATGCCTTCTTTTTTTCTTGTTTTTCTTCTCGTTTCAGCTGTTGAGTTTTGTAGTTTTCTTCTTTATTTTATATTTTTGGGTTTATTTTTTTTGGTTTATATATATGGTCTTTTTAATTTCTTATTTTTTTATTTGTTATATATTTTTTTATTGTTATTTGTTATTTGTGATGTGTATTATAGTTATTTTTCTTTTATCACTAGTTTTATTTCGTTATTTATTTTTTTTTCTTTATATTCTGTTGTTTCTTCATCATGTAAATTATCTTATATATCTTCATTCTTATCTTTATTTCCACTTATCTTTTTCCTCCTCTTCCTTTTCCTCTTCCTGTTATTATTATTATTATTATTATTATTATTTTTATTACTATTAAAGTCAAATTTTTTCTACGAGGTTCATAGAAAGGAAAGGGAAATGAGAGAGAGAGAGAGAGAGAGAGAGAGAGAGAGAGAGAGAGAGAGAGAGAGAGAGAGAGAGAGAGAGAGAGAGAGAGAGAGAGAGGAAAGAGATATTTACGAAGGATAGAGAAGAAGGAGAAAGAGAAGAAGGGAGAAGAAAGAGAAGAAGGAAGGAATGTTGTAGGGACAAGTGGAGGAGAAGATTAGATAGGAAGACGAGTAGGAGTAGGAGGAGGAGGAGGAGGCGGAGGAGGAGCAGGCGGAGGCAGGATGGAAGAGGGGAGAAAAAGGGAAAGATATTAAAGGAGGAGGAGGAGGAGGAGGAGGAGGAGGAAAAGTACTTGGTCTAGCGCTCCCTCCATCAACAATTTCCTTCAGGCTTTTCGAGAACACAAATGAAAAAATTTTGCTTCCAAGTGGTGGTGAATCGATCGAAATGAAATCACCTCATCTTCACAGCCCTCCCCCCCCCTTCCCGCCCCCCCTACCCCCCCACTCCTCTCTCTCTCTCTCTCTCTCTCTCTCTCTCTCTCTCTCTCTCTCTCTCTCTCTCTCTCTCGTAGCAACGTTGGTAAAGTATTTATTAGGTAACTTAAAGAATAATTAGTTGATGAATGATAAAATAAATAAATAAATGATGAAAAGAAATACACAAAAAAAAAGATAAAGAAAGATAAAGATGATAAAGGAAAAAAAAAGAAAGAAATACAATAGAAGCAAAAAAAAACGTAAGAAAGAATAGGGAAAAAAAGGGCATAATGAAAAAAAAACATATAAGGAGGGAATAAATGAAGGAAATAATGAGACTGATGAAAGAGAGAGAGAGAGAGAGAGAGAGAGAGAGAGAGAGAGAGAGAGAGAGAGAGAGAGAGAGAGAGAGAGAGAGAGAGAGATGGCGTGGATAAGGACTGTAATTGGTGATGTCATTTTGCGCCAATTACAGGACGAAGACATTAGTGCAGATGGGAAAAGAGAGAGAGAGAGAGAGAGAGAGAGAGAGAGAGAGAGAGAGAGAGAGAGAGAGAGAGAGAGAGAGAGAGAGAGAGAGTTATCCTGCTCTTTCTCTCTCTATCCATATACTTTAGTAGATATTTCCCTTCACTTCTCCTTTGCCTCCTCCTCCTCCTCCTCCTCCTCCTCCTCCTCCTCCTCCTCCTCCTCCTCCTCCTCCTCCTCCTCCTCACGTCACGCTAGGCTACAGAAGAAGGTCGAAGCTACATAAAGATTGCTATTCCCTTATGAGAAGCCCATTGTTAACCCCTAGCGAATATTAGTCACGCGAGGAGGAGGAGGAGGAGAAGGAAGAGGAGGAGGAGGAGGTGGAGGAAGAGGAGGAGGAGGAGGAGGTGTGGCCCTTTATCTTGTCTCAGAATACGTCACATATTCCAATTTTCCAATGGATTCTGAATGGTATAGTGAAGCATGTTTTCTGAAGGTGGAAGGAAGGAAGGAAGGAAGGGAAAAGGGTGTGTGTGTGTGTGTGTGTGTGTGTGTGTGTGTGTGTGTGTGTGTGTGTGTGTGTGTGTGTGTCTTCTCTCTCTCTCTCTCTCTTATTATTTTCCCTCTATTTTTTTGTATTATTCTCATATACTTGCATTATATATACAATTTCACCCAATTTTCTCCTCCTCTGACACCTCCTATTTCACATCACAACGAATTCAATTATTATCACACCACCATCGCCTCAAATTGACCGCCTCCCCCCCTTCCCCTCGCACCCTCAACATCGCCCCCCACACCCACACCCCCCAACACTCCTCCTCCTTCCTCCTTCCTCCTTCTTCCTCCTCCTCTGTCCTGAACCTTCCTAACTGACGCTGAAGTACTCTCCCCGTCTCCCACACCGTCAGGAAGTGTTGAATATTGTGTAGGGTTGCAAATGACGGTTCTTGTAGGTGGTTTATTTTTTCTTGGTTTAATTGACACTAATGTTTGGTGGATGCACGGCACTTGTCCTGTCTCGTGTTGAGGACCTTGTGTGGTTGTCAATATTCCGTACACACACACACACACACACACACACACACACACACACACACACACACACACACACACACACACACACACACACATGTACATACACTTTTTTATTTATATTTCGTCGCGTACATGTCAAAGAAAAACAATATTTAGTATACATACATATACATACATATACATACATACATATATTCATACATACATACATACATACACACGTATATACACATGTACGTAACTACCCTAAGTAAAACAAACTAACCATAAACCTGGTGTGTTATGTAAACGACATAACTTTGTGGGTGGGTGTAATCGTGTGTGTGTGTGTGTGTGTGTGTGTGTGTGTGTGTGTGTGTGTGTGTGTGTGTGTGTGTGTGTGTGTGTGTGTGTGTGTGTGTGTCCACGATGACTAAAATAGAATACTACTAATGATGTCACCACCATCATCATTGTTATCATTATCATTACCAACATCAGAGAGAGAAAGAGAGAGAGAGAGAGAGAGAGAGAGAGAGAGAGAGAGAGAGAGAGAGAGAGAGAGAGAGAGAGAGAGAGAGAGAGAGAGAGAGAGAGAGAGAGAGAGAGAGAGAGAGGCAGTGAGAGAGTGAGGGAGAGGCTGACGGGATGTAGCAAGGAATGTGAAGGTAGAATAGTAGAATATGGCAACTTAAGACATGGCAACAGAGGGTGTGAGAGGAGGAGGAGGAGGAGGAGGAGGAGAGAGCCATGAGAGTGCCTGGCGGGGCGGGGTGCGGGGCGGGGCGGGGCGGGGCGGGGCAGGGCGGGGCAGGTCGGTGCCACGCGATACTCTAGCAGTCTAACACACTCGTTGCCAACTGAAGGAAGCTCTTTTTCCACAGCTCTTTTACATACACACAAGCTGAAGAGGAAGCAGTGAATGGTGGCTTTCATACATACATACATACATACATACATACATACATACACACACACACACGTAAGCATGCATATATATATACATACATACATATACATGGTTTTTTATATTTTGTTTTGTCTTTTTATCTGTCTATTTGTCTCTCTGTCTGTCTGTCTGTCTGGCTGTCTGCTTAGCTGGTTTGATAGCTGTGTGTGTGTGTGTGTGTGTGTGTGTGTGTGTGTGTGTGTGTGTGTGTGTGTGTCGCTTTATTATTATATATATCCACTAACACTTTACTGTCTCCTTGTCTGTCCATTTTCCTTCCTATCTCTATATCCACTTAGCTGTCTTTCTGTCCCTTCTTCTGTTCCTTCCTTTCTCACATTTGGTCTTTCCTTCCTCTATCCACCTCCTTTCCTCTTCTTTATCTCTCCTCCATCCACCTTCCTTCCTCTATCCCTATCCACCTCCTTTCACCTGTTATCTCTCCTCCATCCACCAACCTACCTTCTTACTTTCCATCTTCCACATTGTCTCATCCACCCATCTACCTAACTACCATACGTAACATACCGACATCTATTATAGCTAAGGGATCGAAGGTGGAATATCAGCTCCACCTCCACCCAGGGGCGCCCACGACCCCCCACGGCCCTCCCGCCCCTAGTTGGTGAGGCTCCCCGTGGCGTCCTGCAGGGGGTTACATGTTCCTTGGGCCTCGGCTATTCGTGGAGTGTGTTGGTCGGTGCTTAAGGGAGATGAAAACATTATTGCTCTTTGACTCCTGTTCCGTAGGAGAAGGAGGAGGAGGAGGAGGAAGAGGAGGAGGAGGAGGAGGAGGAGGAGGAGGAGGAGGAGGAGGAGGAGAGGGAACTGAAATTTTGTAAACGAAAATGGTAGGAAAGATGTGGATTGAGTTAGGGATGAAGACAATTTAGAGGAGAGAGAGAGAGAGAGAGAGAGAGAGAGAGAGAGAGAGAGAGAGAGAGAGAGAGAGAGAGAGAGAGAGAGAGAGAGAGAGAGAGAGAACAAAAAAAGAATAGGGAAGATGATAGTCTTTTTCTCAGTTGTCTCGCT
>JAPQNM010000018.1:11928043-11935543 GCA_029783475.1 Metacarcinus magister
CAATTCCATTTGACTATAGTTGAAAAAGAATGTGTCTATCTTATTCTTTACTATTTTATGTTTTTTTTTACAGAAACCTCATACTTTTCGAGTTATTAAAAAAAAAAACACCGTAGTGTACTTAGGTTAGATTAGGTTTTGTTAATATTTCGTCTCTACTCATGACAATTGGTACCAAGGGGTTCTCGGGCATGCTAATCACGTATAAAAACTCAGATTTCTGATTACTATAATATGGATTTTCGATTCTGTGGCTCGATAATTCCACCATAATTGAGGTCGAACATTTGTTTTCCCATTTTACTACGAAAATATTACTCCTTCAGTTAAAATGCATAGGTACAAAATTATGGATCACAATAACGTCTATCGATTGTTGTCATTGCCTGTCAAATATCTTATATATCTTTTGGGAAAACTTAAGTTTTCTGAAAAAAAACAAATGTGCACTTTTTCCATTCTTACATCTATACTTAAATTTAAATTGTATTTCATTATAGCTTAAAAGAACAAGCGTCGTTAGCTCTTTCTTTTGTATGCTATACTTATTTTACGTACACCTCATACTTTTCGAGTAATCTCCAAAAACATTATTACTGACAAAAATTCTGAGTGGTACCCTTGGAAATTTCATGAAAATTTTGACACCTCCAAATCTCATGAAAATTGATACAATGAGGTTTTCAATCATGCTGAACACGAATCTGGACTCATTTTTCTGATTACTCTACTATTAAACCTTATTTCACACTTGCTTGCCTAATAAGAATAAACTAGATAACCATTATTTAACTTTACTGGGTGACAAACATACATAGAGATGACTCCGCCTTAAAGGACTAAGGGCCGAGGGATAAAGTTCAATGTCTGATGAAAAAAAGCTTAGTGCATTTAGTTTTGTTCAAGGCTTTTATGCATTATATTACGATTTGTATTATTTCGTTCGTTTCTCGTGTTTTCTTTGTCTTTGGTTCAATTTCAATTTCGTCTCTCTCTCTCTCTCTCTCTCTCTCTCAGGGAACACATTTTCTCCAACGTAGACTCGCTTATTTTCACATTTTCCTTTTTACTGAGGACAAATTCTTTCTTTCCAGGACACCTTACTCCTCCCCCTTCCTCCTCCTCCTTCCTCCTCCTCCTCCTCCTCCTCCTCCTCCTCCTCCTCCTCCTCCTCCTCCTCCTCCCAAGAAGGCCATACAAGGCTAGTTTCACATCCCATTACCTTGTAAAATGGAGCCCCACACTTATGTATTTCTATTTATTTATTTTTTTTTGGTATGTTTTTATTATTATTTTATTTTCATTCCACGTTATTGGCGTTTTATTGTTATGGTAGATGTATTTTTTTTTTTCTTCTGTTTAAGGATGTATGTATGTTTGATTGATTGTTTTGTTTTGTTTTGATGTGTGTGTGTGTGTGTGTGGGTGTGTGTGTGTGTGTGTGTGTGTGTGTGTGTGTGTGTGTGTGTGTGTGTTTATTTATTTGTGAAGAGAAGGAAAACTTGATACCATGTTTTTTTTTTTTTGTTTTTAGATGTGAAAATATATAAAATGAAATGTTTCTGTTGACTTGAAACGCCCATTTTCTTTGTGTGTGTATATATGCGTGTGTGTGTGTGTGTGTGTGTGTGTGTGTGTGCCAGAGTCATTCCTTCAGAAAATGGCGACAATATGGAAGATGTAGTCAGTCCTTTCCTTTGTCCCGGCGGCAGGCGTGGTGGTGGTGGTGGTGGTGGCTGGGTTGGGGGTGGGGGCGTAGGGGGCAGAGGGAAAGGGGGGCGTAAAGGGGGGATACAAAGGCCCCTTTTATATTCAGCTGCTTTGCATTGCCTCGGGTATTTCCATAAAAGACCCGAAAGATTTACAATATAGCTGACTTTGCTTGCAGTCAGGTATTCCCAAGACATTTTAGATTTGAATACGGAAACAAATGCAATCCGTCTCTCGCCTCCTCCTCCTCCTCCTCCTCCTCCTCCTCCTCTTTTTAGTTGTTGTTGTTGTTATTTATTTTCTTGTATTCCGTTTTCTTCTTCTTCTTTTGTTTCGTTTACTTCTTATTTCTGTGTTTTTTATTTTTCTTCCTTCCCCTAAAATGTTTCTCCATCTAGCGGGAATGATTGCTGTGGAAGGCCAGGCAAGACAGACACACACACACACACACACACACACGCACGTACACACACCACACGCGCGCACATGCATCCAGACTGCACCCACGTACACATTACGCATGCGTGGCCACACACACACACACACACACACACACACACACACACACACACACACACACACACACACACACACACACACACACACACACACACACACACACACACACACACACATACTTTTCTAGTCACATGATAAGTAATTTGTTATGGTTTGATAAATTAATGGAATATATATGCGTCAGAATCCAAGGTTATGGCAAATGTATGTAATTATGTGGTTGTTTAGTGTGTGTGTGTGTGTGTGTGTGTGTGTGTGTGTGTGTGTGTGTGTGTGTGTGTGTGTGTGTTTTCAGTTCACGTACTAGGCTAGCTGTTGTACTATACACTCTGAATATATGAATAAATTTAAGTACAATTGGATAAATTACAAGGTCAACTTATTTGTGTATACTTATAACATGTATACCCATCACAAAAAATTGAAATATATGGCTGTGATGTTATTTAGTTACTTAATCTTAACACTGTAAGCATTATGTTAAAGTTTTATTAAGTTAAGTCACCGTGAGAACATTCCCGAGAACATTCCCTATAAGTAAGTCAGTAAGTCAGTAAGTCAGTCAGTCAGTCATCCTCAACTGAGACGAAGACAATTCACCACCACCACCACCTCCAAGAAGAAACAAGCTTTCTCCTCACCACCATCACTACGTCTATCACCATTACATCGACTCACCGGCTAGCGAGGTATAGAGTTCCTACGTGGCAAGGACCGTAGGAACTTCATACCGTGCTCTTTGGGAGAGTTACAATTCATCAATGATAGAAACAATCCACTAAGAACCCAAGAAGAACGGACCAAGAAATCCCTCCCACACCCACCGCCACGGACTGGACACTGATCACTTCCTGTCCCGTCTCGCACCACCCAACACGACCACCGCTGAGATAATTATAATAGAAGTCACTCAATTGTTCCCTGAAATCCTTACCTGACAGTCCCCTTTCATTTTCCTTAACCGCGGCCTCTGGGTACTAACTACGATTTAAAGGGAGACTCTTATAGGCTCCCCCAGGCAAGGCAAACGTATGGAATGCAGGAAATAAGAATAAGAGATGTGTATTTCCTTGTTTATGTGTAGTACAAGACGCTGTGTCATGCTAGAGAGAAGAACTACGATGTGTTGGGAGGAATTAAGAGAAGGAAGTATGATGTGGTGGGAGAGAGCAGAAGGAAGTGTGTGGAGTGAGGTGAAATTTATATAATATTTTAGTTTATTTCTAATGTAAGAGTGAATCATGATGACTCAAAATAGCGTTACTGAAGGTCATTCTGTAATAGCCTCTCAACTCTTGTCTCCTTTCCATACACTAGGAAAGGTTAGTTTTAGTGTATAGTAATGTATTATTTAAATGTCCCACGCTTTTGTAATCGTGTAGCTTTAAAACAACTACGCAAACCCATCTCAATTTCGGTCACACTATTCTCTCAATACTTACATGTACAAGCAGAGCATTACAAAGTATATTACACAAGATAATCCCACCAATCTCATCACATAATCAACTCTAGTAGTAATAATATATCAAAATAAATCAATTACAACATATAAATCAAATTAAGAAACATCACGAAACAATATAGAAAGAAAATTAGCACATGTCCATAGCGAGGGGATGAGGGGATGAGGGGAGGAGGGTAAAGGACGACGTCAGAGGTGCGCACGCTGCCCACTGTCCAAGTTTTACCTTCAGACCAAGTAGTGTTAAGGAAGTGTGTGTGTGTTTGCGTGTGATTAATCAACTCTTCACCGGCTACTTCCATCCCAGAGGCAGTAAGGTAACGTAATAATTAGCATTGTGTTTATATATCAAGTATTATTATATATATTGATGATGTGAAATGGGAGGTACTGTGCAGTGAATATATAGGAAGGAAGAGAGAATTAAGAGATGGCGTGTAATACTATGTAAGAGTTTGTGTATGTGTATGGGAAGAGTTTGTGTATGTATGGGAAGAGTTTATGTATGTATATGTGTATTGTTAATTCCAATGTGGTGTATTTCCTCCATGATTGAGTTTCATTAAGGTGCATGTGTGTAGGCAGGCGTAGTACATGTGAGGTTTTAAGTAACGTGCCTTGGTTTGATCGTGTATTGAAAGAACAACTCGAGCTACCTAATGATGCAAGTAATCCAGGAAAATGAAAGAAAGTAATGAATTTATGCTCATTTTGAATAGTGTTAATTGGGTAAAGAGACTTAATTACCACTGGCTGTTCCATTCCACTTGCTGCCTCGTTACACCCCCCTCCCCCGGCCGCTCTCTTTCTCCCATTGGCTGTTTCCATCACCAATCACCCCCCCTTCACCCTCCCTCTTTCCCTCCCTCTTTCCCTCCCTCCCTCCCGGATACTTCTAGAAGCTTAGAACACACTCCTCTCCCTCCCTCTATCCTTAGCTTGACTTCTATTCTTTCTTCCTCCCCTCCCTCTGTTCATCCTTTTGGTATATATAGACTGTCAAGGTGTGACGAGCGTTAATCACTCTTACTAACGGAGGCGAGATAAGATCCAACTAAACATTGAAAGAGGTGAAGGGAGGAAGTGAGGAGCGGACGTGGCATGACGGAGGGAGGGAGCCAGCCTACGTAGCGGTGTTTCCATTCCCTCCTTCCCTCCCTCCCTCACGCCACCTACAGGAACACGGTTGAAATAGCATTACATAAAGGCGTTCTTCCGGCAGGGTTTAGTTAGTGAAGGGAAGAGGCACTGATGAAGGCTTTATTGTGGTGTCACGTGAGCGGCAGGGGTGAGGTAGGGGGTGATTGGGGAAGGGAAGGAAGGGAAGGGGAAGGGAGGGTAGCACTTCCCTGCCGCTAAGGGAGTCACGTCACTGGAATATAATGTAAAGCAGTAACCATTTTTTATATTTTTATTATTATATAGGCAAGAGTGTGGTGTGCAGTTACTATATAGGGACAAACTTTACTCTGTCCATATGTTGAAGTTTGTGACGCTGGTTTTTGCCCGTCACGCCTATTGACCTCCTTATATTATGTTATCCTTTCGTGCCCCCTATGTAGGAGAGGGAAGGAAGGAAGGAAGGAAGGAAGGAAGGAAGGAAGGAAGGAAGGAAGGGAGGAAGGAAGGGAGTGTAAGGTGGTAGCGAAAAAAATGATTGAGGATGGATTGAAATGAGACAAAAATATGAATAGAAAAGGTTATAATAATGGTAGTTGGTAATGGTGTAGATGGAGAAAGAGAACGAGAATTAATGAGGGAATGAAACAAAGTGAGTAGATGGATGAATGGATGAGAGAGAGAGAGAGAGAGAGAGAGAGAGAGAGAGAGAGAGAGAGAGAGAGAGAGAGAGAGAGAGAGAGAGAGAGAGAGAGAGAGAGAGAAAAAAAAAAATAGAGGTAAATGGAGGAGGGGTGTTGGGTAAGGGTAGGAGGTGTACAGCCGGCCTTATAGAGAAGGGAGGGAGGGAGGGAGGGAGGAAGGGGTTGGAGGTATGAAAGGGAGGGAGAGAGGGGAAGGGGGAAGGTGAACAGCGGATGTAGGTCCTCTGTTCCGCCTCCAGCTCTCCCTCCCTTTCTATTGGTCGCTGCCCCCTGCTAGGCCACGCCCCCTCGTTCCGGTCACAGGGTTCGAAGCTTCGAAGGTCGACGTAACACACACAGAAGCTGAATTGCATATTGTATTATGTATTTTTCATGAAGGGGAAGGAAGGAAGGGATCGGGAGGGAAGGGGAAGGAAGGGAAGGGAAGGGAAGGGAAGGGAAGGGAAGGGAAGGGGCTGGAGGGAAGGGGGAAGCTGCTGCTGCCTTAATGACTGACTGAGAAGGAAATGGTTAACGATAATAGGCTAGTAATGGTTTGGTAAATTGATTTCTTAGTTTTTTTTATTATTGTCTTCTCTCTCACTCTTTTAGTTTTCTTGTGACTCTTTTTTTATTTACTTTATTTTATTTTTTTTTAAATTTTTGTTAATGATGCAAGGCTTGGAGTGGATGTCTAATGTTTTCCTTGCAACTTATCTCTCTCCCTCAGGCGATTTTTTTTTGTTTTTTTTTCCCTTACGTATTTTTTTTTTTTTTCCTTACTCCGTTTTCTAATTCCTAGTGATATATATTTATTTATAGGCGTGACTAAAACATTCAGATTAGGATAGAGGTAGAGAGAGAGAGAGAGAGAGAGAGAGAGAGAGAGAGAGAGGTAGAGAGAGAGAGAGAGAGAGAGAGAGAGAGAGAGACTCGCCCTCCGCCACCACCACCACCACCTCTGACGTCACGCCACATCACTGTTGGAAAGTTTTGGCGCGAAATCTTTTGACAAATTAAAATGATGTTACTTGATTTTTTATTTTTATTGATGTTGAGGGTGATTTCTTATGTTTTCTATTTTTGTTCTAGATTGTTATATTTGTGTTATATTTGCTGCTGCTCTCTCTCTCTCTCTCTCTCTCTCTCTCTCTCTCTCTCTCTCTCTCTCTCTCTCTCTCTCTCTCTCTCTCTCTCTCTCTCTCTCCCTCTTTCACCTACCCTATCTTCTTTCCCTTCCCTCCTTTCCTCTCGCTTTCTTTCTTTTTTTTTCCTTGCTATGTTGAGTCTTCTTTATCCTTTCCTTCTCTAGTCTCTCTCCTCCTATATAGTCTCTCATCTTCTCTCCCTTCCTTCACCCTTCCTTCTCCCTTCCTTTATCATATATCTTCCTATCTCTCCCTTTCTTTCCTCACTCCAGGTTATAAGGGGAAGTATGTCCAAATTTTCTTTTTTTCCTCCCCTTCTTTTCCACCCTTTCTCCCTTATTCCTTTCCTCCTCTTCTCTCCCTCACCACTCCCCTTCCCTCCCTCCCTTCTTTCCTCCATCCCTCTTTCCCTCCTTACCCTCTTCTCTTCTTCTTTCCCTCACCACTCCCCATCTCTCCCTCCTTCCCTTCCCTTCCCTCCCTTCCCTTCCTTCCCAACCCTCTTCTTCTCTTCTTTCCCTGACCACTCCCCATCTCTCCCTCCTTTCCCTTCTTCCCTTCCCTTCCCTTCCCTTCCCTTCCCTTCCCTTCCCTTCCCTTCCCTTCCCTCCCTCTAAGGCAAGGGAGCGTTGCAGGGTCAGGTTGCCTACACACAGCTGATGCCACAGTTACCACAGAGCATCATTGACCGCCTCCCACCTCCCCTCACCCCTCTCTCCTCTCACCCCTCTCACCCCTCTCCCCTCTCACCCCTCACTCTCACCCTCTCACCCCTTTGCCTCAATGCTTGTTTGCTCAGACGGTGGAGAGAAGGAGGGAGGGAGGGAGAGAACAGGAGGGGTCTCTCTCTCTCTCT
>JAPQNM010000018.1:11948043-11950396 GCA_029783475.1 Metacarcinus magister
CGACGGCTGGACTGTTCTCAATAAAAAAAAGTAACCCAACCCAAGTCCAAGTCCAACCTAAGTCCAAGGCAGAGGAGGAGGAGGAGGAGGAGGAAGGGGAGGAGGTGAGTGTGTGTAGGACGCCCTGAGTAAGACTAACCAGCTATGAGTGACACATAAATACTCATAATTATTGACATATACAACAACAGACACGTCACCTCACTCAACTTGACTTAAGATTGTGTTTTTTTTTATTTATTCATATTTAAACTGGATGATCTTTGCAGAATATAAATGATGTTAGTTTATGTTTAAGAGTAAGTCGTCTCGCCTCCCAGCACCACCAAGCTATTCCTGCCTTCCCTTTATTATTATTATGCTTATCGATCTTGTGCTTGAATCCTTGTTAGGTTCACTCCACTATGCTATTTATACAGACTTACTTTATTCCGCATCATCAGCTTGCTAAATGTATTACTCTACTCCTTCAGTGGTTTTGTATATTATTATTATTATTATTGTTATTATTATTATTATTATTATTATTATTATTATTATTATTATTATTATTGTTGTTAGAGAGAGAGAGAGAGATAGAGAGAGAGAGAGAGAGAGAGAGAGAGAGAGTGTGCGTGTGTGTGTGTGAGAGTGAGTGTGTGTGTGTGTGTGTGTGTGTGTGTGTGTGTGTGTGTGTGTGTGTGTGAGAGAGAGAGAGTTTCAGTTTGAATTTGTGTGTGTGTGTGTGGTGTGTGTGAGAGAGAGAGAGAGAGAGAGAGAGAGAGAGAGAGAGAGAGAGAGAGAGAGAGAGAGAGAGAGAGAGAGAGAGAGAGAGAGAGAGAGAGAGAGAGAGAGAAGAGAGAGAGAGAGAGAGAGAGAGAGAGAGAGAGAGAGAGAGAGAGAGAGAGGAGAGAGAGAGAGAGAGAGAGAGAGAGAGAGAGAGAGAGAGAGAGAGAGAGAGATTCATTTCTGCAATTGAGGAAGAGGAGGAGGGGGACAGGGAGGAGGAGGAGGAGGAGGAGGGGTGGGCCAGGGTAGGGGAGAGAGGGAGATGAGGGCTGGAGTGGAGTGCGTGGGTGGAGTGTAGGAAGGAAGGAGGGTGACAGGGAAGGAGGGAAGAAAGAGGGAGAGAGAGAATGAATGAGGATGGGGGCGGTTCAATGTATTGTGAAGGGCTGGGGTGAGAGAGAGAGAGAGAGAGAGAGAGAGAGAGAGAGAGAGAGAGAGAGAGAGAGAGGAGAGAGAGAGAGAGAGAGAAAAGGAAAGAGAAAGAGAAGGAGAGAGGAGGAGAGATAGAGAGAGAGAAAGAGGAGAGAGAGAGAGAGAGAGAGAAGAGGGGAATTAAGAAAGAAAAATAGATAGGAGGGAAGAGGGAAATTTGAAAGTTAGAAAAATGCCTAATATAATTCAAAAGTTACACACACATACACACACATACCCCCACCCCCCTCAACACACACCCATACACCCACCCTTTCTCTCTCTCTCTCCCTCTCTTCTTCCCTCACACACACTCCCTCCTCCTCCTCTTCCTCCCTTTCTCCCTTTCTCCCCTTCTTCCCTCCTTCCCCTTACACTATTCACAAGGGCTGTTGAGTTCTGCAAGAGGATCAATATTTTTTTCAATGGCTTGTCACGTCGGGCGGCAGATGTAGGGTGTGCAGGAGGGGGGTGAGGTGGAGGGTGAGGGTGCTATGGGAGGATAGGGGTAAAGAGAAAGAGAAAGAGAGAGAGAGAGAGAGAGGGGGTGGGTGTGGTGAGGGGTGTGTTTTTTGGGTGGGTAAAGGGGTGAGGGTGGGTGGGATGTGCAATAAATAATGTATGGAACAAAGATGAATGACCTCCGGTGTATACATGTATGAATGCTTGTGTGTGTGTGTGTGTGTGTGTGTGTGTGTGTGTGTGTGTGTGTGTGTGTGTGTGTGTGTGTGTGTGTGTGTGTGTGTGTGTGTGTGTGTGTGTGTGTGTACTTTCTGGTGTCTTTTTTGTTTTAATTTGTTTTTATATTATTATTGTTATTATTACTATTATGATTATTATTACTATTATTATTATTCTCTGTAATAAATATATAGTAATTATTTATATGTGGCTATCTATTTCATCATCATAATTATCAACAACATTCTTCCTCCTCCTCTTCTCTTTCTTCTTTTTCTTTTTCTTCTCCTCCTTCTATTTCTTTCTTCTATTTCTTTTTCTTCTTCTTCTTTTCTTCTTCTTTATTTAGCCCATTGTAATTTCCTTGCACGTAACCCTCTTCTCCGGTCCTTCACCTCTCTCTCTCTCTCTCTCTCTCTCTCTCTCTCTCTCTCTCTCTCTCTCTCTCTCTCTCTCTCTCTCTCTCTCTCTCTCTCTCTCTCTCTCTCTCTCT
>JAPQNM010000018.1:11950496-11952996 GCA_029783475.1 Metacarcinus magister
GCACCTAAGGAGAGGGAGGGAGGCACAGGCTGGCAGGGTGGAGGGAGGAGGACCGAGGAAGATCACTTTTTGTTGATGCGTTGAAATCTAATGATAACTTACTATTCCTGCTTCTTCTATGTTTTTTTTCTTCTGCGTGTGTGTGTGTGTGTGTGTGTGTGTGTGTGTGCGTGTGGAAAAAGTGCAGAGATATAAAGAATTCCAATTTAATCTAAAAATATGGTCGCAACGTAACTAACTAACTCGCTTCCCACTTTGTTTTGTCTCCCTGAAGAGCTGGTTTTGAGAGCAGGTAGGATATAAACACACACACACACACATACACTCTCTCTCTCTCTCTCTCTCTCTCTCTCTCTCCTCTCTCTCTCTCTCTCTCTCTCTCTCTCTCTCTCTCTCTCTCTCTCTCTCTCTCTCTCTCTCTCACACACACACACACACTCAAAATCTCCTTCACAACCACCAAGTAGATCAGCGAAAAAACGATGGGAATGACAGCAAATAATTTCGCCAAAATAATCAAGGGAAATCATCGCTCGTCTCTTGCTTAGGGGCAGGAAGGAGGCAAATCAGGTTAGGAGAGAAGAGAACCGCGGGTACAAACACACATTATGGGGGTGACCGGATTTGGGGGGAATATTGGAGCCAAATTTGGGTGGAGGGTGGGTGGGTTGATAGTAGGAGGAGGAGGAGGAGGAGGAGGAGGAAGAAGAGGAGGAGGAGGAGGAGGAAGAGCTTAGTGTGTAGAAGTTGACAGGGTTGAGTTTAGTAGCGCAAAGCGAAGAACGGATTGGGATGAGAGGGAAGAGAGATTTACGATATGAGAAAGAGAGAGAGAGAGAGAGAGAGAGAGAGAGAGAGAGAGAGAGAGAGAGAGAGAGAGAGAGAGAGAGAGGAGAGAGAGAGAGAGAGAGGAGAGAGAGAGAGAGAGAGAGAGAGAGAGAATGAGAGAATGAGAGAATGAGAGAGAGAGAGAGAGAGAGAGAGAGAGAGAGAGAGAGAGAGAGAGAGAGAGAGAGAGGAGAGAGAGAGAGCTAACTGTAGAGGAGATAGATTTTTTGGTGAGTGGGTTATGATTGGAGGTTTGCATGCTGAGGAGGAGGAGGAGGAGGAGGAGGAGGGTGGAGGAGGAGGAGGAGGAGGAGGAGGAGGAGGTGGTGAAGAGAAGAGAACATGAGGGAAGAGATGAGAAAAGAGAGCTGATGTAATTCTTAGCCTTAAGGTAAAGTAATTGGAGGCAGAAGCAAGGCTAGAGGATAGATAGAGTTGATCATAAAAGTTTGAATCGAACACTTGGAAAGGAGAGGTCAAAATAAGTTCAATTAAAAACAATAATAATAGAGAATATTTTTTTTTTGACTCATAACAAGGAAGAGTGTGAGGTTAGCCACCTTGTGTATAGAGCAAGGTAAAAACTGTAGGTAGATTCGATGTGAAGCCAGAAGGAAAATGGGAAAAAAAGACAATGACAACGAGGAAAAGGACATATTAGGTAGAGTGAAAGCAGGGAAAATAATTACTGCTAACAAAGGAATACAAAGGAAATACAAACTACTTAGCTATTTAATATCACTAAACTACACCAACAATTACTAGTATTGGCGAAGGGATAGAACAGTAGAAAGAATGTAAGTGAAGGAGAGTATGTAAGGTAGGGAAGGAAGGAAGGAGGTGGAGGATGTGAACAAAGTAAAGTTAAGGATGAATAGGAGGAGGAGGAGATGGTGGTGGTGGTGGTGGTGGTGGTGGTGGTGGTGGTGGTGGTGGTGGTGGTGGTGGTTTGGGCAGTATATATTGGGGTACAATCTTCAATATAGCCTCAAGGATATTATTTTTCCCCCGACCTCTTCCTCTTCCTCTTCTTTGAGCTGAGAAGGATAGGCGACTAGATGGACCGGTAGATACTAGTAGGTAGAGGGAAATGTAGTGATGTAGAAGGATAGAAAGAAAAAGAATTATAGGTATTTGAGATTTATTGATACAAGGCAGAAAAGGATGAAAAGAAAAAGAAAATGAGTAATAGAATATAGATAAAAAATAATAGACGCCCTCGTATACTATTTCAATCGATATATTTATGTGAAAATATTTAATAGTAAGATGATGATGATAATAACAATAATAATAATAATAATAATAATAGTAGCAGTAGTAATATGATAAAACACACACACACACACACACACACACACACACACACACACACACACACACACACACACACACACACACACACACACACACGTACCAGGTAAAGCACGAAATTGCTCCCTAATTTGCAACCCCCTACCGGGCCTCCCTCAGGTGAATCTGGTCCCCCCCTTTACCCCCCTCACCTGCAACCCCTCAACCACCACCACCACCACCACCACCACAACCACCACCACCACCACCACCACCACAACCACCATCTCTTGGACCAGTTTTTCGGTCTCGTCCCCAGCTTCATTCCTATCCTCGGTCTCTGGTCTCAGTCTCACTCTCTTAGAATTCTCTCTCTCTC
>JAPQNM010000018.1:11972996-11975496 GCA_029783475.1 Metacarcinus magister
TAAGAAAGTGAAGGATAGATGGCGCTGGTGATGATGCTGTGTGTTTTCTTTTAGGTTTTCATTCCTTTAGGTTTTCATAATTTTCAAGTTTATATTATTGTCTGATTTTTATTTTCTGGTTTCTAGTCAGTTTTTTATAATCATAATAAACTGAATTATAGTTTTTTTTTCCGAGAGAGAGAGAGAGAGAGAGAGAGAGAGAGAGAGAGAGAGAGAGAGAGAGAGAGAGAGAGAGAGAGAGAGAGAGAGAGAGAGAGAGAGAGAGAGAGAGAGAGAGAGAGAGAGAGAGAGAGAGAGAGAGAGAGAGAGAGAGAGAGAGAGAGAGAGGACAATGGATGAACGAACGAAGGAAAGGTCAATGAACAGTGGAAAAGAAAGAAAAAGCAAATAATATTATGAGGAGGAAGCAGGAGGAGCACACACACACACACACACACACACACACACACACACACACACACACACACACACACACACACACACACACACACACACACACCCGCTAACACAAAGGCATAAGTTAATATAAATCTGCCTCTCCTCAAACCGCGTCACGGGAGGAAAACAGCGGTAAAACTTGGAGGTCCTTAAGGTAGACGCCCTTGCCTTCCACCCCTTAGTGCTTCGAGCCTTATGGAGGGGAGGGGTGAAGGGAGGTGAGGCCGTTCTTGTCCTGGGTGCGTGGGAGGGGGATGGGGGGGGCGGGGGGGGCGGGGGGTTTCAGAAGGGGTGAAGGGAAGGTAAGAATAAACACCTTTTGTTCATATTCAGTTTACATGTCAAACTTTGTCTTCCTCTCAATCGGTCCGCCTCTCTTCCTCTTCCTCCTCCTCCTCCTCCTCCTTTTCTTCTTCTTCCTCCTCCTCCTACTCACTCTTGCTGGCCTTTCTTGCTTTCCCTTTCCTTTTTTTTATTCTCCTTTTCTTCTTCTTCTTCTTCTTCTTCTTTTTATCTTCTTCTTTGTGATTTTATTCCTTGTTATCATTCTATTCCAAACCTTCTTTCTCATTATTATTCTTGACATCATTGTCCTCTTCTTCTTCTTCTTCTTCCTCCTCCTCCTCCTCCTCCTCCTCCTCTTCGTCCTTGTCGTTGCCCTTGTCCTCTCTCCTTTCTCTTTGTCCTCCTAAACCACTGTATTAAAGTATGTTTTATTTTTATTATTTATTAAAGGGAATATTTGGTGGTTGTGTGTTTAATTGGTAATACTTTTTTTTTCATAGCCCTGATAGAGAAGTGTGTGTGTGTGTGTGTGTGGGTGTGTGTGTGTGTGTGCGTGTGTGTATGTGTGTGTGTGTGTGTGTGTGTGTGTAAAAGGAGTGAGTGAGTGAGCTTAACAATTTTTACAATACCATACAACTCACAATTTATTTTACTTCTCACGGCAACTTTTACAAAAACTCTTACCAACAAAAAAAGAAAAATATATCATCCCTTCACATATCAGGAAAAAAAAAAAAAAAAAAAAGAAGAGAAAATTCTGGGAAAATCACGTAAGAGAGAAAAATTGAAAACGTAAAAGCAAAAACAATAAGAAAATTGAAAAAAAAAGGAAACCACACACAAAGCAAGAAAAAAAATAACACCTGTAAATTAAGGGAAGGAAAGGTTTAATATCCTCAGGTGTTTTATATCACGTAAAGGGAAGGCAAAGGGAGGCGGTGGGAGGGTCGTAAGGGAAAGGAAGAAATATGGGTAGCAAGGGAGAGTAAAGGGAAGGAAAGGTAAGGATATGAGAGTGTGATAAGGGATAGGGAGGAGTAAGGAATAGAAAGGGAGAGAGTAAAAGGAGAAAGTGGTAAGGGAAAGAGAGAAATAAAGGGTAGACAGTGAAAGGTTTGAATAGTAAGTAAAGGGAAGTAAAGATATAGAAGATAAAATACAGGTAAGAGTGAAAGGAGGAAAATATAGGATAGGAGGGTAAAGAACGAGGTGAGAGAGGAAGGATAAAGGGAAGGAAGGAGAGAGATATATGATAACAGGTAAAGAAGGGAAGGTGGGAAGAGTAAATAAGAGCAGGTGAAGGGAAGGGAATAAATGTAAGGAGATAAGTGGGAGGAGGAAAGGGGAGGTGATGATAAAGGGTGGAATAGAAGTAAGGGAGGAAGATAAAGAGAGAGATAATTAGGGAATGAGGTGAAGGGGAGGAAGAGAGGGGTGAAAAGGGGGAGGAAGTGGTTAAAGGAAGAGAGGGGGGGGAGGGAGGGAAGGGAGGAAAGATAGTGAAGAAAGGGGAGTTATGAGAGCAAGGGGAGAGAAGGGAAGGAGAGGAGAGGGAAGGGTTATAAATGAGAGAATATTTTCATTTTCTCTTTCTTTATTTCTCTCTTTTGTTTTCTTTATATTTAGTGTTGCTTCTCCTCTTCCTTCATTTATAGAGAAAGTAAAGGAGGAGAAGGAAGAGGAGGAGGAAGAACAGGACTAGAAGAAAAGAGGAGATGAGAGAAGGAAAGAAAAGGAGAAAAATAAGATTAAAATGAAAATGAGGAGGAGGAGGAGG
>JAPQNM010000018.1:11980496-11987996 GCA_029783475.1 Metacarcinus magister
GGTAATGAATTATATTATATTAAGTGGCTATCTATTGGTCACTGATTGGGCAGGTGATGTAAGTATGTTTATTTTTTTTTAGAGTGCGTGGCTAAGTGGGTTTTTTTCTCTCGTTAAGGTGCGTTGACCCCAGGTGTGTGTGTGTGTGTGTGTTAGTATTGCAGGTGTGTTGTGTGCGTGCGTGTGCGTGTCCGTGTGTGTGTCCGTGTGTGTGTGTGTATATTCAGTCTGTCTATATGGAGGAGCAGATGTGTGCGTGCGTGGCGAGTGTGTATACGTGATGAATGTATGTACGTGATGAGTGTGTGTATGATGTATGTATGTATATATGTACACGTGGCTAGGAGGAGATCAGAGGCAGGCAGACAGGCAGGCAGGCAGGCAGGCAGGCAGGCAGGCAGGCAGACAGGCAGGCAGGTAGAGCAGACAAGTAAAGGTGTAATAAGACAGGTAAACATAGGTAAACAGACGAGCACTTAGTTAGATTACAGGTGTGTAGGTGAGGTAGAAAGGTAGGCAAACAGACAGGTGTAGATAAGTAGATAAGGAGGAAGATGTAGATAGAAGCAGGAATTAGTGCATATGGGTTGATGAATAGATAGATAGGTAGGTTAGGTTAAGTTTAGGTAAGGTTATGTTGGTAGGTAGGAAATTAGGTTAGGTTTAGGTTAGGTTAGGTTAGGTTAGGTTAGGTTAGGTTAGGTTAGGTTAGGTTAGGTTAGGTTAGGTTAGGTTAGGTTAGGTTAGGTTAGGTTAGGTTAGGTTAGGTTAGGTTAGGTTAGGTTAGGTTAGGTTAGGTTAGGTTAGGTTAGGTTAGGTTAGGTTAGGTTAGGTTAGGTTAGGTTAGGTAAGGTAAGGTAAGGTAAGGTAAGGTAAGGTAAGGTAAGGTTAGGTTAGGTTAGGTTAGGTTAGGTTAGGTTAGGTTAGGTTAGGTTAGGTTAGGTTAGGTTAGGTTAGGTTAGGTTAGGTTTAGGTTAGGTTAGGTTAGGTTAGGTTAGGTTAGGTTAGGTTAGGTTAGGTTAGGTTAGGTTAGGTTAGTTTAGGTGGGTAGGTAGGCAGGTAGGTTAGGTTAGGTTAGGTTAGGTTAGGTTAGGTTAGGTTAGGTTAGGTTAGGTTAGGTAAGGTAAGGTAAGGTAAGGTAAGGTAAGGTAAGTAAGGTAAGGTAAGTAAGGTTAGGTTAGGTTAGGTTAGGTTAGGTTAGGTTAGGTTAGGTTAGGTTAGGTTAGGTTAGGTTAGGTTAGGTTAGGTTGGTTAGGTTAGGTTAGGTTAGGTTAGGTTAGGTTAGGTTAGGTTAGGTTAGGTTAGGTTAGGTTAGGTTAGGTTAGGTTAGGTTAGGTTAGGTTAGGTTAGGTTAGGTAGGTTAGGTTAGGTAAGTTTAGGTGGGTAGGTAGGCTAGTAATGCGGGAGACAGTGGCTTCCCCTTAGGAGGTACTTTGCTACTTCATCATCATTTACATTCCGGGTAGAGGTTGGCAGCATAATAAGGACAGGGGAACAGGTATAGTGTAGGCCTATTTCCCAGCCTACCTACCTACCTACCTACCTACCTAACCTAACCTTGCTCCTTCCTACCCTTTCCACCTGCCTGTCTGCCTACTCCATCTTGCCTCGCCTCTCTTGTCTCTCTTGTCTTCGTTGGTCGTCCCAGCATCTTAGCATCGCCTTAAGGGTCGTAGTGGTGGTGGTCGTGGTTGTGGTGGTGGTGGTGGTGGTGGTGTGGTGGTGGTGGTGTGGTGGTGGTGGTGGTGGTGGTACGTTGAGCCTTCCTTCTTATCGCTATAGTGAAAGAACACCAACGTATGTATGTATGTATGTATGTACGTACGTAATCTTTCCTCATCCGTGACGAAATTCCAAATTTGTTATACAAGATTAATTAATGAAGAGAACTCGTTCCATGCCCATCCTTGTCCCCTTCCCCTTCCCCTTCCCCTTCCCCCTTCCCCTTCCCCTTCCCCCTTCCCCTTCCTCCTCCTCCTCCTCCTCCTCCTCCTCCTCCTCCTCCTCCTCCTCCTCCTCCTCCTCCTCCTCCTCCTCCTCCCTCCCCCTTCTCTTATTTATTTTTTTTTTTTTCTTTCTATCTATCTATCTATCTTTTTCTCTGTGTATAATTCATCTTCCCTTCGATGTTTTGTCGTGTTATTAGGTATTTTTTTTCCAAGATTTATGGTCTGGTGAGCCTGTTATAAAGGAGGAAATATGTAGTAGGAATGATTTATTTATGTCGTGTACTGGTTCTTCAATGTTATGTTTTCATTCTTGAGTGTCTGATTCTCTCTCTCTCTCTCTCTCTCTCTCTCTCTCTCTCTCTCTCTCTCTCTCTCTCTCTCTCTCTCTCTCTCTCTCTCTCTCTCTCTCTCTCTCTCTCTCTCTCTCTCTCTCTCTCTCTCTCTCTCTCTCTCTCATATTCAGAGATTCATACTCTTTCCATTGCATTTCTTACCTATCCTCTCTCCACATCTCTCCCTCTCTTCCTCCTTTCTCCACATCCTATCCTATCCTTCCTTCTTTCCTTCCTTCCTTCCTTCCTTCCTTCCTTCCTTTCTTCCTCTAACGGATCTTCTAAATTAACTCCTCCTGCTGCTGGGTAAAAACATTTTTCTTCTTATCCTTCTTATATCTATCTCTTCCTCTACCTCTTCCTCTTTCTCTCCTCCTTATCCCCATCTCCTTCTGAAACTCTTCCTACTCTTCCCCTTCCTCATCCTCTTTCCCTTCCTCTTTATCCTCATCTCTTCCTTCTCTTCCCAGCTTCTTATCTTTCCCTCTTCTCACACACCTTCCTATTCCTCCTCCTCTTTCTCCTCATCTCTTTCTCTTCCCAGCTTCTTATCTTTCCCTCTTCTCACACACCTTCCTATTCCTCCTCCTCTTTCTCCTCATCTCCTTCTCTTCCCAGCTTCCTCTTATCTTTCCTTCTTCTCACACACCTTCCTTCTCCTCCTGCTCCTGCTCCTCCCCACTTCGTAATCCCTTCCCTGCCCTTACCGTGTCCCTTCCCCCGCCGCTGTCTCGCTCTGAGGTCAATCACCGACGCGAAACACGCCTCTGAGCTGAAGAGAATTGCATCTGTTATTACTTTCTTTCACGCCGAGAACGGGACCAATGAATTTTCTTAACCAGTTATTGTTGGTTGATGAAGGGATGAATGGGTGTGTCTGGGTGTTTGTTTATTTATTTATTTATTTATTTATTTATTTATTTATTTATTTATTTTGTTTATTTTGTTCATTTAGTTTTTTCTTGGTATGTTTATTCATTTTTTTTTGTGTGTTTTATTTATTTATTTATTCAGGGCTTTACTTTGCCACTCTGTCTCCACTTCTGCTACACCCTTGCCCTTCCCTTCCCTTCCCTTCCCTTCCCTTCCCTTCCCTTGCCTTGCCCTTCCCTTCCCTTGCTTATCTTCACCCTGCTCCTTACTTTTTTAAAATCCAACCCTTTACACCGGGTCACATTTCTACTACCACTACTACTACTACTACTACTACCACTACTACTACCACTACCACTACTACCACTACTACTCATACACTTTTTCTTACGTAATATATCAGAAACAAAATATCATCGTTACTTCATCCTTCTTCATTGCATCCTTTCCTCTTTCCTCTCCCTCCCTCAGCACCCAGCCTCCCCTCCCCCCACCCCTTCCCTCTGGCCCCAGGTGCAACAAGCCAGGTGAACGGTAATTGCCTACACCGTCAGCCGCGCCCTCAGGTTGGGACCACGAATACCTGTAGGGGAAGGGTTGTACATGAACCTCCTCCTCCTCCTCTTCTCCTCCTCCTGCTCCTCCTACTACTACTACTACTACTACTATACTACTACTACTACTACTGCTACTACTTCGCAGTCTCCTCCTCCGTCTCCTCCCTTCCTCACGTCCTTTGCTTCTCTCCTCCTCCTCCTGTGTGTGTGTGTGTGTGTGTGTGTGTGTGTGTGTGTATGTGTGTATGTGTGTGTGTGTGTGTATTTTCCTCTGAAGCATCTTTTTGTTTTGTTCTCGTATATTACAATTGTTATTGTTATTATTATTATTATTATTATTATTAGTAGTAGTAGTAGTAGTAGTATTCAGTTATTATCTCTATATCTATCTATCTATCTATCTCTCTATCTCTGTCTACTCCATCAACTGATTATTTTTTTTTTATTTTCAGTTATCTCATTCTGTTTTATTATTGTCTTCCCTCCTGCTGTGTTAGGCTTTTATAGTCTTCCTTTGTCATACTATGCATTTTCCTCCTCGTTCTAGTCCTCATCCTTTTTCCTTCTTCTCCTCTCTTCCATTCCTTCCTTCCCTCCATCTTTTGTACTATTGCACTACCTTCACCTCCTTCTCCTCCTCCCCCTCCTCCTCCTCCTCTCCTCCTCCTCCTCCTCCTCCTCCTCCTCCTCCTCCTCCTCCTCCTTCCTCCTCTCCTCCTCCTCCTCCTCCTCCTCCTCGTCGTAAATCATCAATTAAGTTAAATAATGGTTATTTCCATTATTTTTATTAGGTAGTATATATGAAATAGGGTTTGATATTATAGTAATCAGATTACTGAGTCCAGATTCGTGATCAGCATGACCGAAAACCTCAATTTACCAATTTCCATGAGATTCCAAGGTGTTAACATTTTCACGAAATTTTCAAGGATATTGTTTGGTAAGTAAAGGTGAAACACAGTCAAATATTATAGTGATCACAAAACTTATTATAGATTCATGTTCATTATACCTGAGAACCTTTTTAAACGAATTTTCCTGGGATTCGGAGGTGTTGAAATTTCCGTGAAATTACCGAGGGTACACCTTCAGTTTTGTTGCAAGAAATACTAATTTCTAAATAACTTGAAAACTATGAGGTTCACGTAAAGTTTTTTGGGAATAGTAAAGATAGAGTGGAACACGCTCGTTCTTCTGAGCTATAATAAAATGTAATTGAAATGTAAAATAAATGGAAAAATGACATGTTTGCATTTATGTGAAAAAATTATTAACTCTTACTTTTATCCAAAACTATGGGTGATTATTAGAAAACTGATTGCACCATCAGAAAGAACATATCAAGCTCAATAAATGTTTGTATATGCATTTTTGCTGTAGAAGTAATAGTTTCGTAGTAAAATAGCAAAAACTACTACGACCAAAATTCAAGTGGAAATATTCGGCCCACAAAATCGAAAATATTTTTCCGTCACAGAAACGTGAACAAAGGTATGAATAATAGTTATAGACCTTTCAACTTGCAATAAGATTTGTAGAGCAGGTTTAAAAATCAAAATGAAATTATAAAAGTAAGATATCTGAAATTTATATAAAAAAAAATCTAGAAAAACAGAAAATAGTAGTGAAGGTGGTGGTGGTGGTAGTGATGATGGTTGTGGTGTTGATAGTGTTATTTTATTCATCAAATACTTATACCACTTGGGTTGTACCACTAATCCTGTACGAGTAACAGTGATGATAAGCTTCACCTGATGCTGTCTGTCACAACCTTGAAATCACCCATCCAACCAGCCTTCCACTTTGCTGTCCTTTTGTCTCTATCAAGTAGATTTTAAAGTACTAGAATGTACCCACACGGACATCCTCGTTAGGTTCAGTACGCCTGTTACTGTCTGTTCTTCCTTTGTATTCCTCTTCCTTTCTTCTTCTCCTCCTTTCTCTTCCCTCCTCCCCCTTCTCCTCCTCGTCCTCGTCCTCGTCCTCCTGCTCATCAGTGGTTCGCCGTGTTTTCCACCTCTTCACTACCTCTCCACTGTGTTCTAAAGCCATAAACGTTACTTTTTATGGCTTCCACCCCACCAAAAAGAGTTTTCCAAATCATATTGTTGTTATCGCCAGGGAACGTTGGGGAATAAAGAAAAAAAGAAAAAGAAAAAGAAAGAGGAAGATAGTAACCCCACACCACCACCTATACGCAATGCATTTTTTTTTATAATTTTATTATTTTTTTTATTTTATAAGATCCTGTCGGCTTGCTGTTGTGAGTTTTAGTTTGTAAATGTTTTATTTCTAACGTTAAGGTTTAATTAGCAGATGTTTTTATCGGTGTGGTGTTAGACAGGCCTAGGTTTGGTAGTACTAGTAATCTAAGCTAAGGTAAGGTGAGGTTGGGTGAGGTAAGGTGAGGTTAGGTAAGGTGAGGTTAGGTAAGGTAATTGCATTTTTCTACTAATGAAGGGAAGGGGCGTTGTGGTGTTTACGATAAGTGATGTTATAAGTGAAGGGAAAGGAAAGGAAGTAAAGGGAAAGGAAGGGAAGGGAAGTGAGGGAAGGGAAGTGAAGGGAAGGGAAGAGAAAGGAAGGGAAGTAAAGGGAAAGGAAAGGGAAGTATAGGGTATGTATGGCGTGTTGTATTGAGAGATTGAGAATGAGAGAAGAGATAAAATAAAGAAAAAGAAAGAGCCACCACCACCACCACCACCACCACCACCACCACCACCATCACCACCACCACCACCATTATAATTACTTGCTGAAACCTCTATTTTTATTTAAGTTTCATTATTTATCCTTACGTGTGTTTCTTTGTGTATATGTATGTTTTATTTAATTTTTTGTTAATATATTCCTGATTGTATCGCGTTGGCTTCCTGATAATTATATGTTAACGTTGAAATTATTTTGATATTCATCTTCCTTACTGTCATTGCGGGTGATATATATTGTTTTTATTACGTCATTTATTTATATTTAATTTTTCTTATTTACTTTGTCTGTTTTATTCCTTTTAGATCTCAAGTTAACATGGAGTCAAATTCTCACCTGCATACATCCATCCACATCCATCCATCCACATCACATCCACAAACACGCAAAAAAACACCTAAATAATAATACTAATATCCACATACTAGTACTCGTAAGATTCATATAAAACTAATAGATTATATCCACTTATTGAGAACTTTCTAAATATCCACATTATAAAAAATATTTGTATAGTATCTGAATAAGACACAATACCCGCGCAATACCCACATAATACCCGCGCAATACCCGCACATTACCCGCACAATACCCACACAATACCCACACAATACCCACACAATACCCATAAAAAAACACAAAATACCAGCTTCTTTAAACAAAAAACTATCAACTTCCGGTGTTCTTCGTTTTTTTTTCTTCTTATTTCTTATCTATTTTGATGTGGAAGAAGTTTTAATTTTCCTTTATTACTACGTCGGCCTTGTTATCAGTATTTTCTTATCTTCCTCTGCATCATCAACCAACCAACCAGCCCAGCCCCGCCCCGCCCCCCGCCCTCTTTTTTTCCCCCTCTCCTTCTCCCCTCTCATTATCGTGAGTGGCACGTCACATTTTTTCTGTTATCACTACGCGAGCCTCGTTATATCCTGGGTTATCTAGGTCTCTTATCGCTGCCGTCCCTCTCTATACTTATACATAAACGTCTTTCGTGTTATCTCAACCAACCCTTATGGATTTTTTGACATACTTCATTCACCCAAGGAAGGAAGGAAGGAAGGAAGGAAGGAAGGAAGGAAG
>JAPQNM010000018.1:11992996-11995496 GCA_029783475.1 Metacarcinus magister
CCAGATTCCAGTTTAACCAGGTGTGTGTGTGGAGGGGTGAGGGGGAAGGGGAGGGGGGGTGGGTGAGGGTGACCGGCTATTATATACACAGGTAAACAAGCCTTGCATTGCCATAAAAAGGAAAATTAATGGGCCAGAAATATAAGAAGGGTGATGCTTACACAAATATAGGAAGGTTGGAGATAAAAGGTTGGATTTGTTCAAAGTTTTTCCTCCTAGTTATAAAATGATTCCTCCTGTTTTGTGTCCTGTCTCGTCTCCTCTTCTTCGTCCTCTTGGTGTGTTGTGTGTGTGTCGTGTGTGTGTCCCTCTTGTGGCCTGGTGTGTGTGGGTGTGTGTGTGTGTGTGTGTGTGTGTGTGTGTGTGTGTGTGTGTGTGTGTGTGTGTGTGTGTGTGCGTGTGTGTGTGCGTGTGTGTTTGGTGTTCAGTGACAGTCATGTAAATATTAGGACAGTACGCCTACCTGTGTCGTTCTTCCTCTGTTTATGATGTAAGATCCCACTTGAGGATCTGAAATTATATTATATTTTGAATTATGAATAGATAAAAAACAACATTACGTCATTATATTTATCTATTTTTTATCTCTTCACATTTACATTCAGACAAGTGTTGGTTGTGTTAGTTGTGTTAGCTGGTTGTGTTGTGTTTTATTCTCTCTTTGCATTGCCTCAGATTGTTAGATGATGGTGGTGAGGAGATAGTAGGGATAAGAACACATTGCTGGTTGGCTGTGGCTTAACTGATTCTCAAGCTGTCCCTCCCTCCACCTTACACACACACACACACACACACACACACACCACACACACGCCTGATTAACCTCCTTGATTTGTTACTCATTGTAGCGTCTCATTCCTGTTGCTCCTCATTACCTCTTGTTATATGATCGTTTTCTGTTGCTCTGAATAAGTAATAAATGCGAGGACTTACTATTCTATTCTCTGGTATATATAAAGCTGCATCTCCTGGCTTTCATTTGTATTTATAGGATGATGCATTGCCCAAGTTGACCCAAGTTGACCTCATCTAAGATTGAGTTACCGTTACCAGTGAGTGTGGGAAAGCCTTAGGGAGGTAGCGGCAGGGCAAGGCAAGGCAGGGCAGGGAGGTGCATTAGGGAAGGGTCAAGGGAGGAGAGGGGAGGGAAGGGAGCAAGGGAGGGAAGGGGAAGGGAGGGGAGACTATTCTTCATTTCAGTTGGTATCAAGTTAAAGATTAATTGAGAATTGTAATGCATTGTTTGTGGGTTTTTTTTTCGTTGCTGTTGTTTGTATTGTACTATGAGAGAGAGAGAGAGAGAGAGAGAGAGAGAGAGAGAGAGAGAGAGAGAGAGAGAGGAGAGAGAGAGAGAGAGAGAGAGAGAGAGGGAGAGGAGAGAGAGAGAGAGAGAGAGAGAGAGAGAGAGAGAGAGAGAGAGAGAGAGAGAGAGAGAGAGAGAGAGAGAGAGAGCATTTTAAAACCATGTGTGTGTGTGTGGTGTGTGTGTGTGTGTGTGTGTGTGTGTGTGTGTGTGTGTGGTGTGTGTGTGACCTCAAGGAGTATAGTTAGTTAACAGTACTTGCGAGCCAACCTCAGCCTCTGTCCACCACTCTCCTCCTCCTCCTCCTCCTCCTCCTCCTCCTCCTCCTCCTCCTCCTCCTCCTCCTCCTCCTCCTCCTCCTCCCACATTCCACACAAGCACTACTACTTTTTAACAAGGATTTGCTATACTAGTTAATTTATTGCATGCCACCTTGTATTTAGTGCTGGGAAATTGTTCTTTTTTTTCATGCTTGTGAGACGCAGCTGCAGGATCTGATGCTGCCTTTCCTTTTGTTATGCAGATGTTTCAAAGTTGAGGAATCACATGAATTATACACGGGCAGTAAGAAAGGCAAAGAAGAAGAAGCAGAAAAAAAAAGATAATAAAAAGATGATAGTGTTTCGTGATTCTTACTTATTGAAGCTTACACACACACTGCAATCTGTTTTGTCTGTGTCTGTGTGTGTGTGTGTGTGTGTGTGTGTGTGTTTGGGAAAAAAAAACAACACACACTACGTAATCACCGTTTGGTTTTTTTTATTGATTATAACACTCCATTTGAGGGATGATATCGTAGGAGGCGGCAGCTCATGTCAGGGGGGAAGGGCAAGCCAAGCGACGGTGAGAAGCAAACTTGGCCAGAAGGAAAATAAACAAAATTCGTCGAAGTTCAGTTGTTAAATGGCATAGAGACAAGCTGGGTGGTGGTGGTGGTGGTGGTGGTGGTGGTGGTGGTAGTGAGGCCGCCACCTTGGATCTGTGATGACCAAGATTACATAGAGAAGCTGGAGGCTGTGTGAGGGAGGAGCCTGAGGTGGAGATGAAGGAGAAAGAAAAGGAGATGAAGGAGGAAGAAAAGGAGGAGGAGAAGGAGGAGGAGGAGAAGGGAGAAGGGGAACTTTGTGTGTGTGTTTGTGTGTATGAGAGAGAGAGAGAGAGAGAGAGAGAGAGAGAGAGAGAGAGAGAGAGAGAGAG
>JAPQNM010000018.1:12005496-12007996 GCA_029783475.1 Metacarcinus magister
ATCTTTGAAGAAAAAAAAACTTTGTAGAATATTAAACAGTATTAATTTCCTTCCATTACCAATCTCTCTGTACCCAAAAAAAAGGTTGAGAAGTTAATTTCATGCAGCATTTTAGAGAGAAAGAAAGAGAGAAAGAAAGAGAAAGAGCAGACAGGAAAAACCAAAGGAATATTACTGATATGTGAGCAATGGTCGTAACACACAACACACACACACACGAACACACACACCCACACACACACACACACGAACATTCACACGTACGTACGGACACACCAAACAGGAATTACTTAACGGACGGGAGTGATAAAATGAGAAGAAGAGGAAGACGGATAAGAAGACGAAGAAGAAGAAGGAAAATAAAACATAGGAAATGACTGCTAATGCAAGGTCTGCGCTATAGTGATATTGCCACTTTGCGCTGCGCCAAGTAAGGACGAGACTTGTTTTCCACCCACTTAGGACGATGGGGAAGGGGGGAAGAGGGGAAGGGAGAAGAAGAAAGAGAAAGATAAAGAAAGAGATGGATAGAGAAGCCAATATGACTCAGCCTATTTCTGTCTTCAATTCTCATTCTCTCATTCTGTTTTCCTTTCCCTCTAATTCTTAATATATCTTCCCCATTTTTCTCTCCTACTTCCTTTCTGTTTGATATGTTTCCTACACTTTTCTTTTCCTTCTAATTGTTAGTTAATTTATCTTTTTCCTAATTTTTGTCTCCCACTTTCTTTTTGTTTGATATTTCTTCCTTCCTTCCTTCCTTCCTTCCTTCCTTCCTTCCTTCCTTCCTTCACATTCTTGGATGCTAAAATCGCCTCACACACCTAGTTAGTTAGTTAGTTACAAGAGTAGTTTGTAGTTAGGCTCGGGGAGAACAGTTGTTGTTTAGGTAGTTAAGGATAATAGTCATCGGCTGTAATTTATTCCATATTATATTAGTATTTTATGATTAATTAATTGACAGATTTAAAGAGAATGAGAGTTTAATTTCTTTTATTTTTTACACTTTTTTTTTTGCGTGCATGTAAATTATTTTTTTTATGATTTGCGTGCATGCCATTGGGTTTGAATTGGCGTGGCTTTTTTTATCTATCTTTTTTATTGTATATCTTATTTTTTTGCACGCGGAGTCACAGCGGGCGTCTTGTAATTGCAGGAAATGAAACCTTTTTCTCACATGCAACCCAAGGAAGGAAGGAAGGAAGGAAAGAATGAAGGAAGAACGTTGAAAGGTGTGTGTGTCGGGGGGTGGGGTGGTAGGGGGGGGGGTGCGTGCGTGTGGAAGTAAGGAAGGAAGGTGAGGTAGGTAAGAGGTTAGTTAGAGTAGAATAGGGAGGCGTGAGTGAGTGAGTGAGCAAGTGAGTGAGTGAGTGAGTGAGTGAGTGAGTGAGTGAGTGATTGGCTTGCGACGCTTCAGGTTAAGGAAACGAGAATATAACGTGACTGAGACAGGAATTAGCGTAACATTCACCCTAAAGAGTTAATACTTACCGTACACTGTCTTGCCTGCGTTTAAAATGACGGATGATGACAGGTTCTCTCTCTCATTCCCTTTCCCTCTCTCTTTCCCTTTCCTCTCTCTTTCTCACTCACTCTCTCTCTCTCCCTCTCTATCTATCTTATTCCAGGTACACGTCCCTTGTATTCATGTAAACAAGCAAGAAGGTAAAACATGTACTGGTCTATCTTTTCTCCCGTGTGTCCAGGTAACAGCGAGGTTTAATGGATTACCTGGTTAATGATCAAAGAAGCGGAGGTGCGCCCCGTGGTGACGCGCCTCTACCTACCTACCTACCTTACCTACCTATAACTACCTTTACCTTTACGGGCGTGAATGAGGATGTCCGTTGGGAAGTTAGTCATGCGTGGTGTCGGCGGATTTATTTCTCTATTTCGTTCCGTCTTTTCTTCTTCTTCCTCCTCTTCCTTCTGCACTGCACGTCCGTCTGTCTAGCGCTGGGTCCGTTTGTCCGTGTTCGTGATGCTGCAGCGGTGTTTTTGATCGGTACGGGCAGGCAGCAGCAGCAGAGCGGGTTAGAGGGGGAGGAGGAGGAGAGGGAAGGAGGAGAGAGCACTGCATCCAAAGCTACGAATTGTAAATAGCCGAGACGGGCACGAAGGTAATCAAAACGCAGAATTAGAGAGACAAGTGTTGTTGTTTGGAAAGGGAAGAGAAACCAGCAATTAGGAAGCTTCCTTTCTCAACACTAGTTATGTTTATATACATACCGTTCATTCCTCCTCCTATCTCTTCATCCTTTCTCTTCTTCTTCCTCCTCTCCTTCTTCTTCTTTCTCCTCCTCTTCTTCTTCTTTTTCCTCCTCCTGTGATCAGCTGGAGGGTGATTCAAGACCACATGAAGACAATTACAACACAGAAGAAGACAACGAATGAACAAACACGACCTGGAAAGTGAGAGAGAGAAAAAAATATATACAGAAGTCTTGTTGGTGTTTTTTCATGTTAACATTCTAGTGTAATTATCACAGCTTGGTGCCGG
>JAPQNM010000018.1:12014994-12017494 GCA_029783475.1 Metacarcinus magister
AGAGAGAGAGAGAGAGAGAGAGAGAGAGAGCGAGATGAGAGAGAGAGAGAGAGGAGAGAGAGAGAGAGAGAGAGAGAGAGAGAGAGAGAGGAGAGAGAGAGAGAGAGAGAGAGAGAGAGAGAGAGAGATGAGCGAGAGAGAGAGAGAGGGAGAGGAGAGAGAGAGAGAGAGAGAGAGAGAGAGAGAGAGAGAGAGATGAGAGAGATGAGAGAGAGAGAGAGAGAGAGAGAGAGGAGAGAGAAGAGAGAGAGAGAGAGAGAGAGAGAGAGAGAGAGAGAGAGAGAGATAATATATTTGTAAGTGCTTGTTGGGTGGGAGTCAAGGACAATAATCCATCTTTGGGAAGGCAACACACACACACACACACACACACACACACACACACACACACACACACACACACACACACACACACACACTTCCCAGCAATATCTTCTCAGTTTCTCGTAATTCTCTCTCTCTCTCTCTCTCTCTCTCTCTCTCTCTCTCTCTCTCTCTCTCTCTCTCTCTCTCTCTCTCCCTCCCCCCCCCTGGGACACCAGCATGTGTGGATGTTCAGTGGAGGGTGAGTGTTTTATGATGCAAGGAGGAGAGAGAGAGAGAGAGAGAGAGAGAGAGAGAGAGAGAGAGAGAGAGAGAGAGAGAGAGAGAGAGAGGACGAGAGAGAGAGGAGAGAGAGAGAGAGAGAGAGAGAGAGAGAGAGAGAGAGAGAGAGAGAGAGAGAGAGAGAGAGAGAGAGAGAGAGAAAAAGAGAGAAAGAGAGAGTTAGAATTTATATCTATTCAACATCTAAGGCACCAGTTATTTTTTGGTCATGTATCGGTCATTTACCTATCCATTTATCTATATATCTATCTAGCTATCTGTTTTTATGTTTGTCTATACCGAGTTTCCTTTCTCTCTATCCTTCTAGCAATCTGTCAATGAAGTCTGCCGCAACGACGTCCTTAAGAGGCTACCTACTTACTACTACTACTACTGCTGCTTGCTCCTCAGATTGAAAAGCTCTTCCCTGACCTGCATTGGGAGACAAGTCCGGGTGTGATCCGCCGTCACTCCGTGTTAAGCATGCTAAGGTGAGTGGAAGGATCTGAGAAGTCAAACATCACCTCAGTCAGGCACCTTATGTATGTGTGGTATGTGTATGTGGTATGTATGTGGCCCCTTATGTATGTGGTTTTATGTATGTGGTTCTATGTATGTGGTTCTATGTATGTGGTTCTATGTATGTGGTTTAGCCTATTGTTTGTATAGAATGAAGTGGAGTGAGTGGATCTGTACTTTGGTATATCATGTAACCATTATTTTTTTTCCCTTTACCTGACTTAACCATCATGTATTTTCCTCCACCTCTTCTCAATCAAATTGTCTCTTCCTCCTCCCAATCAAATCGTTTCCTCGTTCTCCCTCCTCCTCCTCCTCCTCCTCCTCCTCCTCTTCCTCCTCTTCCTCCTCTTCCCTCTTCCAGTCTCAGTTCGCAAGGTGTCATTTGTCTCTTCAACTCTTCCTCCTCCTACTCCTCCTCCTCCTCCTCACTTGAACTCGACACGTTCGTCATTACCAGAAACATGCAAGTAGTGCTGCTGATGACAGAGATTTGACTTATCTGTCAACTCCTCTGGACATTTTCAGTCAGTCCATCAGTAAGTCATTAAGTCAGTCAGACAGTGGTTTATTCAGTCGAATGTTCGTGTGATTCTTTGTTTGCTTCATGTCAGTCAGTCAGTCAGTCAATCAGTCAGTCATTCAGTGTGTCAGGTGTGGTGAGTGAGGAAGGATGTGGTGTGATGGATGGCTGCTGGTGATGATGTGTGGTGCTATTTTCCCTCTTTTTCCCCTCTCCCCTTTCGCCCTTTCCCGCGATTTCGTTTCGTTATGCTTAAAGGAGGTAAACGCAGGTGGGCAAAGGAGGAGGAGGAGGAGGAGGAGGAGGAGGAGGAGGAGGAGGAGGAGGAGGAGGAGGAGGAGGAGGAGGAGAAGGGATAATAGTAGGTAGCAGATAAGAAAATCGATAGCTGAAAGGAGGAACAATTCGAAGTGTGAGAAGATACAATAAAATCGAAAAAATAAAAGAGTAAAAAGAAGTTTGAGACCAAAATCGTGTATAAAGAAGATAAAAAAAAACATAAATAAAAAAGTTTCGGTTGCTTTGTTCGTTTTTCAGCAAAATTTTAAGTGAAATTAATCTTTGGAAAATTTAGATGACAATATACAAAAAAGAAAAAAAACCAAAAGAAGAAATAACATTAATATACAGCAATGGAAACACAATACAATAATAGATTACTCTAAATTCCAAAATCTTATCTGGCATCATATTACAAGAAGAAAAAAATCTAGACCGTGTACTTGTCCTTATCTCCATTCCAAAAAAAATAATAAATAAATAAAATAAAATAAAAAATAAAAAATAAAAAATTGTAATACCAAACTGCAATTACCAGAACCAACAGCAGCTTAAAGAGGAGTGGAAATCTTTTGAAAACCTTCCTTTGTCTCA
>JAPQNM010000018.1:12027494-12032494 GCA_029783475.1 Metacarcinus magister
AAAAATAGACGTCACGACTTGAATTTAAAAGATGACAGAAATATTAGAGGAGGAGGAGGAGGAGGAGGAGGAGGAGGAGGAGGAGGAGGAGGAGGAGGAGGAGGAAGAAGAGAGAAGAAGAAGAAGAAGAAGAAGAAGAAGAAGAAGAAGAAGAAGAAGAGAGAGGAGGAGAAGAAGAGGAGGAGGAGAAAGAGGAGGAAGAGGAGGTGGAGGAGGAGGAGGAGGAGGAGGAGGAGGAGGAAGTGATAAAGAGGGAGAGACAAACAAGATAGTAATCACTCTAAATTTGCCTAAACTTGTCATGATCTTACTGATAAGGAAAATAAATGGGCGATCAAGATAAATTATGAACATTATATGGAACACCTCAATTATCTTCCTCCTCTTCTTCCTCCTCCTCCTCCTCCTCCTCCTCCCTCCTCCTCCTCCTCCTCCTCCTCCTCCTCCTCCTCCTCCTCCTCCTCCTCCTCCTCCTCCTCTTGTTGCTTCGTTCCCAAAGGTCATTTTCTCTATATAAAATAACATATTGTATTATTTTTGTTTCTTCTTTTATTCTTCCATTCACTTAATTTTCTTGTTTTGTTTATTTAAAAGTGTTTTGTTTTCATTTTCATTTAATTTAAGTGAAGTTGTATTTTTCTTTCATATTTTTTTCTTCACGTTGATTAGAAATGTATACAACCGTGGGACAAACACACACACACACACACACACACACACACACACACACACACACACACACACACACACACACACACACACACACACACGGTTATTCACATCACAGGAATAAATTGCCACTAATAATTGAGGAACAAATGGTTGGAGGAAGAAGGAGAGGAAGGGAAGGAGGAGGAGAGGAAGGGAAGGAGGAGAGGAGGGAAGGAGGAGAGGAGGGAAGGAAGATAGAAGAGAATACATTTAGATAATTATTTTACTCGCACACTACATCTTCTGTTTCATGTTATTTTTCTCTTTTAATTTTATGAAACGTTTCCTTTTATTCCCAAATTATATTCTTCTTCATATTTCATTAACATTTCCTTTGCTTTCTTTCTTTCTTTCTTTCTTTCTTTTTCCTTACAGATGCATTAACTTTTCCTATATTTTCCTATCTATTTATAAGTGTAAGTTTACGTAGTAGAATTATTTTTTTCCCCCCTTTCAGTGTGATGTATTTCTTCAACGGTAGACCCCCCCCCAACCCCCCTTCTCTCTCTTCTCTCTCTCTCTATCTATCTATCTCTATCCCTGCCCCATCATCTTCTCATTCCCTGCCAATTACCTCGCTCGCACACTCTAAGCTAAGAAAATTTTCGTGTAATCTGACCATTTGAAATTTCTTGTCAGGTTACGTGAAAATTATGACCCTCTTTGTTGTCAAATTATTCGGGGGTTAATAATATTTTTGTTTGTACGTAGATGAAGGCAGGAAATCATTATTATTTTTCATTTTTTTAATTTTTTTATTTATCTATGTTATTTTTGTTGAGCGAGTTGCTTTTTCGACGTCGTTAATCTTCTCGCATGAACTTTTGAACCGGAAGCGTATCCTGGTCTCAAGATTATTTATATTGAGCAAGGTTGTTGTTGTTTTTCTCCTCTTGCTTGGCGATGCGTGAGTGTGTGTGTGTGTGTGTGTGTGTGTGTGTGTGTGTGTGTGTGTGTGTGTGTACATTGTTTTATCTAGATCTATTATCTTAACTATTAATATCACTACTAATATTACATTCATCTGTGCATCCATACGTGTTACTATTACTGATTGTTTGTTCAGCGTAATAATGTACAAGGTATCGCCAGGTTTAGTTTCATAACGAGGCGGATCTCAGGTGCAGCGGCCGGAGGAGGAACAGGATGATGATGATGATGATGATGATGAGGAGGAGGAGGAGGAGGAGGAGTCCTGTGGCCCTGGGAACTGTCTGCTTGCTTGTTTGCTTGCTCTGTTTGTCTCCCTTCTTACTTGTCTGCCTTCTAGCTGCCCTGTTCCTTTGCTCGTGTGGGAAGGAAGGAAAGGAGCAGCAGTGAGTGTCAGGATTTGTTCATCTCAGCCACTCAGACTAATATGGGATGCTTGGCTGACTCTGTGTGTGCAGGATGCTGTTTGTCTACGCCTTTCCAGTAAAGATGCTTCGATTTTTTTTATTTACTCTCTTTCTCAAGATACTGCAAAAGTGACACTGTTGCCTTCCCTCCCTTGCTTGGTTAAGGCACATAGCGGTGTGTCGACTAAAATGCCTAGCCTGTGTGGGTGTGTAGTGTTTGATTTGCCTTGCTGCATCTTTACCACAGGGATAACTACGTCTTGCAGCATCCGAGCTAAAGCAGCACCCTTGTGTTACTTTACAAGAGAGAGAAAGAGAGAGAAAGAGAGATAGAGAGAAAGAGAGAGAGCTGTCAGCAGTGCAAACCTTCCTTCTTACTACTGCATTGAAATCACACGTGTGGTAGTACTGGTTAAGGGGAACTATTTACACTGACTTAAGTTTGGATGATAAATAGCCGTGACGTGTGTGTTTATTTCCCACTTAAAGTAAAGGCGATTAAGGAAGAATCAGAAAACAGATCAGTGTTCAGAATAATAGCGAATGAATCTTGTTTATTTTATTTGTTTTTGCTTATGTGTGTGTGTATATTTAGTCCCCGGCGTCAAGTTTGAGTGTACAGGAGAAGGAGCTAATATGTTGATAATAGATAAGGCCTCATCCTATATATTTATAAATGAAGTGAGAATTTTTGGAAGAATAAATACAATGACAGCTTTGAGTAGTCATTAATTGCAGTGTTAAGATTTATTCCCAAATGTTAATGATCCATCCATCTATTTATTCATTTATCTCTCCGTTTATCTATCTATTATCACGTGGAATCTGTCTTCTTTTTGCGTAAAGTTTAAATTAATTCCCACCTGAGCTATACAGAAAAGAGAGAGAGAGAGAGAGAGAGAGAGAGAGAGAGAGAGAGAGAGAGAGAGAGAGAGAGAGAGAGAGAGAGAGAGAGAGAGAGAGAGAGAGAGAGAGAGAGAGAGAGAGAGAGAGAGAGAGAGAGAGAGAGAGAGAGAGAGAGAGAGAGAGAGAGAGAGAGAGAGAGAGAACAGAATATATAGCTTAATAAATAAGACAAAACTTCTTCTTTGGTACATCAGTGAAGTTTATATTGGCGTTTGATCTCTTTTTATACCCTGGACCGGCAAGCCATTAATCAGTGGGACGATTGTTAGTTAGTGAACCATTCTGGACCAACCACTGCACGTCCATGGCTAAAGGAAAATGTAACTAGCTCTGGGGGAAAAATTTTTGTACTGGGAAGGAAGAGTGTCAGAGTGTATCTAGTGAAGGAAGGAGAAGGAGGAGGAGGAGGAGGAGGAGGAAGAAGATGAAGATATAGAAGAAGAAAAAAATTGAAGAAGAAGAAGGAGAAAACATGGCAAAAAGAGCAATAAATCGTTAATAATGACAAGAAGAAGTTGGGAGAAGAGTAAGAAAATCAAACAGAGATAAAGAAAGACAGAGCTAGAAGGAGGAATAGAGTCAAAACCTGAAATGTGACAGCTAAGGAGAACTAAGGAGAACTAAGGAGGACTAAGGAGGACTAAGGAGGACTAAGGAGGACAAAGGAGGACAAAGGAGAAGGTTAAAGCCCAAGGCACAAGCAGAATGAGGACAAGTCAAGTATTACAACAACAAATTTTCCTTCTTACCTGACTCCTTTTCTCTCTTCTCCACGTGTCTCAGCGGCGTGACCTTGAAAATCTCCTTGTGTTTGATGACATAAGAAGAAACACACGTGTTCATCCCTGCCTTACGTGTGTTTGTGTTTGTTTGTGTGTGTGTTTGTGGTGGTTGGTTGAGGGCACACACACACACACGCACATGCACGCACACACACACACACACACACACACACACACACACACACACACACACACACACACACACACACACACACACACACACGTACACACATCCTTACCAGTGTTTTTTTAATAGGTGTGTGTGTATCCTTAACTTCGTGCATATTCTGAAAGTAAATTAAGAGAGGATCTTGTCACAGCAATTTCGATGAACTTTTAGTGTCCAAATCGTGAAGACATTTTGTCGTACTTAAGAAATAAAACGAGTCTTTTTGTACAGTTCATTTATTTTAGTTGTTTATTTAATTATTTTTTGTTGTTTTGTGTATCTTTATAGTAGAGGATTAAAAGAAGAAGAAGAAGAATCACATAGACTAAATTTAGGAAAACAACCCAAACAAACAGGTTTTTTTTCTATTCTTAATCTGTGGAAGCAAACGTTTTAGAGCACTGGAATATTTATAGGCGTCAATATCTAAAGAGATGTTTTAGAAAATATAAGGAAACAGAAAAACTTAAAATTAAAAGGTCAAATACACTTAGTCAACTTTGTCTTGAGTTTTTTTTCTTCTTAACCATTTGGAGTTAGAGTCAGTTTTTGGATGCAGTTCTGGAATGTTGTCTCGTTGGTGTTGATGATGAAGTGGAAGGAAGAACAGCATTGAAGACTGGAAAACTGGACCCTTGGCTTGCGTGGGAAGCTTTGGCAATTCTCTTTGAAAATTCATTGGAAAATTCTTAAAATCTCTTATTACTCAGAGACAAATATTTTTTTTTATGTGTATGGTTATGTGTCTGAACAGAAAATATAAAGTGTATATCTATGTATATATTAATAGAAGAAAACAGGATGCATAACACACACACACACACACACACACACACACACACACACACACACACACACACACACACACACACACACACACACACACACACACATCCACCCCACACACACAGTACCCTCAAAAAAACTTTTATACACATTTTCTATAACAAAACGTTGAAAAAACCCGAAATTAAGATGGAGTCATTTCCTGGACGGAGCTGGGAATCATGAGGGATAATTTACATATAAATGAGAGAGTGTGTTTTGATGAATGAGCGTGTGTGGTGTGTGATGTGTGGTGACAGAGGCGGGCTG
>JAPQNM010000018.1:12037494-12058412 GCA_029783475.1 Metacarcinus magister
AAGGAATTTGATGATAAGTAAAGAGAAGAAAAAGAGAAGAGGAGACAAGAAAAGAATAAACAAAAGAAGAGAAGAAAAAATAAAAGAGAAGAAAGGAGAAGAGAAGTTTAAACGGGCCAGAAAATGCGTAGGAATATCTGATCGTTGAGAGAGAGAGAGAGAGAGAGAGAGAGAGAGAGAGAGAGAGAGAGAGAGAGAGAGAGAGAGAGAGAGAGAGAGAGAGAGAGAGAGAGAGAGAGAGAGACTGAGAGACTGAGAGACTTGCTATGTGTGTGTGTGTGTGTGTGTGTGTGTGTGTGTGTGTGTGTGTGTGTGTGTGTGTGTGTGTGCGTGTGTGTGTAAACATTGATCTTATCTCTGTAACCAGACACGACTACCGTAAATGAGGAAGAGAGAGAGAGAAAAAAAAAAAGAATAAAGATTAACGGAGAAAGAAAGAAAAAAAAATCGTGCTGTACAGTAATTGCCATGTATGAATTAGACGCACACACACACACACACACACACACACACACACACACACACACACACACACACACACACACACACACACACACACACACACACACATACATACGCGCGCGCACACAAGTCTACGGGTTGTACTCATCCTCTTCCTCTCGCTCCCGCTCTCTCTCTCTCTCTCTCTCTCTCTCTCTCTCTCTCTCTCTCTCTCTCTCTCTCTCTCTCTCTCTCTCAGACACAGAGAGAGAGAGAGAGAGAGAGAGAGATCGAGACGAGAGAGACGAGAGAGAGAGAGAGAGAGAGATGAGAGAGAGAGGAGAGAGAGGAGAGAGAGAGAGAGAGAGAGAGAGAGAGAGAGAGAGAGAAAGAAAGAGAGAGAGACAGTAAACTTTTAACTTGAGAATAATCACAATAAATGACTCTTGATAATCGACGTAATAAAGTTTAACTAAATCATTTTTTTTTCCCTCCTTTACATTACAATGCATACTTAAGTAGAGTAAAGGAATGATTGTTAGGAGAGGAGAGTGTAGAAGGTGTAAGGAAGTGTGAACCTTAAGTATTGAAAACAGAGAGGTGAGAATACAAAGGAATACAAAAGAATTCAAAGGAGTACAAATGAAGAACAGATATCAGCAACAACTAAGAGAGAGAGAGAGAGAGAGAGAGAGAGAGAGAGAGAGAGAGAGAGAGAGAGAGAGAGAGAGAGAGAGAGAGAGAGAGAGAGAGAGAGAGAGAGAGAGAGAGAGAGAGAGAGAGAGAGAGAGGAGAGAGAGAGAGAGAGAGAGAGAGAGAGAGAGAGAGAGAGAGACGGGAGAGGTGATGTCGATTTCTATAAGTCTACGGGAATGAGTTGCCTCTAAACACACACACACACACACACACACACACACACACACACACACACACACACACACACACACACACACACACACACACACACACACACACTGTCATCTCATTCCTGGTATTTTTATTTTATACTTTATTAAATTATTTCCTGTTTTATGCTTTTGTTACATTTATAAAACCGGTTTTTTTTTTTTAATAATATTGTTACTCGTGTCATTATTTTTATTTATTTATTTTTTTTTGTACAGATATTTTCAATGATTTTAAACATTTTATTTATTATTTTTTTTTACAAGTTTCTTCTTACAAATCGTCATTGCATTTATTTTTTTCCCTTTCATGTCTCTATTTGTATAATAACTTTGGTTGTATATATGTGATGTATAAATATTCAATGATATATGTATACCAAATATTCTCTAAAACTTTATAATTGTATCAACATTACATCCTATATGTCATTTCTTCTCACTTTTCCAATGATTATTTACATATTAATTTATCTATTAATTAATTTACTCATTTTTTGTTCTCCTCCCAGTCTTCCATCTTCTCTTAGTTTTCACTCTCCTTCAGTTTAGTGTTATTTTGTTCCTCTAGCAGTAGTAGTAGTAGTAGTAGTAGTAGTAGTAGTAGTAGTAATAGTAGTTGTTTTTGGCCTTCCTTCCTTTATTTCTCCTCTATTTTATCCTCTATATCTCCTTCGCGTTTCAGTCTTCACTTTTCCTCCTTACATTCATTACCTCCCTGGAACAAGACAGGACTCTAGGCTTGCATGTTTTCCCTTCATAAACATGAGAGAGAGCAAAAAAAGAAGAAAAAAAAGGAAGAAGAGGTGCCTTCATTCATCACAACAATGATACACTATCTATCTCTCTCTCTCTCTCTCTCTCTCTCTCTCTCTCTCTCTCTCTCTCTCTCTCTCTCTCTCTCTCTCTCTCTCTCTCTCTCTCTCTCTCTCTCTCACCAGTCGTCACTCAAGATGGCCATGTCATTACCTGTGCTCGCTTCACCTGCACTTGTCTCTTTTTTGTGCACTTATTTAAAATTTTTTTTTGGTCCCCCCCGAGAATACATCAAAGAAAGTGTGTGATTAGGTATGAATGACAGTCTGGTTTCCTCTTCTTCTTTCCTCTTCTTCTTCTCTTCTTCTTCTTCTTCTTGTTCGTGGTTTTCTTGTTCTTGTTCGTGTTCTTCCTCCTTTCTTCCCAGCCTTCTATCTTATCTCCTCTCCTTTGTCTTCCTGCCTTCCTTTTAATTTTCCTTCACCTCTAACTCATTCTCTTCCTCCTCCTCCTCCTCCTCCTCCTCCTCCTCTTCCTCCTCCTCCTCCTGCTCTTATTCATCCTTGTTTTCGTGATCCTCTCATTCTCTCCTTCATTCCTTCACTCCTTCATTCATTCATTCGTTCACTCAATCATTCACTTACGTTTTTACACACTTTGTCCTCCTCCTCTGCCTTTAATATATTTCGAAGTCAATCAGAAAATCTGACCTTATTTTTGTATTAATGTGAAATTCAAAAAAATTAAAAGTGAAAATGCGGGGAAAACGAGACCGAAAAAGAAGAAAATATTATATGGTTCATGAGGAGAAGGAAGAAAGAGGAGGATAAAGAATACAAATATGAGTATGTGGAAGAGATGAACTGAAGAAGGAGGAAGAGAAGACGAAGAAGAAGACAAACAAAACAGAACAAAAACAACAACAACAAGAAAGAGGAGGGGAATGAAAGAAGGACCAAGCAACCAACCACCTAATTTTTTTTGGGGGGTGGGTTGGGTGGGTTGGGTTGGGTAATCGAGCAGGTAGACAGGTAGACAATCGGTAGGTACGTTTGGTTTACGGGGAAAGTGACTCTCCCATTACCTGACGAGACAAGACGAGCAGTGACCAACCCTTCACTATAACTTACTGTAACACATTGTCCCTGCAAGTCTTCTTCCCTCCAGCCACTCCCTCACTCATGATAAAAAAAAAGAAAGGTAATGGTATGGAAGACGAAATAAAAAATGAGAGGAAAAAAATGATTGATGTGAGGCAAGATAAAAAAAAGTTTGAAGGAGGAGTAGAAGAAGAAGAAGAAAAAAAGAAGAAGGAGGGAAGGAGGTAGATGAAGAACTTGAAACAGAAGGAAAACATTTTGCAAGTAGTGGTTGTGAAAGCGATTAGAAGAAATACAAAAAAAACCAGCAATGTAGTAGTAGTAATAATATAAATAGCAGTAGTAATAGTAGTAATAGAAGTTGAAGAAGTAGTAGAAGTAGAAGTAGTAGTAGTGAAGGTAGTAATAGTAATAGTAGAAGTAGTAGTAGTAGTTACGATAACCTTACCTCCTCATACTTACTTGGTCGTCCCGCAAAAAACCACCGGGAGTGATATATGGAAACCGTAATACCATAAAGCACTCGGGTTGTCTGTGGTTAGCGTAAGGGGCGTATGATCTTGCCTCTTGAGTGGGCATGGAGCGGGGTTCAAGTGTGTCTGATTCATGACTTGATTATTCACTGCATAAGCGATTTGGCCTCACTCAAGTTTTGGTTCACTGCCTTCCCATCTGCACTCAACCGAAGATTTATTTATTTTTTTTCGGTTGGGGTTATGGGTGGTCATGAATTACTGTATCGCATATATGTACCTTTTCGCTGTACTACGTGTGTGTGTGTGTGTGTGTGTGTGTGTGTGTGTGTGTGTGTGTGTGTGTGTGTGTGTGTGTGTGTGTGTGTGTGTGTGTGTGTGTGTGTGTGTGTGTGTGTGTGTGTGTGTGTGTGTTTCCTTGCTTGTTCGCTACAGACAGGACGGAAGCAGTCAGTTAGGTGACAGGCGAGGCAATGTGTGTTTTTAGCGCGACAGGCAACTGAGTTATTACTGCGGTGACGGGAAGTGCGAGAGTGAGTGAGTGCTTGAGTGAGTAAGTGAGTGAGTGAGTGAGTGAGTGAGTGAGTGAGTAAGGAGACTCGTTTCGCTCCGTTACTGACTGATTGACTGACTGTTCATGCATGTTTTCTCTATCCGTGTCTACTCTCTCTCTCCGTGTGTACTCTCTCTCTCTCTCTCTCTCTCTCTCTCTCTCTCTCTCTCTCTCTCTCTCTCTCTCTCTCTGTCTCTCTCTCTTTCATATTCATAATCCTCACAACATAACCTCACCAATTTGGAAAGAAAAGAGCAGGATAGAAGAAAAAGACATATACATCAATACCTTACTGAAGCAAAACTGAATACAATCTTATAATCTTGATCTTGGTTCCACGTGTATTGAGGTGAAGTGTTACGTGTTGTACGAGGCAGCAGGAGCAGGCAGCAGAAGCAGTAGGAGCAGTAGGTCAACAGTAGATCTTCCTTGGGTCGCTGTCTCGTGTAGTGCAGGAAGAGGAAAAGGAGGAGGAGGAGGAGGAGGAGGAGGAGGAGGAGGAGGAGGAAGAGGAGGAGGAGGAGGAGTAGTGTCCGCCTCTCACCTGTGCTCGGAGAAGATAATTACCTGTTTCTCATTATTGCTTTCCGGTGAACATGAAGACACCTGCTTGTTCCTGGTGCTGCTTTTCACGTGTGTCTGTCTGTCTGTCCATCCCAGTGTGTGTGTGTGTGTGTGTGTGTGTGTGTGTGTGTGTGTGTGTGTGTGCGTGTGTGCGTGTGTGTATGGGTTTTTTTCTTCCACCTTCTCAAATACTCTACGGAGCTAACTCATAACATTTCGGTTCCTCCCACTCGATATATTTTTACACAGACACACACACACACACACACACACACACACACACACACACACACACACACACACACACACACACACACACACACACACACACACACTGAGTAAACATAGACAGATAAATAGGTTGGTTGCTAGTTAGATTAATAGATAGATAAAAAAAATGTATATGACCCAAACGAAAAAATGAAAAATAAAAACAGTCATCTTGAACACATGTGCGAGGCTGTGAAAGAGTAATGAAGTCTAATTAAGCACCTTTAGGCAGGTAAACACGGCTGTGATAAATGACACTACCAGGTTGATACTCCCTTGAAACAAAAGCCAGTCTTATAAAAAACCTCCACGTCTCTCAGCCTTTGAGAGCTTACCGCCCTCTAATCTGACCCACCTAACCTTCCTCACCCGCCCTTTCATTCGTCTTCCATCCTCCCCAGCTGTCTCTCCTCTCCATCCTACAAGTTGATTAATAGCAACGCTAGTGTGGTGTCCGCCTAAGCACTAGCAGCATACAAACTATAATCCAACCCTACACACGCCCACACCCACACACCTGTCATTCTGAGTTATCACCGCCCACCTCTACGTATTCTTTGGTAATTACACACCTGTCTCATTAATTGGCCATGAGTAATATATGTATCTAATTACAACTTCCGTGTGAGTTATGTGGCTTGGTCGTTTAAGTACCATTGGGTTGGTCCTCCTCCTCCTCCTCCTCATCCTCCTCCTTCCCCACCACCACCTACCTGTCCGGCTTAGTAGGTAGGTAGGTAAAGGTGATTTATGTTCGCTAAGCTTTAAGTGTGCTGCTCCTCCACGATAGGTCATGTCAAAACTTGTAATATGTTTTCCCTTTACGTATAAGTAATTGTCCTCTTCCACCCCCCCCCCCCCCCCCCCCCCCCCCCCCCCGGCCGCCCTGCCCCGAGTGTACCCATTAATCGTTCGGCGACTGGATGCAAAAAACAAAAAATGAATGCATATAAAGAGAGGATATGTTATGTACTCTTGTGGTGTGGTTATGTACTTGTAATTTCACTCTCTCACTTTCTTACTCTTGTTTTTTCTCTCTTAATGGTGGTGGTGGTGGTGGTGGTGGTGGTGTGGTGGTGGTGGTGGTGGTGGTGGTGGTGGTGGTATTCATATCCTGTTTGTGTGTGTGTGTGTGTGTGTTGGCTTTCCTATTGTATTTTCTCCCACTTCCTGTTTATCACTCCTTCCTCCATCCTTGTTTCATATATATATTTTTCCACCCTCCATTTCTCTCCCATCTGATAGCTTTCATTCCTCTATCGTATCATCTTCCCTTGTCTTTCTTCTTCTCTTATATTTCCTTTTCCTTCTACTCTGCATATCTCATAATTTTTACTGTCATTCCTTTCGTCTCTCCTTCCTCCCGTTCTTCCCTTTCTCTCCCTAGCTTCGTGTAATGTTTCTTGGGTTTTTTGTTGGTGGTAATGTCTCTATTGGTCTTAGGATTAAGCCATGGAAGGGTGTCTGTGAAGGATGGTCTGAGGTGGTGGCAAGAGAGGAGAGCCTTTCTCCTTCTAGAGTCTATAAATTGTGTAATTATTTTGGTGTCAAAGATTGGAAGTTTTTAATTTTTTTTTGTCTTCAGTTAAGATTTATAAGAATACCTTTTGATGATGTCTTTATTCATAATAGCAGTGGTTTGATGTATAATAAACGTTTCCTTCATAACTTTATGGGAGAAAAAAAAACTGCATTACCTTGCCTTGCCTTGCCTTGCCTTGCCTTGCCTTGCCACCCCCAATTTAGGGTCGTCGATGCGGATCCGTTATAGTTAAGAACAAAGTTGTTTTGAGGTTCCTCGTCTATAGTATAAAGAGTTACATCATTTTATTAAAAACTAATGACATATTGCCTGGCGAGAATTGTAGTTGTGTAAGACGAAGTACATCTCATAAGGGACGATTACTTGAAATAATGACTAGTAAATAATCGTAAATAATAGTCTGAGCCTCAAGCAGCAGTGTTTATTATAGTCCCCTCCGCGGCAGTCCGGTCCTGCCCGCGGCGCCCAAAGCCTTCCTTCCTCTAGTGATAAATCAATTAGAGGAAGGAATCTTGAAAATAGTTATTATTTTCCTAACGTGCTGCTGGTAGATTTATGTTAATGGTACGTGTGTTTTCGTTGAGTTGTATGCTATTTGTTTCTGTTTTTAGAAAAATTGATCATAAACTGCAGTAGTTGTACATCTGTAATGGCGCTACAAGCCTCTTCATTACAGACTATAATGCGTGTTTGTTTCTTAAAGGTATTTATGTACACGTTTCCTGACCTGACACTGTGCGGCCAGCGGAGGGACACACAAACGCCTGTCGCTCGCTCCAAGGCATTCATTGTGTGACTTGATCTTTAATTTAGTGACTCTACCTCATCATATCAAACTTAGATTGACAAACTCATCAGTGGAGAGTTGTTTTTGTAGCCTTGGGTTGGCGTGGGAGCCATGGGTGTTGAGGGGCGTGGTCACGGTCTCTGCACTAGCCCTCATCTCTTCAGTCACGGTCTCAGGGGGCGTCTCTTGGGTGGCATCGTTTTGAGTCTTACTCTTGCGACGCTGACTATTTCGCTGACTACCTCGCTGACTGACTCGGTTACTGGAGCGGATCGAGGAGCGTGTTGAGCTCCGCCTTGAGAAAATGGCTGTGGTGGCAGACTTTCCCTTGGCGCTGAAGAAGCAAGTATTGGATGATGAGCGACAGTAGAACACTATTGCCAAGCTTACGGCAACTACTGTTACTAAGAAGTTGAGTACCACGAAGGTGAGCACTGCCGGCAGCCAACTGGTGGAGGATTGTTGAGTGTAGGGAGTGGCTTGGCAGGGTAGTGGTGGTGGTGGTGGTTCACATGTGGTGGGGGAGGTGGTGGTGGTGGCGGCTGTGGTGGTGGTGGTTGCAGTCACTGGGTGAAAAGAAAGCAAATAGACGTCATGTTTTTAAATAAATCAAGGAATGAATCAGTGGCCTTCAATGCTTCTCATATTTTTGGTTGGTAATGAAGACAGAAAATTTATTAAGATTTAAACCAAGTATTGAAGCATTTGTTACAGTGTTTGTTTATATTTACAAGGGAATATCGAGGCCTCACCTTGCTCATCATCGCCACACGCCACCATCTGGAAGTCCGGGTCACACGCCGCCACCAACCCACCGCCCTCCTCCGCCACCTTCACCTTCACCTGCCGTTCTTTCTTCATAGGTTCGTACTCAATAAGGTCACCTACAGGAACACCATCCACCAACACCTGCAATGCAAGGCCACACATCGTATTACGTGCATCAAGTGTACTGTGTAAGTGTACGAGGGATGGATGTATACAATGTGGCGTTACACTTACCCTAATGTCCCCTAACTGTCTGCTCCACACCACCTGGATCTTCTTGATACCCCCTGCTGGACCCAACTCAGCAGCAGTCACGTTGATGGAGAGTTTCTTCATGTAATGGTCCACCTTCGGGAGTCCAGTTGGGTCCAGCTCCGCCTCCATCCCGTTGACAGACACATTCCCCATTGAGTAGTCAATGAGGCCACAGTCGAGGGTCATCTCCACGAACCCTTCATCATGACGCAGGAAGAAAGTGTGGTCACCGGGAGGCATTTCCACAGACTTTTCAAACAGACAACCTGCAGAAGGCGGAGGAAGAATGATGTTTTTTTTTTCTTCTTCTGACAAACCTAATACTGCGTTATGTTTTGATGAGAAAGTTATTTATTATGAATATAAGTATGTAGAAGAAGGCTGACCGGTGATGCAGTTGAAGTAATACTGCAGGTTTCCTGTTGAGTTCAAGAGGAGGTTGACGGGGGGCTGCAGGCCTGTGTCGGGGATCAGCATGTAGGCGCGGCGACTGTTACCTTGCCGCATCACCACCTTCAAGTCCCAGGCTGGTATTGAGGCTTCTTCCGACCCTTCAGTTACCTCCAGCCACAGCTCCGTGTCATCATCGCCTTGACTCAGACTTTCCTGACGCAGCATGTCGCCTCGTCCACACACAATCATTATGGATCCAGATATGAAGAACAGCTGACACGTCTTGTCGGTAGTGGTTGACTGTATTACTAACTTGGCCGAGGATGTCAGAGGTCTTATACCGATGGAGACTCGACGCTGGAACTGCATGACAGGTGGAGCTTCGCCTTGTGACTCGTACAGCTCACACTCTGTCACAAAGACGCGTGTTAAGGTTATTTCTGGCATGTTAATTCGTGTGTAGTGTGTGCGTGGAGGAGAAGAAGGTGGAGGAGGAGGAGGAGGAGGGGGAGGAGGAGGAGGAGGAGGACTAGTAATTGTTGGAATAATAGGAACATTGATAATAATATAAGATATGCACATCAAATTCGAACCAAAAACGAGAGAGAGAGAGAGAGAGAGAGAGAGAGAGAGAGAGAGAGAGAGAGAGAGAGAGAGAGAGAGAGAGAGAGAGAGAGAGAGAGAGGTGGGGATGGGAGGGACAGGTGCGGGAGGATGTTAGCCCTGATAGTGACATCCTTCCGTCCACAACATCAGCTCACTTCTCTCTCTCTCTCTCTCTCTCTCTCTCTCTCTCTCTCTCTCTCTCTCTCTCTCTCTCTCTCTCTCTCTCTCCAAACACTTTATCTTCACTCAGTTACACGTGATGCTGGGAATATTGAAATGACTCTCTATCTTCCTTCCTTTCTGTCTTTAATTCAGTTATAATCTTATATTTTTGTCTCTCATTTATTACGTACGCTCAATATGTTCTGTTTTCTTTTCTTTTTTTCGTCGCTTTGCATTCCCATTCAATCGCCAAGATAGAGAGAATAGTAGGGGTTTGTTACACTGTATGTATATAAGGTCGAGTTTTGTAATAGTTGTTCATTGGGGAGCCGCCTCTATGGCTATGGTTTACCCTTATTATTATTATTATCATTATTATTTATTTATTTATCTGTTTATTTATTTCAGTATTTTTTTTATTAGCAATGTAACCTAACCTAACCTAAATAGTGTACCAACCACGTATTATTACTATAAGGAGACTATACACACACGTATACATCACTCTAGTAATACATTATACTGTATGCGATGATTAACCTTGCCTAATTAGATAATCATAAGGTTAATTTTAGTGGCAATGGTAATAAATATACGTGACTTAACCAGCGTCTTAGTTAGGTAATTAGATACTTGTCAATTAACTTATTTTTCCTATTTTGTACAAGTAAGTAATGTAAGTCAACTAATAATAATTCAATCCGTGAGTTATTACATCGGTAGTTTGATAGCATGTAAACTCAGGTACATATCAATTTGGAAAAAAAAGTACATACATGTTTCTCTAAGGTTTCGATCCCAACTGTTTAGGATCTGATGCTAATTCATAGAGGTGTTTTCATTAGTAATCACCTCTCTACAGTCACGCCCATTGAGTATCTTTCTACCTCCTCCCCAAGACACACACACACACACACACACACACACATAACCCTAAACACTGTAGTAATGAATTGATTGATAACTTACTGTGGGACATTTTTAGACCATTTTGCGATAAGCTTGATCAAATGGTGTGTAATTAAATGAATCGAATATTGGGTTTAACATACTATCTATTATCTCAAGATGGATGATTGGAAATATATGGGAAGGATAAAACATTGAAAGTAATAGAGAAATAATGGGGTTGACATTGATATTTATAGAGAGAGAGAGAGAAGAAAAAAAAACAGAGAAAAATAGCCATTAGAGTATTATCATTTTCAATCTTTTCTCACCTTCACTCTTTACAAACCTCACACCTTGTATTCCTGTCTTACCTTTAGCTCTCTTGTTCTGATTGTTCTGGTCCCGTTGTTCAGGCTGCGGCATCCCATAACACACCCACGCACACAGCACACACCACAGCATCCACGGCACCCTCATAATGCCTGCCTGCCTCACCTCCCAACCTGCCTCACCTCCCAACCTGCCTCAATCACTCACTCTTTCAAAATACAACACTCACTATATATACTTTTTATCTCACTGGATACGAGTTTATGTCACATTGCTGTTACACCTATGAGTGAGTGAGTGAATGAGTGTGTGTAAAGGGGTGTGAGGGAGAGTGTGTGTGTGTGTGAAGGGGTGTGAGGGAGAGTGTGTGTGTGTGTATGTGTGGTGTCTGTAACTAATGTTTGTCTCGTGCTCCGCTAGGCTTTTTCTGTCCGTCTTATTTCCTGCCTTGGACTGTCGACATATCCCGACATGGTGACGGTGGTGGTGGTGGTGGTGATGGTGACTGTGGTGGTGGTGGTGGTGGTGGTGGTGGTGACTGTGGTGGTGGTGGTGGTGGTGGTGATTCATATCCATCACACACACACATACACACACATCTGCTTAATAGGTCATAATAATGTTACGGCAGACTGTACATAATACATTTTCAAGACGTTACTACTACTACTATTACTACTACTACTACTACTACTATTACTACTACTACTACTACTACTACTACTACTACTACTACTACTACTACTACTACTATTACTACTACTACTACTACTACTACTACTACTACTACTACTACTACTACTACTACTACTACTACTACTACTACTACTACTACTACAACTACTACAATGAAACCCTTGACTCATTCATTACTATATGAGATTACAAGTTAGCAGCTAAATGTCACACGTGCTTAAGTAACACCAACATCCTTATCTTGGCTCGTCACACACCGGTAATGACGAAGAGAGAGAGAGAGAGAGAGAGAGAGAGAGAGAGAGAGAGAGAGAGAGAGAGAGAGAGAGAGAGAGAGAGAGAGAGAGAGAGAGAGAGAGAGAGAGAGAGAGAGAGAGAGAGAGAGAGAGAGAGAGAGAGAGAGAGAGAGAGAGAGAGAGAGAAAGAGAAAGAGAAAGAGAAAGAGAAAGAGAAAGAGAAAGAGAAAGAGAGAGAGAGAGAGAGAGAGAGAGAGAGAGAGAGAGATAGAGAGATAAGAGAACAAGGTTATATTGTAAATGCGATGACACACATTACTCTATAGTTTCGTTTCCCATTTTGCTTCTGTAACGTTGTGAAAAGAAAACGGAAGATGTGACCTGGTATAGTAATGATAACGATAATAATGATAATAATAATAATGAAAATATGACACAACTAAACGAGGATTCTGTATGTTTTTTTCTTTCTCATTACTTTAGTATTGTATTCTCTCTCTCTCTCTCTCTCTCTCTCTCTCCTCTCTCTCTCTCTCTCTCTCTCTCTCTCTCTCTCTCTCTCATTGTTGATGTCAGAAGGTTGCCATATCACCGGATGAGAGAGAGAGAGAGAGGGGGGAGGGGGGAAGAGAGAAAGAAAGATACTGTTATTTACTCTACTACAAATACTATAACTGATACTACTATGTTTTTTCATTTGTTTGTGTCTTTTGTTATTATATATTATCAGTAGTAGTAGTAGTAGTAGTAGTAGTAGTAGTAGTAGTAGTAGTAGTAGTAGTAGTAGTAATAGTCATAGCTATTAACAGGATTACATTTTCTTTTTTTACACATCTGCGTCATTTCCTTTTAATCTACGTTGATCTTTAAAACCTTTGATATCTTCTTGTGTAACTGGATTGCTGTAACACACACACACACACACACACACACACACACACACACACACACACACACACACACACACACACACACACACACACACATCCCAACCCCCACTCACACACACAATTTGGCACCACTTAGGAACTCCACCTCTCTAATAACTAGCATCCTATAGGACTCTTTTTTATCCTACCCACTAACATCCATCCTTCTTATTGCCTCCGTCAAGCCATGATTACCATAACAACACCAGTAAGATAGATTCACGGTAGCATTCTCAGCCTTGTAATTGGTCCTTATTACACCTTCACCGTAGTGTTTTCTGAGCCAGGTAGAAGAGAAGAGTCCCCGGATGTGCCTTGAGTTGTCTATGAAGCGTATTACCTGTCTCCTTACCTGCTGCTTTGATTTATCGTTCTCTAAAGTCCATGTATTTTAAAAGGTTGTAATGTGGATACAGAGGATGGTGGTTAGAGTGTTACATATATATATTTGTTTTTTTTGTTTGTTTATGGTGAAAGGATGTGAGGGTGATGGTGGTGGTGGTGGTGGTGGTGGTTAAAAAAACATTAATTCTGATAAAAAATCTTAGGATGTAACCCTTGGAATTCTCAGGAAAATTGGTTCAAGGTCATGCTGGTCACGTATTTAGACTTTGGTTTTCTGATTATTTTAATATGATTTTTTTTTATTTTGTGTCCCTAAAATTCCACCATATTATAAGTTGAACATTTTTTTTTCCCAATTTTATCACCCCCCCCCCACACACACACACCCACACACACACACACACACACACACACACACACACACACACACACACACAGACACAGGTAAGGTCATTAGTTTAGGTTCACGGGCGTCCACACACCTGAGTTATGCAATGCCTTCTAATTAACCGTTGGAGGCGGGTTGAGGCGGGTTTCTTTTGGGCTGCAAAGGTGAAGGGAAATTAGGGAAACATAAATCACAGTGCTTACGTCTTTAACGCCATGAAGGTAAGACCGCAGGTAAAGGCACCGAATTTTTCCTCTATTTTTTTTTCCTATCATATATTTTTTATTGTTTCCTTTATTTCCTTTTTTATTTCCATTAATTCCCTTTATTGAGTGTTATAGAGGAGAAGGAAGATGAGGAGAAGGACGAGGAATACAAGGGAACACAAACAGCAATAGACTCTAGGGTCCCTGCGGAGGCTGTTTGATATAACTACTTTATACTAATTACTGGCATTAGAGAAAGGATAGTACAATGGAAGAGTTCTCCCCGCCCACATATATACATTCACACACACATACATACATACATACACACATACATATACTGTGGTGTTATTTTGTACTTTGTTTTTCTTGTTTCATTATCTCTATTTTCCTTTTTAATTTTCTTTATTCTATTTTATTGCATATTGTGTTTTTATTTATATTTTCTTCTTTAAATCTCGTCTTATTTATATTAGAATTGTATTATTTGTTGTAGGTATTGACGGGAAATTATGTATGCGTGTGTTTGTCTGCGTGCGTGCGTGTGTGTGTGCCTGTGTGTGAAATGTAGTATCTAAATCTGCTTATTGTGTGCGTCCGTGTGTGTGTGCCTGCGTGGGTGTGTGTGTGTGTGTGTGTGTGTGTGTGTGTGTGTGTGTGCCTGCGTGGGTGTGTGCGTGTGTGCGTGCGCGTTGATCGTTTCCTGATTGCTTGCTGTCTTTATATCATTCGTCAATTTTTGGACGAAGAAACATACCTAACCTACCTTTGAATGTCCTTGATACTCCTCCTCCTCCTCCTCCTCCTCCTCCTCCTCCTCCTCCTCCTCCTCCTCCTCCTCCTCCTCCTCCTCCTCCTCCTCCTCCTCCCTACGTTGGCCTAGTAGGTTCCTGTGTTTATTGTAGCGACAGTGAGCGATGGTTCTTGTATGTGATTACGGTGATCATCCCCTTAGAGAGAGAGAGAGAGAGAGAGAGAGAGAGAGAGAGAGAGAGAGAGAGAGAGAGAGAGAGAGAGAGAGAGAGAGAGAGAGAGAGAGAGAGAGAGAGAGAGAGAGAGAGAGAGAGAGAGAGGAGAGAGAGAGAGAGAGAGAGAGAGAGAGAGGAGAGAGAGAGAGAGAGAGAGAGAGAGAGAGAGAGAGAGAGAGAGAGAGAGAGAGAGAGGAGAGAGAGAGAGAGAGAGAGAGAGAGAGAGAGAGAGAGAGAGAGAGAGAGGAGAGAGAGAGAGAGAGAGAGAGAGAGAGAGAGAGAGAGAGAGAGAGAGGAGAGAGAGAGAGAGAGAGAGAGAGAGAGATAAGAAGAGAAGAAAGGAAAGGACTAGAAGAGGAGAGGAGAGGAGAAGAAAGGAAAGGAAAGGAGAGGAGAGGAAAATAAAAGAAAGGAAAGGGAAAGATATAAGGAAAGGATTGAAAAAGAGAGGAAAGAAAAAAGATGAGAAAAGGAATAAGTTTTCATAGATTCTTATTTACCTTTGTTTATTGGTACCAATATTTAAAAAAAATAATCAGTAGCTTATTCATTCATTCACTCACTCACTCACACAGTCAGCCAGTCAGTCAGTCAGTCAGTCAGTCAGTCAGTCACTCACTCACTCACTCACTCAATCATCCACTCACACTGAATCACTCACTCACTTACTATCACTCCTTTACTCAATTATTCCTTTACATTCACTTATACACATTCACTCAATCATTCACTTATATTTTAGTTTAATTTACGGGACTTCTCAACACGCACGCACCCACGCACGCACATGTTACGTACCGATCCCTTCAGAAGGTGGACATTTTCACTGTTAATGTTCATCATCATCATCATCATCATCATCATCATCTTCATCATCATCATCATCAATGTCATCATCATCACACAATTCAATGCTTCTTCCAAGTGAAAAAAAAAAAAATAGTACACGTCTGTCTCGTTTCTCTTTAATAACTAACAACTAGAAGAGCAAATCACGTCCCCTCTTTTTTCCCCTTCCCCTCTTTCCCCCTTTCCCCTCGCCCCCCTTCCCCTCGTCCCCTTTTCTCCGTCTGTTCTGTCAAGACTCATTTGAATATAACAAATGTATGGGACAGCTGACCAAGAGAGCATCTGTCCATACTCTCTCTCTCTCTCTCTCTCTCTCTCTCTCTCTCTCTCTCTCTCTCTCTCTCTCTCTCTCTCTCTCTCTCTCTCTCTCTCTCTCTCTCTCTCTCTCTCTCCTCTTCTCTTTCAACTCTCTTCCATCTCTTATTCTGTTCTTCATCCATTTTGCATCATCATCACTCCCTAATTATCCAGTCCCCCCCCTTCCACCCCTTCCACCTCCTCCTTCCGTCGTGCATGGTCTAGGTGGAGTGATGGATAACGTGGATTGCTTGCTTTGCTTGCTCTGCTTGCTCTGCTCTGTGCTTGCTGGATGAATTATTATCACCCATCACATGCGTCACTGGTTACTTCCTTCCCATGCAGTTAAAATGAACCACAACACTTGATTTGAAGCGACACCTTTAGCGCTTACTACCTTGACTGCTACCTTCGCCTTCCCAAAGTGATCTGTGAGTTGTGGTTGGTTGTGGTTGACGGCGTGATTGGTTGGAATGAATCATGATGACGAATCGGCCTAGTGACGGATGTGGGTTCTTTACCAAGTCGTGCAATTTTTCAAGGATTCAGAACGTGGCCGTGGATATAATATGCTTTAAACCTTGAATGTATTGTGTGTGTGTGTTTGTGTTTGTGTGTGGGTGTGTGCGTGTGTGTGTGAGTGTGTGTGTAAACGGTGTTGACTTGGGCCGCCTCAAGGTCGTTCTGTATGACGTATAAAAAAATCTTCATTGTGGTGGAGATTTGCTTTACGAAACGTTAGTGGGTCAAGAGGTGAGTGCATGAAATTTCTTGGGGATTCCTGTTCTTCTGTTGATGTTGAGGTGATTAGTTTGTTAATAATGGTGGTGGTGATAGTGGTGGTCATGTTTCAACCCCTCCACTACTACTACTACTACTACTACTACTACTACTACTACTACTACTACTACTACTACTACTACTACTACTACTACTACTACTACTACTACTACTACTACTACTACTACTACTACTACTACTACTACTACTACTACTACTACTACTTACTACTACTACTACTACTACTACTACTACTACTACTACTACTACTACTACTACTACTACTACTACTACTACTACTACTACTACTACTACTACTACTACTACTACTACTACTACTACTACTACTACTACTACTACTACTACTACTACTCCACCGAGACATACTAAGAATTTACTTATCGGGAATTGCATATTAAGTGGATTTTGTGGGAAATATTTACGTTGCAGTGTGTTGTGGTTTAGATAAGAAAGAAAAAAAAATTTAGTCCCGCAGTACCTTATATATTTTTCATGTTGTTAATCTGTCAGTGGTATTGCTCACGTTGGGTAAATAGACAATGTTCTGGAAATGTTATCAGCAATTTGCGTTTCCGTGTCTATTTGGGTTGTGGAAAATGATTCTTTCGTCTATACTTTGACGGCGTGAATCTGTCATTACATGGTGTCCGTGTTGCAATTGGTAATGTAGTTTGTCATGTCGGAAAGTTATCTGTATTATCCTTATCGGTAATGTCTTATTATTGTGATCAGAATCATTGCTTCAGGAGTTGCCTGATAAATGAGGTGTGTGTGTGTGTGTGTGTGTGTGTGTGTGTGTGTGTGTGTGTGTGTGTGTGTGTGTGTGTGTGTGAGTGTGAGTGTGAGTGTGTGTGTGTGTGTGTGTGTGTGTGTGTGTGTGTGTGTGTGTGTGTGTGTGTGTGTGTGTGTAGTCAGTGTTGGCTTCTGCTTTTTATGGGAATATATAATTATTAGGATTAGCGTTTCAAAGTGAGTTGCTCAACTACTAAAGAAGATAGGTAGATTATTTATTTTTTTCTTTCAAATTTCTTATTCTCACAAGTATTAGTGGTAAAGTTGAATGCAATTATCATTTTTTTTATATATCTGATAAGGTTGGTGTTATCAGAAAATTTGTTAGGATGGCGATAAGAGTTCCGGGTGTGTGTGTGTGTGTGAGTCTTCGTAAAAGAAATAAAGTGACAGGCTGCCTCTTTAGTTTTACAAGGAAGTGATCTTGCATCGGGGGTATTTTCTACTCAGTGTCCCTCGAGTTGCTATTAGCTTCTGGTTCTTGATTTTAAATGCCACTAATGCCTGTTGTCCAGGTAGATCCCGCCGTCAGAACCTGTTGGGGAAATTGACGTAAAATAGTAGGTAGAACATTGTCTTGTGTATGTAAATCGTGTGTTAGGTTACCTGTGATATTGTTGATGTACCTATTTGTTATCTCTTAGGTATATATTTTTGTTATACAGTTAGAAGCAGACTTAAAGATTGAGAGAGAGAGAGAGAGAGAGAGAGAGAGAGAGAGAGAGAGAGAGAGAGAGAGAGAGAGAGAGAGAGAGAGAGAGAGAGAGAGAGAGAGAGAGAGAGAGAGAGAAGAGAGAGAAGAGAGAGAAGAGAACTGGGGTTTACTGGAAGAGGAAGAAGAAGAGGAGTGAGGGGAGAAGTGGGACATGATATGATGACAAGAGAAGGGAGAGGAGGAGGAGGAGGAGTAGGAGGAGGAGGAGGAGGAGGAGTAGGAACACATAGGAACACATAGGAAGAACAAACAGCAACAGGCCTGCTGGCCCTTACGAGGCTGTTTGTGAGTACACTATCTAATCTAGAGTGAAGGATACAGGATAGTAAGGGTGAAGGCTTCTCTCCCCACCCATGGCTGGCAGGGAAAGGAATTCTAACCAAGACCAGAGTATCACTATTGTCACTACCACTACTGCTACCACTACTTCCTGGCAAGCGATGTCAGGCCACTAGCGACGTCTTTTGAATCGACATTTCGTAAGTTAGGTACATCAGGATGAACATACTCAAAAGTTTGCTACGTTAACGGATAATATTTTAGTTGTGGATTGGCTTCTAAGTATTTGTCAAGTCTATTTTTGAACGTAGTAATTGTTTTACTGTCGACGACATTGGCGGGCAGGGAGTTCCAAACGTTCACGATCCGATTGAAAAAGAAGTGCTTGGCTTCGTTTGATGTGAATCTTTTAGCAGTAATCTTAAAAGAATGACGTCTTCTTGTTATATTTGATCTATCAAAAGTAATGTAATCTTCTGTATTGATATTATCGAATCTTTTGATTATCTTGAACATTTCAATTAAATCCCCTCGCATCCTTCGTTTTTCTAGGGTGAATAAGTTTAGTTCTTTAAGTCTTTCTTCATAAGGTTTATTTTTCAGCCTTGGAATCATTTTTGTTATTCTTCGCTGGACTCTTTCCAGTTTGTCAATGTCCTTTCTGTAATATGGGGACCAAAACTGTACGCAATACTCAAGATGGGGTCGTACTAGTGAATTATGCAGTTTTAATATGACTTTTTCTGATTTATTTTCGAAAGTACGCCCAATAAAGCCGACCAATCTGTTAGCAGTTTTAACTACCTCTGAGCAACGTTGACTGGGTTTTAAATCGTTTGATATTGTGATTCCCAGATCTTTTTCCTTGTTTACTGTAGAAAATGGTTTACCATTCATTGAGTACTGAACGTGATCATTATTTCTTCCGATGTGTAGTACCTTGCATTTTTAACGTTAAATTTCATCTGCCATTTATTGGCCCAAGATGTTAGTCGATCTAGGTCTGATTGTAAGACTTCTCTGTCAATTGTCGTAGTTACTTTGCTGAGAATTTTCGTATCGTCAGCGAATTTCGATATTTTGCAAGTGATCCCATCATCTATGTCATTAACATATATCATGAATAAGACAGGACCAAGCACTGAACCTTGTGGTACGCCACTTTTTACGTTTAACCATTGAGAGGAGACACCGTTTAAGACTACTCTCTGCTTACGTTCAGAGAGCCAGTCCAGAAGCCAATTGTAAATGCTACCAGAGATACCGTGAGTCATTAGTTTATTAAGCAATCGTTGATGAGGTACTTTATCAAAGGCCTTTTGAAAATCCAGATATATGACATCTACTGCTCTGCTTTCATCGTACGTGTCAAAAAAATTGTGGAAGAATTCTAATAAGTCAGTTAAACATGAACGTTTATTACGAAAACCATGCTGTGAGGGATTTATTATATGGTTGTCTTCAAGGAATTTCACCACATTGTCACGAATGATTGTCTCCATTAATTTACATACAACTGATGTCAGACTGATTGGCCTATAATTTCCAGGTTGTGACATCCCCCTTTTTGAAGATTGGTGTTACATTTGCACGTTTCCAATCTGATGGAACTTTACCATCTCTTAAGGATTTATTGAATAAGATTGTAAGCGGTTTACTGATCAGAGTCTGTTTGATTACTCCTGTAGTGTACATAGCCTTCCTTTGACCTTAAATGCTGCTGCATCAAGATAAGGCTCATTAGAATTAGGTATATAGAGGCAGAAAACAATTCAATTCCCACCGCTCGCTCCGTCATGACCGGCCGATCAAAATCTTCACTACTGACTCTGTCACCGGTGCCAATTGCTATGGAAGTTATTTATTTTCATTCTTAAATGCTGCTGCATCAAGATAAGGCTCACTAGAATTAGGTATATAGAGGCAGAAAACAATTCAATTCCCACCGCTCGCTCGGTCATAACCGGCCGATCAAAATCTTCACTACTGACTCTGTCACCGGTGCCAATTGCTATGGAAGTTATTTATTTTCATTCTTAAATGCTGCTGCATCAAGATAAGGCTCACTAGAATTAGGTATATAGAGGCAGAAAAAAACTCAATTCCCACCGCTCGCTCGGTCATAACCGGCCGATCAAAATCTTCACTACTGACTGTCACCGGTGCCAATGGCTATGGAAGTGTTTTATTTTCATTAAAAAAATGCAATGCATCAAGATAAGGCTCACTAGAATTAGGTATATAGAGGCAGAGAACAATTCAATTCCCACCGCTCGTTCGGTCATGACCGGCCGATCAAAATCTTCACTACTGACTGTCACCGGTGCTAATGGCTATGGAAGTGATTTATTTTCATTAAAAAAATGTAATGCAGTACTTTTATTGCAGTGTCAAGCTCCATCACGAGCTATCGGTAACCCACGTATACTCCTACACACGACCCGTTACCCCGTAAGGAACACGTATACTCTTAACTTCCACGAATATTCTTGTAATGACTGTTACAGCTCAAAGCAGTTCATAACTATGCTTTACAACACGTTTAACCATCTTACAGACCCTCGTGGATGTGTAGAATCGATCTCAACATATGATGTATTTTTGTCATATTTGCTACTTC
>JAPQNM010000018.1:12058512-12061012 GCA_029783475.1 Metacarcinus magister
AAATATTGAATAAGTTAATTAAAGAATGAAGGGAAAGAACAGAGAAGGATAATACACCACACAAATTTCACCTCTCTCCCTCTATCCACCATCTGCCTCCACCTTTCCCACCACCCACTCCGCCCATTCCACCCACTCCACCCACCCCCACCCATCACCGCTCCGCCCAGAATGATGATAACCCAGCAGTGATCGTGATTTTATAGGGCTGAGATCAACTTCATTGCTCTTAAATTCAAATTTGTAAAAAGCTGACCAATCTGGCCTGTCCCTGTCCCCCACTCCACCACCACCACCACCACCACCACCACCACCACTACCTCCACACCACCACTACCTCCACCACCACCACTACTTCGTCTTCATTTCACTTCTAACGTGGAATATTAAAGTGGAAAAAGAGGGAGGGAGATTGAGGCTGGGAAAGATTAGTGGTTGTCAGTTTGTGGAGCCAATGTTGGAAAATGTCAATTCGTGTGTTGATTCGTGTTATATTAATTTCGAGATTTGGAAATGTTAATGTGGATTACGTTCGTTGTTATGAAATTTTGTTATTATTTTATCTTTTATTTTTTGTTTTCTTCTTCCATCTTCCTCCCCCTCCTCCTCATTATAACTACTTTTTATTATCATTATTATTAGTAGTACGTAGATTATTAGTAGTACGAAGATACAGCAGGAGCAACAGTAGTATAAGTAGTAGTAGTAGTAGTATAGTAGTAGTAGTAGTAGTAGTAGCTAGTAGTAGTAGTAGTAGTAGTAGTAGCAGTAGCAGTAGTAGTAGTAGTAGTAGCAGTAGTATCAACAGTACCTCGGTGTGTGCCGTGCCTGGTGGTCCGTGCAGTGACGCTGGGCATCTTAACGCGACACACATATTGTTATGCGGCGCGATTTCACTTCATGTTTTGTCTCGCCAACACTGGACACGAGGCACTCAAGGACGAGGACGCCGGCTTTTTACTTGTTTATTTTTCTGTTTTTTTTCTTTCATTTTTTCTGAACCCGTCCCTGCATCATAATTTAACTTCATGTCAGTGATTCAAACCATCATGTCTTTTTCCTTCCTTATCCTATTCATCTCTTGACATGTTTCCTCTCTTATCAATGCACAACTTCATATAAACCTGTTTTTTTCTTCTTCTTCACTAACTTCCTTTATTCAAACTTCTTAACAACCCATACGATCTGATGAATACTTCCAAATTCTTCCTTCTATTTTCACATCTTTCCATTTTTTTTTCTCCTGCACGGCACAACACGGGTTAGAAATCACCACTTGCATCCTTTTTATAGTCCATAAGAGACACACAACTACCACTGTAATGCCAAAATGGGCAGAAAACAACCTGACTTATAGCGGCTTAGCTTACCAGTTCCTCCTTCTCCTCCTCCAACTCAGCCATCCCCAAGTTTCCCTGGGGAGAGGATGGAGGGAAGGACAGAGAGGGGAGAGAGGACAAGATAAAGGGAGAAGACGAGGAGATGGAAGATAAGGAAGGACAGGTGAAGATATGGAAAGGGATGGAGAGGAAATGAAAGATAAGAGAGAGAGAGAGAGAGAGAGAGAGAGAGAGAGAGAGAGAGAGAGAGAGAGAGAGAGAGAGAGAGAGAGAGAGAGAGAGAAGCAGTGCCGCCCGCAATCTTCTCGTCACCTTTTCCTCCTCATTACCCTCATTTCTGTCTTATTTCTCGTCCACCTCACCAGGCAGACGATCCCTTCCCTCTTCCTCTCCCCAATAAGAGGAAAGGGAAAGGGGGAGGAAGATAGAGTCATCGCATACGTTTTTTTTTCTCTCTTTTTTTTCATTATTTAAATTATTTGGTTTCCTTGTGGTTTCTGCTGGTGGTAGATTGACATTATTATTTTCTAGTAGTAGTAGTAGTAGTAGTAGTAGTAGTAGTAGGAGTAGTATTGGAGCAGAAGAAGAGGAGGAGGAGGAAGGAGGAGAGGAGGAGGAGGAGGAGGAGGAGGAGGAGGAGGAGGAGGAGGGGAGGAGGAGGAGGAGGAGGAGGAAAGAAACAACCAAGTTCCTGCTGAGCGAAGATGATGTACACCAAGCATTAGAGTTAGTTTACACGACAGGTCCTCCTCCTCCTCCTCCCCTCCTCCAAGCTCTCCCCTCCTCCTCCTCCTCCTCCTAATGGCTAACTTGAACCATTTGTTTTGAGGCCGGAAACACACACACACACACACACACACACACACACACACACACACACACACACACACACACACACGTGATCTCCAGACCATGGAGAATAACACAAAGAAATCAATCAAAACCTTTTCTTTCATGCTCTCTCTCTCTCTCTCTCTCTCTCTCTCTCTCTCTCTCTCTCTCTCTCTCTCTCTCTCTCTCTCTCTCTCTCTCTCTCTCTCAGCTGTGCACTTTGTTCCACCCACTTTCTCTCAACATATCCTCCTCCTCCTCCTCCTCCTCCTGCCGCAGACGGACGGAACAATGGGCGGCTGAGATGGTGCTTCGAGACAGGGAGAGAA
>JAPQNM010000018.1:12063512-12076012 GCA_029783475.1 Metacarcinus magister
ACCACCACCACCACCACCACCACCACCACCACCACCACCACCACCACCACCTGGCGTATGTGTGGGTCCCCGCGAAGCCCTTTGGCGTGGGAGGGAAACTAGGATACGTGGGAGTGCTTCCTCTGTCACTAACCTGCGGCGGTCTTCTCCCCTTCCTCCTTCAATGTTCTCTCCCTCTCCTTCCTTCCTTCCTTCCTTCCCTCCTCCTCCTCCTCCTCCCCTCCAGCCCTGTGATTCACTACCAGCTCCACCTCCTCCTCCTCCTCCTCCTCCTGCTTTCCTCTGTCTCTGGCTGTCTGGTTCCCCTTCAATGGATGTCAGGCAGGATCTCTCTCTCTCTCTCTCTCTCTCTCTCTCTCTCTCTCTCTCTCTCTCTCTCTCTCTCTCTCTCTCTCTCTCTCTCTCTCTAACCTCTAAATCCTCCTCCTCTTCTTCATTTCAAGCCACCATAACCTTCTACACCTCCTCCTCCTCCTCCTCCTCCTCCTCCTCCTCCTCCTCCTCCTCCTCATTATTATCATCTTTAATATTACCTCCTTCATTACTTCTCTTTCATATTACCTTTCCTTCTCTTTCCAAATACACCAAAATACACCAGTTAAAGTCTCTCTCTCTCTCTCTCTCTCTCTCTCTCTCTCTCTCTCTCTCTCTCTCTCTCTCTCTCTCTCTCTCTCTCTCACTAACCATTCTCCTCCTATTCTGCTTTTCCTCCCTTCCTTCGTTCCTTCCTTCCTCCTTCTCCTTCTCGTAACGTAAATAACATTTTTAAAAGCGAAATTTCTGGAGAAGAAATATAAGCAAAGATTTCGGAAGGTTTATTATATTATTATGATTTATTTTGCCGCCACGGATATTGGATTAGAGAGAGAGAGAGAGAGAGAGAGAGAGAGAGAGAGAGAGAGAGAGAGAGAGAGAGAGAGAGAGAGAGAGAGAGAGAGAGAGAGAGAGAGAATATAAACTAATAAAGGGGAGATCGGAGAGGATTTGAAGATCTACTACGAGAGGCGGAGGGGTGTTGAGAAGACGCATGTGTGTGTGTGTGTGTGTGTGTGTGTGTGTGTGTGTGTGTGTGTGTGTGTGTTGTGTGTGTGTATTTATACCCACACTATGTCAAGGCAACACTAATATTAAAAAAGAAAGAAAGCAACAAATACACGAACATAAATATAGCAACTCAAAGAGAGAGAGAGAAAAAAAGATAATAATAATAATAATAAAAATAACAACAATAATAATAATAATAATAACACAGCCACCGCAGCCACGAATTGAGAAAGAAAACGGGGTGCGCTGTGAGTCTTCTGAAACCGTTCCTGCACTACGTCAAAGAATCCTCATGTTTTATTAAATTACTTATTGATTCAGTTTTTTATGTTAATTACGATTCTGTTCAGCTTCAAGAACTTCACTATAATAAGGGAAGAAGGAGGGGAAGGGAGGAAGGCTGGAGGGCAAGAGGAAGGGAGGGAGGGAGAGAAGGAGAGAAGAGGACAGAATTAAGGAAACAAAGGGAAGAGGATTAAGAGGAGAGAAAGAAGATACAAGTAAGGAAGAGGAAGGGAGGGAGAAGGAGAAAAGAGAGATAAGTAAGGAAGGTGGAGGAATATGAAGGGATGGAGGGAAGAAGGGATGGAGGGAGAGAAGGAGGGAAGGAGGGTAATGGCACTGTGGATCTCTCCTTTTGTCTTCAATTATTATCTCCGGGTTGTGTAGTCGTGACCTCCCGTCGTGCGCCCTGCAGACCTTTGCCCCTCACACACACACACACACACACACACACACACACACACACACACACACACACACGCACACACACACAGCTACACATCTATGTACGTATTTCGAGACCTTCATAAAATTGAGTCGAAATCCCTTGCGATCCTGTCTATCCCATCCTTGTTTCCCCTCCACTTGTCTCTAAGGGAGGAGGAAGAGGAGGAGGAAGAGGAGGAGGAGGAGGAGGAGGCTACGTTCCCCTTCCCCTCTTCTCCCCTCTGGCAGTAGCAAAGGGGGCCACAACCATCACATCCATCTTTATGTTCCTCCCTTCTCCCCTTCCATTCCTCCCCCTTCGTCACTCCTCTCCCTCCTTTATTTCCTCCCTTTCTTTCTTTCCTCCCTTCTACCTCTCTTTCTCCTCCCTCCCAAAGCGGACTCGATCAGGCTCTAGTCTCCGAAGAAGCTGAAAGTAAGCTGGCGAATGGGGATTAAATGAGAGAGAGAGAGAGAGAGAGAGAGAGAGAGAGAGAGAGAGAGAGAGAGAGAGAGAGAGAGAGAGAGAGAGAGAGAGAGAGAGAGAGAGATATGCTTCCGACAGGCTATGTAATTAATTGTTTTCTAATAATAGCATAACAATACGTCTTTCAGCACAGAGAGATGACGTAAGAGTATTGCTGTGGAAAGCCAAGTGGAGGAGGAGGAGGAGGAGGAGGAGGAGGAGGAGGAGGAGGAGGAGGAGGAGGAGAACAAGGTGGTGGTTTACTGTTTACTCCTCTGCCATAATTAGAGAGAGAGAGAGAGAGAGAGAGAGAGAGAGAGAGAGAGAGAGAGAGAGAGAGAGAGAGAGAGAGAGAGAGAGAGAGAGAGAGAGAGAGAGAGAGAGAGAGAGAGAGAGAGAGAGAGTGTGTCCCCAACCCTCCTACTCTCCCCTTCTTCCTATCTCTCCCTCTCTCACCATCAAAACACAACAACAACAACAACAACAACAACTCACATCATCACCCCATCAATCAATCCCATTTATTCCTTATTTTTTTCCCATTTCTTCTTCCTTTCATCTAACACATGTCATTCCTTTCCATCCATCTCCTTTTTTTTTATCTCTCCTCCTCCTCCTCCTCCTCCTCCCTGCTATCAGACCTGCCGACAGTAGATTGATGGAGGTTGATAAGCCGAGGGAGATAAGCTAATGGAGATAAGGAAGATGACGATACACTCATAGCAGTATTTTTTTTTCTCTCTCCCTCTCCCTCTCTCTCTCTCTCTCTCTCTCTCTCTCTCTCTCTCTCTCTCTCTCTCTCTCTCTCTCTCTGCTATTACTTTCACCCCGTTAACCATTTTATCTTCCTTTTATTCTTTTTTGATTTTTCCTCCTCCTCCTCCTCCTCCTCCTCCTCCTCCTCCTCCTCATTCCTCTTTCTTTTCTTCCTTCTCTTCTACGTCTGGTATTTTGGGAGAAGGAAAAGATAAAGAAAATGATGTTCCAAGATTTCCAAGGCAGTGAGGCAAAGAAATTTAGTGGAGGTTATGAAAAAGGAACAAGGAAGAGACGGAGAGAGGAAGAAGGAAGATGAGGATATGGAGGAGAAAGAAGAAGAGTAGGAATAAGAAGAAGGAGAAAGAAGAAGAGGAGGAGGAGATAGTGGTTGTGGTGCGAATGATAAAATGGTTAGCGATGCAGAAAGATAATTGAAAGAACGAGATAAAGAGAGAAAGAAAAGAGAAAACCTTGAACTAAATGTATAAGAATATGAAATGAATAAATAATAAATATAAATACAACAAAAATAAAACTATGATGGACTAACGTAATACAGAAAATCACCGCAAGAAAAAAAGAAAAGAAACAGAATTGAGTTTCATAAAAAAAAAAAAGTGATAAAGTAATCTTATTTGCTACGTGAAACTCTACGAAATAGTTTGTTTGTCAGTTTCTGGTAATTTGGGCTTATCCGGGCGATGGAGGAGGAGGAGGAGGAGGAGGAGGAGGAGGAGGAGGAGGAGGAGGAGGAGGAGGAGGAGGAGGAGGAGGAAGTGTGTGAAAGATTCCTAGAAGACAAAATAAAGATACTATAGAAGAAACAAAAAATAATAATAAGTGATAATGATAATGATAATAATAATAATAATAATAATAATAATAATAATAATAATAATAAAAGATGAAACTCTCCGGCAGCAGCGTCTAGTCATCATCTTCCTCCTCCTACACCATCACCACCTCCTCCTCCTTCTTCCTCCTCCTTCTCAGAGCACAAACTCATCACCAAGAACAAATTACCTCAACTATTTTTAACCCCAAAGTTCATACAATGCTCAGGAAATGCAAGAGAATATTACATACAATAACCTACAACTAATTAAATAAATACACAAACTTAACTAACACAACATTATAGTTTCCATTCCTCATATTTCCTTATACTTTCCCCCACAAAGTTAGTACAAAGGTAAGTTATAATAACCTACTATAACTTTTTTTTCAGACCAGTTTCGCACGAGGGATCATGATGAGGAGTGGGTGGGTGGGTGGGGATGAGCCTTATACTATATTACCCTTTCTCTTCCTCATATTGGTCAAATTATTCAGTACATTCATACATATAGAGTCATGTTTTAACCTTCTCCTCCACCTTCCACTCCTCTTCCTCTTCCTCCTCCTTCCACGCCTTGTTTTTTCCTTCTCATTTATTCTTCCTTTTTTCCCCATCCTCCGTTTCCACTTCCTCTTAAGCCTGCTCCACCACACCCCTCCTCCTCCTCCTCCTCCTCCTCCTCCTCCTCCTCCAGAAGCAAAAATTTGACTTACATGCGTCACCAGCTGAAGCTTCTTGTATGCTTAAATCCTGAAAGCAACAACTCAGGAACACACACACACACACTTTATAATTACGTAGATACACATGATATTACAGAGGAAGGGAAGGGAAGGGAAGGGAAGGGGAAGAAGGATACGGATAGAAGACCACGTGAAGGGGAAGGGGAAGGGGAAGGGGAAGGGGGAAGGGTAGGTAAGTAAGTGAAGATGAGGGAAAGGGAGGAGGGAAGAAAGGGTAGTGTGGGTGGCGGGGGACACTTAAGCAGCTTCCTCCATCCTAAGCCACCTTCCTCCATCCCCCAGCTGGCTTCCTCTCCTCATCCTCCCTCTCCTCCTCCCCTCCAATCTTTTCTTCACTTCTTCTCACCATGAGGATATTTATGGATGTTCGAGTGGGTGGAGGAGGAGGGGAAGGTGGAGGAGGTTGTAGGAGTTTAAAAAAAAATGTGGTTTGTTTGGTTCAAAGTCTTAGAGAGAGAAAATCTGGAGCCACTGGAGAGGAAATCTGGGTGGGAGGCTTGTAGGTGGAAGACTGCTGAAAAATGGAAGGGAAGGTGACAGGAAGAGGGAAGGAAGAAGAAGGTTGGAAGATGGAATGGGAGAAAGAGACTGGAAGAAGAAAGGGGCAAGGAAACTTAAAGATGGGAGAGGGAAGAAAGCTGGAAGATAGAAAGGTGAATAAGACTGGAAAATGGAATGGTGGAAGAAGGCTGGAAGATAGAATGCGGGAAGGAGACTGGAAAGAAGTAATAGAAAAGACTTAAGTAACTGAAAGATGACTGGAAGGTGACTAGATGGACCTTAAGACCAATTTCGGGAAAGAGAAGACGAGCTAGGCTGAAAGTTGGTAAAGTATTAGGAAGATGAGGGAAAAAAAAGAAGAGAAACTAAAAGAAGGAATGCTATTGATGGAAAAGGAAGGGAAGGGAAGGGAAGGGAAGGGAAGGGAAGGGAAGGGAAGGGAAGGGAAGGGAAGGGAAGGGGATCTGAAAAAATGGAAGATAAAAAAGAAAGAAATAGAGATAGGGAATATGAAGAAGGAAATAAGACACGACACAACTTACGAAAGATAGAAGAAGGACGAGAACGAGGAGGAGGAGGAAGAGAACGAGAAGGAGAACGAGGACGAGGACGAGGACGAGGAGGAGAAGGGGGGAGAGAAGAGCAGAGGGAGGCGGGGAAATGAGGAATAAGAGAGGAGGAAATGAAGCGGAAATGGAAAATGGAGGAGGGAAGGAATGAAGCAATGATTGAAGGTGCCACACACATATGAGGAGGAGGATGGAGGAGGAGGAGGAGGAGGAGGAGGAGGAGGAGGAGGAGGAGTTGGAGGAGGAGGAGGAGGAGAATAAAGCAATAATAACAATAATAATAAAACATGACACCTGTATCAAAATCAAACCATAACACCTGCTAACACACACACACACACACACACACACACACACACACACACACACACACACACACACACACGACATGAAGCTCTATTGGTGTATTTCCTGATGTTTACTAATGCTTCTGCTGCTGCTGCTGTGTGTGGCTGTGAATCTGTCTTGCCTCATAATGCTGTTTTCCGTGCAGCAGCTGTTATTGACTCCCATCATCACTGTTATTGGCTCCCGGATCCTCCTCCTCCTCCTCCTCCTCCTCCTCATTCACCGCCGCCTCCTTCTCTTCCTCATTAATGCAGTGTATCCAAGTTTAGAGCAAAAGCAGACAAGGGAGCAGGCAAGCAGGCAAGCAGGCAAGCAGGCAAGCAGGCAAGCAGGCAGGTGACAGGTAAATAGAGTGGTGGCGGTGGTGGTGAACTATTCTCTCTCTCTCTCTCTCTCTCTCTCTCTCTCTCTCTCTCTCTCTCTCTCTCTCTCTCTCTCTCTCTCTCTCTCTCTTCTTCTACGGTCTGAACTCATCTTCCTTCTCCTCCTCCTCCTCCTTGTGCTGCGAGAGCTTAACGGCATTGAGGAGATAAGATTTCCTCCTCCTCCTCGTCCATGTTTAATACCCAAAACCGCCTACACCACCTGCATGACGTCCTGGCACGTGCCATACACACACATACACATACACACACACACACACACACACACACACACACACACACACACACACACACACACATTCACACAAGCAGTATTGGACAAAACCATTATTTAAATTTTTTGCTCTCCCTATAGTAGTATTAGAAGTATAGTAGTAGTAGTAGTAGTCGTAAAAGTAGAAGTAGAAGTAGAAGTAGAAGTAGAAGTAGAAGTAGTAGTAGTAGTAGTAGGAGTAGCAATATCAACATCAATAACAATAACAATAAAATAATAATAATAATAATAATAATAATAATAATAATAATAATATTAATACATATAAAACCATTATAAAGAACAACACAAACTATAACAAAGGTACATAGAGGAAACAAATAAAATCACTACAACTATAGGAACAAAAACAATTACAAACAACTACTGAAACTACTACTATAATACCACCACCACCACCACCACCACCACCACCACATTGAGGCAGCCCGCGTACTGTCCAAACTTCTGCGGTATCAAGAGGCACAATGAAGCCAAAACTTTTCAAAACATACTTTGTTTTTATGAAAATTAACAAAGTTCGGAAATACAAGAAGCCTCATTACCTCACCATTCACAGATTAGAGAGAGAGAGAGAGAGAGAGAGAGAGAGAGAGAGAGAGAGAGAGAGAGAGAGAGAGAGAGAGAGAGAGAGAGAGAGAGAGAGAGAGAGAAAGTGTTATCAGCCTTTTTCTTTCTTCTCCTCAACTTCCAACAAAAATTCTTACCACCTCCTCTTCCTTTTCTTCCTCTTCACATTGTTTTAAGTTTACTATCTCCTCTTCCTCATCACTTCCCATTACCTCTCATCCTTCCTCTTCTTGCCATATTTCTTCCTTCTCCTCCTCTTTCCCTTCTTCTCTTTATTATCACCCATCCCCCATTTTTTCCCCATCCTTTATCCTCACAATTCCCATCTTCTTTCCCAACTATTACTTTTTACACTCCCTTTCCTCCCCAAGTTGGTAAATACTCCCATCTTCAAAAAGTTTTCATTCCTCTCTCCCTTTCCCTCCTTCCCTCCCTTCTTTTTATATCTTACGATCCACCTTCTTCCCTTCTCTCTTCTAACATTATCCACTCGTAAGCCTCGTCTTTCCTCCACTTCCCTATTCCTTATCCCTCCCTCCCTCCCTCTCTCTCTCTCTCTCTCTCTCTCTCTCTCTCTCTCTCTCTCTCTCTCTCTCTCTCTCTCTCCATTCATCCTATATTCATTTCCGAAAAGCCAACACAGCCTCCTACTTAATATTTTACCTCCATCCTACCTACCTTCCTCCCTCCCTTCCTTCTCTCTCTCTTCTTATCTCCTTCCTTCTCTCTGCCCCTCCCTCTATTTCTATGTATACAAGTGAAAGAGAGAGAGAGAGAGAGAGAGAGAGAGAGAGAGAGAGAGAGAGAGAGAGAGAGAGAGAGAGAGAGAGAGAGAATGTCTATCGGCAGTGACCTTCAGCCCATGTGACTTTATTATCAATTCATGACACCTGGAACGGTCATTGGTGGATCCTATTGGTGACACAGCGCGAGGTCAGCCAATCAGGTGCTCGATCCTACGTGACGTCACTACCTGGACAGCTGGTGTTGATTTTCGTTCGTTTATTCATTGATTTATTAACTGTTGTTGGAAAGGGCGGTGTGTGTGTGTGTGTGTGGTGTGTGTGTGTGTGTGTGTGTGTGTGTGTGTGTGTGTGTGTGTGTGTGTGTGTGTGTGTGTGTGTTGGCAGTTACTACAGAACTTCTTTTCACTCTCACTCTCTCTCTCTCTCTCTCTCTCTCTCTCTCTCTCTCTCTCTCTCTCTCTCTCTCTCTCTCTCTCTCTCTCTCTCTCTCTCCTTGAACCACCCAAATTTAGTCCTGACATTTCACTCCCTATTCCCCTCCACCCCCTACCCTCCCTTCTTCCGGTCTGTCACCTCATAACTCCACATTAACTTTGCTCCTTCTCCTCCTCCTCCTCCTCCTCCTCCTCCTCCTCCTCCTCCTCCTCCTCCTCCTCCTCCTCCTCGTTTTCCTCATCTACTTTATCCTGCTCCTTCCATTTTTCTAACCGACTTACCCATAAACTGTTGCATCGGAGAGAGAGAGAGAGAGAGAGAGAGAGAGAGAGAGAGAGAGAGAGAGAGAGAGAGAGAGAGAGAGAGAGAGAGAGAGTGAGAATGAGTGTGTGTGAATGAATGAGAGTGAGAGTGTGTGTGTGTGTGTGTGTTCTGTAGTAGCATACACACACACACACACACACACACACACACACACACACACACACACACACACACACACACACACACACACACCACCACCACCACCACCCAGTAAGATCAATACAACCACACCACCATGAACAAGAAACGAGAGACGAAGAAAAAAAAAAGAGGCATTGCGTTAAGACATCGGAAGAAGGAAGAACAAAGAAAGAACAAAGAAGGAACCTGAACGAAAAATAAATAAATAAATAAATAAATAAAACAGAATAAAACATCTTACATCACCAACAACAACAACAACAACAACAAGTGACAGTCAAACACTAGATAATACAAAAGAACAAACAATTAAAAAAACAAAAACATATAAATACAAATAAAAATAGTCGTACACAAACACAATGAAAAAATAAAACCAAACCAAACTAAACAAACAACGTAAACAACAACAATAACTATAACAAACACAACAAATATCTGAAAAGGGAGCCACTATTACTCCTTCCAGTTATCATTATCATCAATTTTATTATCATTATTACTATTTCCATCATCATTATCATTTATATCATTAGTATTATTACAGACTCTAGTTAATTCCAACACGTGTCTGCTAACAAGGAGTAGGAGGAGGAGGAGGAGGAGGAGGAGGAGGAGGAGGAGGAGGAGGAGGAGGAGGAGGAGGAGGAGGAGGAGGAGGAGGTCACCAGGACGAACTCATGAAGAAAGGGTATGTATGTGTGGGCGACCTGGTGACGGCAGAGTTTATTATGACGAAAAGAAAGAAGAGGAGGAGGAGGAGGAGGAGGTGGAGGAGAAGGGGAAGGAAGTGGATGAATAGGAGGTGGAAAAAGAAAAAAGAGAGAGAATATAAAGAAATAGAGATAAATAGTGAGAGAGAACAGGAAGGAAGGAAGTAAGGAAGAGAAAAAAATAAGAGTACCATTGAAAGTAAACAAAGCCGAAATAGTAACTAGAAAAAATAAATGAAACCGCTGTAATATTTTCTGTCCTTAAGAGTGCAAGAAAAAAAGTGAGTCGAGGGGAAGACAGTAGCAGCCGAAAATGAGGGGAAGCAGAGTGTGGTATTAAATAAAATTGTAATAAAAAGATAAGGAAAGGAGAACAGGAGGGTCGAGAGGCAAAAAATGAGGGCAAGCTTATAGAAAAAAAAAGATAATGTGTGAGAGAGAGAGAGAGAGAGAGAGAGAGAGAGAGAGAGAGAGAGAGAGAGAGAGAGAGAGAGAGAGAGAGAGAGAGAGAGGAGCGAGAGAAGAGAGAGAGAGAGAGATCAGTCTTGCATTAGGTGATTACGAGCAAATGGAAGAAACTTAAGGTGCAAAATAAGTAAAGAAAATATAAAGAAGAAAAGAAGAAAGGAAGGAGAGGGAGAACAGACACAAAGGTGAAAGCAAAGGACAGAACTGAGGAAGAAATAATAAAACTGCAAAAAAAAGTAACACATAATAAAAAAAAATTAAGTGAGGAAGGAATGAAGGAGAAAAAAAAAAACGGGTGTGGTGGTAGACAAAAAATGAGTCAAGAATGGTGGGTGGCGAAGGCGTGAATGAATGAGTGGAGGTGGTGGAGGAGGAGGCAGAATGTGGAAAGAGGGGAGGGAGAGAGAGAAGAAGAGAGGGAGGGATAGGGTGTGGAAAGAGGGGGAGGGAAGAAAGGAGGGAATACATTTTGCCTATAAAAGCAACCCGTGACCTTTCCACATCTCACCCACTGACGACACTTAACACACTAACGCTCAAACACTTCTTCCTCCACCAACCCCACCACCACCCACCACCACCACCCACTCACCACCACCACCACCACCTCTTCCTCTACTTAACCCACCCACCTGGCAATCCCCAAGAACACCCAAAAACAGGTCAACTGGGCCACAAACATTAAGGTGATCATATTCTGAGCCAGATTATTAAGTTCTCCTATAAAGAGGTTTTCAGGGTAACTATGTATGTCGTGCCGGATGAGGGGAAGGGAAGGGGGAGTTGGGGAGAGCTTGGTTGAAGAGGAGGAGGATAAGAGGGTAATAGAGAAGCTAATTTGGGGATGGAGATAAGGAAGGAAAGGGGAAAAGGGGAAAGTAATGAGTTAAGTATAGAGGGGTAAAGGTTAGATTATGAATTAATTAAGTTGGAAACGAGAGAGAGAGAGAGAGAGAGAGAGAGAGAGAGAGAGAGAGAGAGAGAGAGAGAGAGAGAGAGAGAGAGAGAGAGAGAGAGAGAGAGAGAAGCCAAAACGTAGGAGAATACGAGGGAAGTGGCAGAGGAAGTGCAAGAAGGAAGTGGATATAAAAGTGATAAATAAAGAAGTGGTGGAACTAAGAAAAAAGAAGAAAAAAAATGAATAACTTTACAAGAATGAGCAACACCCCTTCCATCTTCTTCATTTATCTTATTACCAGACTCATCACCGTCGCCCCCAAACACCTCATTACCCTCATCATCATTGCCATTCAAGTTAAGAGGCCAAGGACGCGGCGCACCAGTGGAAGCATTGTGTGTCTGTTCCACTAAGACGGCGTGAGTAACAAGTGCAAATGAAGTGTTTTACATGGTTGAGGAGGAGGATGCAGGTGTGTAGGACGTGTGTGGGGAGAGAGAGAGAGAGAGAGAGAGAGAGAGAGAGAGAGAGAGAGAGAGAGAGAGAGAGAGAGAGAGAGAGAGAGAGAGAGAGAGAGAGTGTGTGCGTGTGTGTGAACGGAAAGGATTAGGTGTTGCTATCGCCAATGTAAACTCAAACACACACACACACACACACACACACACACACACACACACACACACACACACAAGCATAGCTACGACCAGGGAGCAGTGGACCTCGATCACTAAATGAATTAACATATAAATAAATAAACTACATATATATATAAATGAAAACAGGCAGGTTGTCAAGCCGTAAACTTGATGGAATTAAAGGGAATTCAATGTATGTATGTATGTATGTATGTATTTATTGTATGTATGTATGTATGTATGTATGTATAGAATCAGTAGCGATGGTAATGATGATGATAATGCTAAAATATCAATAATAATAATAATAATAATAGTAATAAAACCATCACCAACAGCAACACAAACCTCTCTTTCTTAACTTGAGCCTTCCCACACACACACACACACACACACACACACACACACACACACACACACACACACACACATACACACCCACCCACCCTATCCCGTGTCAACCGGAACTATTCCCACCCACACCCACACCCACACCCACAACCACAACCACACCCACCTGTCCCTTCACTTGCTCATACATTCCCCACACCTCACTCTTTCTCCCCTTCCTTTCCCTTCCCTTCCCTTCCCTAATGGTGAGAGGGGGTCTTCGGGGGGCGGTGGACCGAGACTTCTTTCCATGACTTGACAATAGGATTTCCACCTCTACCCCCCCCTCCCCCCCCTCCACCCACAACCTTCTACCGGATTTATGAGACGTCGAGAGAAGAGTTTTATTTTTTCCTTTTCCTCGTTTACTGCAAGATGGTGAGTTACGGTTTTGCTTGTGTATTTTTCATTTGGGTTTAATTTTTCTTGTTGTTGTCTTTTTGTTGGTATTTTGATTATTATTATTATTTTTTGGGTGTGACTTCTCTTTTTTTTCTCTCTCTTTTTTTTGTCTCTCTCTTTCATGTCTGTTTGTTGATTATAGTTT
>JAPQNM010000018.1:12081012-12083512 GCA_029783475.1 Metacarcinus magister
GTTTTGGTTGTGTTGATCAGGAATCTGGACTCAGTTTTATCATTACTGTCACGGAAATGCATTGTTCAGTTTTGGGCCGAAATTTGCCACCAGAATTGAGGTCGAAATCTTCTTTGTCATTTTACTATGAAACTATTACTCCTACAGTTTAAATGTTTATATACAAATTTATTAAGCTTGATGAGCTCTATCTAAATATCATATCAGATTTAAAATATATTGAACCGTTTAAGAAAAAAATAATGTTTTGCGTAAGTTTTGTGAAAAACACAAATGTATAATTTTCTCAATAACCAATAGTCCAATTTTATTTCTGTATAGCTCAAAAGAACGGGCGTCTCATGCTCTATCTTTACTGTTATATACTTTTTTCCCGTAAACCTCATATTTTTCGAGTTATTTCAAAAAACGTAAATTCTTGAAAAAAATCTAAGGGTGTCACCTGGGAAATTTGGTGAAAATTTTCCACACCTCAGAATGTGATGAAAATTTCTACAATAATGTTTTGGGTCAAAATGAACACGAATCTGGACTTATTTTCATCATTACTGTAATATCAAACCCAGCCATGGCTAGCAGGGAAAGGAAGGCCAACCAAGACCAGACTGTCACTACCACTACTGCTACCACTATTTCCTGGCAAGCGATGTCAGGCCACTAGCGACGTCTTTTGAATCGACATTTCGTAAGTTAGGTACATCAGGATGAGCTTACTCAAAGTTTGCTACGTTAACGGATAGTATTTTAGTTGTGGATTGGCTTCTAAATAATTGTCAAGTCTATTTTTGAACGTAGTAATTGTTTTAGTGTCGACGACATTGGCGGGCAGGGAGTTCCAAACGTTAACGATCCGATTGAAAAAGAAGTGCTTGGCTTTGTTTGATGTGAATCTTTTACCAGTAATCTTAAAAGAATGATGTCTTCTTGTTATATTTGATCAATCAAAAGTAATGTAATCTTCTGTATTGATATTATCGAATCCTTTGATTATCTTGAACATTTCAATGAAATCCCCTCGCATCCTTCGTTTCGGTGGTAATGGCAGGTTAAACATAACTTATTGCCAGTATTAACCCTTACACTGCCGAGGTCTTTTCTAAGTGTTCGATTTATAGATTTAAAAAAAAATTATGATTTTATTCAAATTTTTCTTATTAATGATAAAAATAAATATTAATGATAAAAATAAATATTAATGATAAAAATAAATAATGATAAAAATAAATAATAATGATAAAAATAAATATTAATGATAAAAATAAATATTAATGATAAAAATAAATATTAATGATAATATTAATGATTAATGATGCACAGGAGGGGAGGAGGAGGGGAGGAGGAGGAGGAGGAAGAGGAGGAGGAGGAAGAGGAGGACTGAGTGAGGATATATATAATGCTAGAATCAGAATCAAATGGTGGTGATGGTGGTGATGATGATGGTAATGATGATGATGGTGTAGGTGATGGTGATGGTGATGGTGATGGTGATGATGATGGTGGTGTGTCCAAATAATGTTCAATACACCAGCAACCATCAGAAGAATGATCAAATAAAAATATCCTAAGATAATGAATACTAATAAACTCGGCCTATAACGAATGCATCACCTTTAGTACTGATGCAGGACAGTACAGATCAAGGCTTCTCCTCACCCCCACCCCCACCTCATCATCCCCAGACAATCATTTCCTCCCCCAAAAAACATAAACAAGAACCAAATCAATTCATAAATCAACAAATAAATCAATAAATAGATAAACAAATAAAACAAAATTAACAGAAAAAGAAAAAAAGAAAAGGTTACGAGGGAATAAATATCATGCTGTCAGCCGAAGAGAAGGACAAAGACACATTACGATAAGAAAAAAAATATACAATACTCGCCTAACACTAATCTTTATTTATGGACTTCGAGGAAATTACTAAGGTTAAGAATGCACGGGTTGTTGTTGTTGTCGCCGCCAACCACCCACCACCACTGACACAAGCTTATACGTAGAACTCCTCTATTACTACACCACAGCAATGTGCGTACTACACCCTCCTCTACATTTCAAGCCGTCAGTTGCTTCCACGAGGTTGACTTTTCGAGTTATGAAAAGAGACAGCGAGAGAGAGAGAGAGAGAGAGAGAGAGAGAGAGAGAGAGAGAGAGAGAGAGAGAGAGAGAGAGAGAGAGAGAGAGAGAGAGAGAGAGAGAGAGAGAGATAACTTGTGTAACAGCTTGAACTTTTCCTTATATGATAAATTAAGCAATGATGAAACTATTTCTGTCACTCATTTTTGTATTCTCTCCAGTAATTGTTGGACGAAGAAGAGGAGGAGGGAGGGTGGAAGGTGGAAGGCATGGAAGGACGAAGAGGAAAGGAGGGAGGAAGGGAAGGAGGGAGGGAAGGAAGGAGGAAGAGGAGTAGCGAAACTATGTGCACGCTAACTACATCTTCAGATCAATACACATGGATGTTTGGGAGGAGGGATGGAAGGAAGGAAGAAAGGAAGG
>JAPQNM010000018.1:12088512-12096012 GCA_029783475.1 Metacarcinus magister
CCTCCTTCCCCTTCTCATCTCTTCTTCATCATCATCAACTTTTCATTAAATTTTCGTCTTCCTTCCTTCCTTCCTCCTATTCACTTGCGTTGTCGTTATGAGTAAAAAAAAAGACGAAAATAGATGATGATGATGATGATGATGATGATGATGATGATGACAAAGACAACGACAATGAAAATAATGAGAAAATGATAAACCAGATAATTACACAAAATCATAAACCTATTAACTGCATAAATCACTATAAATAAAAATAAAATCAAACTAAATAATTCAAAAAATGGAAAAACAAATACTGTGAAAGCTAAAGAGAATAAATAAACAAAACAAAAAAGTATGTGAGGCTGAAAAAAAGGACAAAGACAGCCACGCAAATTATATATCCCTGCGTTCTCTACTGTCCTTCCTGCCTCCCTGGGAACGATGCAGACGGAGGGAAGGAGAGAGTTAAGGAGGGAAGGAGAGAGTTAAGGAGGGAAGGAGGGAAGGAAGGAAGGAGGGACGAAAGGATGCAGCGGGGAAGGGAGCGTAGGAAGAAAATACATAGAGTGTTGCACCCGTCCGAGCCACATCATGTTATTGTATTGATTGGTTCAGACTTTCCCAAAACATCACTTTTGTATTTGTTTATTAACTAACTTAATAGAATCTGAATAAATCAAACCTCAAACTAACTTAACCAAATTCAAACTGAGTGATTTCTGCAGCAAAAGCAATATACAGCAGCCTTATATGTTTTTTTGTTTTTTTGTCTACATTAAAAGGGTACCGGCCAAAGGCAAACATATATAGGTTAAAAAAAAAAATTCCGCTTGTCGCCAGACCCTGCAAAGAGGAGAGTAGGAGAAATAAAGGCAAGGGATGGAGGTCCAATTTAGCAGAAGACATTTCCTATAACAAATAAGTGTCCTGTGCAGAGACGAGTGAAACAATGAAATAATAATAAAAAAAAAAAAGGGGAGGCGGCGGTATGAACACATTACTGACGATATAAGTGGCGGGCGAATGGCTGAAGGTGAAGGGGGGGAGGGGGGGAAGGGAAAAAACAAAAAAGAAGTCAAAAGAAATAAAAAAAATAGATAAAAAAAAACTGGACCAGGATCAATTTATCACAGAAAAAGAGAGAGAGAGAGAGAGAGAGAGAGAGAGAGAGAGAGAGAGAGAGAGAGAGAGAGAGAGAGAGAGAGAGAGAGAGAGAGAGAGAGAGAGAGAGAGAGAGAGAGAGAGAGAGAGAGACTTGAAGTAAGAATGTTCATGGTAACACTAAGGATCGAATGACACACACAAAGGAAGTCGTCAGCAGCAATTTTCTGCAATCGCCTAAAAAATAAAAAAGCACTGGGTAGGATTTGCTGGCTGGCTGGTGGTGATGATTGCAATGATGGTGGTGGTGGTGGTGGTGGTGGTGGTGGTGGTGGTGGTGGTGGTGGTGGTGGTGATTGTTGTTGTTGTTGTTGGTGTTGTTATAATAGTAGTAGTAGTAGTAGTAGTAGTAGTAGTAGTAGTAGTAGTAGTAGTAGTAGTAGTAGTAGTAGTAGAAGTGGTAGTAGTGATGTTAATACAATGATAACGAGACACACTACAACTGCACCCAACTGATCAATTTACAAATGATGACGCAATCAACATACACACACACACACACACACACACACACACACACACACACGGTCATGATAGACGTATATTATGTTATGTTATGTTATGTCAGGGAATGATGTTATGCCTGGAAAATTAAGTGTGCCTGTGTGTGTGTGTGTGTGTGTGTGTGTGTGTGTGTGTGTGTGTGTGTGTGTGTGTGTGTGTGTGTGTGTGTGTGTGTGTCGCTATGACGACGGTGACTGGCAGCACCGGCCCCTCACGTTGACTTGGTGGGCGGAAACCGTCAGTCAGTCAGTCAATCAGTCAGTCACATTAAATAGTTGCAACTTAATTTTTTTTTTGTCATTTTATTCTCCCAATGAGCAAAGAGATGTCTAATACTCTCACTCTCTCTCTCTCTCTCTCTCTCTCTCTCTCTCTCTCTCTCTCTCTCTCTCTCTCTCTCTCTCTCTCTCTCTCTCTCTCTCTCTCTGTCCTGCCGACTCTGCACACACCTTCAAAAATTGTGGCACCTTCAGGCGACTGGCATTGATCTCTCTTTTGGAGGAGGAGGAGGAGGAGGAGGAGGAGAACACAAAGGAATACAAAAGAAGAACAAACATCAGTAAAACTATATTGGCCCTTACGAGGCTGTTTGTGAGATACGATACATAGACATAAATCTGATATATATATATATATATATAATACCAGCGAAAAAAAAGTCTTGGTTGATGATCTCCTCACCCAGGCAGGCGTTATGCAGATCAAGAAAAGGACAGCAGTAGGTGCGAAATAGTAAATAGAAAATTGAAAAAAAATATTCTTTTATGTAAGAGAAAAAATAAATAAAAAAGGAAAATGTTTAAGTTGCAAGGAGGGAGAGGAGGAGGAGGAGGAGGAGTTAAGTAAAATGGCCAAAATTAGAGGAAAAGTGGAGGAGGGACTGAAAATGATGTAAGAGAGAGAGAGAGAGAGAGAGAGAGAGAGAGAGAGAGAGAGAGAGAGAGAGAGAGAGAGAGAGAGAGAGAGAGAGAGAGAGAGGCTAGAGGGGGATATAAATAATGAAAGAGGATGAGAGGGGAGAACTGGAATAGAGAAATCCGAGACAGAGTAAGTGGGTGGGACTTAACGAGAGAGAGAGAGAGAGAGAGAGAGAGAGAGAGAGAGAGAGAGAGAGAGAGAGAGAGAGAGAGAGAGAGAGAGAGAGAGAGAGAGAGAGAGAAGGGACCTTGACATCAGCGGCGACAAGAGAGAAGTATATATTGTCAAAAAATAAAATAGTCGACCACTACTACTACTACTACTACTACTACTACTACTACTACTACCACCACCACCACCACTCGCCAAGACGGATATGTACTACGCCTCCGGTTACGGGCCAACTTTACGACGAAAGGGGAGAAGGCGGAGGTGGGGAGGAGAAAGAGGGGAGAAAAGAGGAAAAAAAAATAAGAAGAGAAAAAAAATAGGATATGAATATTGTTCTTTCTCTTTCTAATATCCTTTTGTTTGTTATCATTAGCATCATGGTATTAATTTATAACACGGAAGCACTCCATGGGGTATATTTATGTACCAAACACACACACACACACACACACACACACACACACACACACACACACACACACACACACACAGAGAGAAAAAAAAACATCCGGTCTGTCTTTTTTTGTGTTTGTTGATCTATTCCAAGGTCATGACTCGAGCGTTCGATGTTATTGTTATTATTATCGAATATTGATGTTTTGGTGAGGGGAGGGGAAAGGGGAGAAGGCTGAGAAAGAAATGGGATGGAGAAAGAAGAAGAGAAGGAGAAGGAGGAGGAGGAGGAGGAGAGGTGAAAGGTGAGAAGAAGAGGGGAAACGGGAAGTTAAGGCTCAGCTAAGTAAACAAACAATTCAGCAATCAAAGCCAATAATAATAATAATAATAATAATAACAATAATAATAAATCCTCGCACCTGAAAATCCACAATGCTATAAAACACAAACACCCTAAAATTAAAATAAACACATAAATTAAGCAACAAAACGCGCATCTTAGCAAAAAAAGTCAAGACACGAGAAGAAGAAAAAAAAAAGAGAGAATTGGAAAAATAAGCCAATATGAAGGGGGAGGAACAAGGCAAATATATCACTCTACCCTTGACAATTTCGCTTCCCCTCCCCTCGCCTCGCCTCTGCCTCTCAAAAAATTCACTCCACCTCCACATGTAGCCAGAACGACACTTGGAGGAGGAGGAGGAGGGGGGGGAGGCGAGGACTTCATGCGGTGTGAGGAAGTAACGAAAAGGAGTACAATGGAAGATCTAACAAGGCTGTCCTTATCTCTACACTCTACTATAAAGAAAAAATAAATATCTACTTGATAGAGACAAAAGGGCAACAAAATAAAAGGCTCCTCCCCACCCACGTTTCTTTCTCTTCTTTCCTTTCCTTCCTTCCTTTTTATCATTCTCTCGCGTCAACTTTCAACTCTCTCTCTCTCTCTCTCTCTCTCTCTCTCTCTCTCTCTCTCTCTCTCTCTCTCTCTCTCTCTCTCTCTCTCAATCTTCTAACGCTTGTTATGAAGGAAAGAGAGAGAGAGAGAGAGAGAGAGAAGAGAGAGAGAGAGAGAGAGAGAGAGAGAGAGAGAGAGAGAGAGAGAGAGAGAGAGAGAGAGAGAGAGAGAACTAAGCCTACGTCAGTCATTTACTGTATTACCATCACCCAGACAACACTGAGCAAGGAGGAGGAGGAGGAGGAGGAGGAGGAGGAGGAGGAGGAGGAGGAGGAGGAGGAGGAGGAGGAGAAGAAGAAGAAAAAGAAGAAGGAGGAGGAGGAGGAGGAGGAGGAGGAGCGAGGAGATGCACAACAATATCTAGTCTTTATGAATTTTAAACAGAAAAATAAGTGCAATCAAGTGAGTCTACAAAGATAATTATGTAGGCTCCAGGGCGTTGGTGTGACGGCAGGACACACACACACACACACACACACACACACACACACACACACACACACACACACACACACACACACACACACGTCTCACTCCACACCCATCTTAAACGTTATATGGGAAAGTAACAACGCCCATCTCCCTCCCTAACCCTACCTAGATGTGGGTGTTTGTGGTGATGATATGGCACCTTCTCTCATCTGTATGGCATCACCCAAGGGTTGTCCCGGCACTCTACAGCCTCGTAACACGTAAACTGGGGCTGCTGCTGGTGCTGCTGGTGTGATTCTAGACCTGGACCAGCCCGACACCCGTTTTTTGTTACTTGTAATTTCTTTTTTGCTTGGCTTGGAGGTTAAACTTAGGTAATATATATTTTTTCTTACACTTTTTTTGGGTGGTGGACTTATTATGTTGCATGCCTAATAATTAAGTTCTTTATGAGTATAGGTAAATGTATATATTTCTAAAAGTATTAATCTCTCTCTCTCTCTCTCTCTCTCTCTCTCTCTCTCTCTCTCTCTCTCTCTCTCTCTCTCTCTCTCTCTCTCTCTCTTATCAGGGTGTGGTCAAAACATCGCCACTTCCTTGTAACCCAAATAGGCCCAAGTGTTGTGTCTGGAGTACAGAGAGAGAGAGAGAGAGAGAGAGAGAGAGGAGAGAGAGAGAGAGAGAGAGAGAGAGAGAGAGAGAGAGAGAGAGAGAGAGAGAAAAAAAAAGTGAAAAAATAATCTTGGTTGGTATATGACGGTGACAAAGAAACTACATATGCTCTCTCTCTCTCTCTCTCTCTCTCTCTCTCTCTCTCTCTCTCTCTCTCTCTCTCTCTCTCTCTCTCTCTCTCTCTTACATTTTCCTCCATTAGTAAATCCATCTTCTCCTTCTTTCCATCATAACCTTCTTCATCATTCTATCCATGTATCCTTCCTTCCTCTAACTCTCCATTTCATCTTCCTCCCCCTTCCCCTCACTCCTCCCTCCTCCTCCCTTCCCTGTGAGTGTTATCGACAACATCCTTTCCTACCTTAATTTTCCTCTCCCTTACCTTCCCTCCCTCCCCTCCAACCTGTCCCTCATTACAAGCCAGGCCGCTCAAGGCACAAACACGACTAATAAGGTAAATTGCGCTGATATGTGTGTGTGTGTGTGTGTGTGTGTGTGTGTGTGTGTGTGTGTGTGTGTGTGTGTGTGTGTGTGTGTGTGTGTGTGTGTGTGTGTGTGTGTTGGCGCGTCAACTTCGCTGATGGTGCTCTAAAATATATATATATTCCATGGCAGTATTTCTATAATTTGATATATTAATATTGTTTCTGCTTTTGTCCTTGTACATAAAGTAAGAATGACGTCTGTAAGAAAAAATATACAGTCTGGGATGGTGGGAATGTTGCAGACACGATTTTTTTTTCACCAAGTTTGTCCTTGAGTGACTGATATAAAGAAATAACCTACTTAAGATAATCAATAGTGTCTGCAGTGCAGGAACAGGTTTTCAAAAATGGATTTTTCATCTCGTGTCCTTGTGTAAAGAATAAGTAAATGAGGAAGTAAATAAGAGAATAATGGGTCAAGTGCTGGAACTGGTTGTGTGTGTGTGTGTGTGTGTGTGTGTGTGTGTGTGTGTGTGTGTGTGTGTGTGTGTGTGTGTGTGTGTGCCCCAACTCACCTGTCTACAAACCAGTTTCCTGCACACTATTTATTTCCTTTCATCCAATCCAAAACAGTCTTTCCTTTCCTCCTCTATCACCGTTATGCTTTACTATTCCTTCATTCCATTACCTACTTTACCATCTACATTTCCTCCACCACAATCACTATCACCATAACCATAACCAGAACCACCACCACTATTACCTTCAACCTTACTGCACTATTCTCTTCCCTAACCTCGTCTCTTTAATCTCCCCTCCCTCTTCCCTTCTTTCTTTCCTCCCTTCCCATGTCCTGTTCTTAATGACCAGGAATTTATCATGTACAGAACCCGACACCTACCACAACCACCACCACCACCACCACCTTTGCTCTGCTCTGATCCACCCACTACTCCACCCGTCCGCCACCCAGCCAGTCATACAAATAAACAGACAAACAAACAAACAAACAATCACACGATCCAAGAAACACCTGCCACTGTAATACTCAGGTGTGAAGTTTAATTAAGTTTGGTTTATTTTCGTCCAACAAGACTGTAAATATTCCGTGCACATCGTTCTATTAATTTGATTGTTTTTGTTATTTTACTTTATTTATGTTTTTTTATTGATTTATTATTTATATATGTCGTCTCTTTGGGGTTTCTGGGAATTAATCTTTGTAGAGGTATGAAGGCAAGGTTAATAATCAATGGTGAACCTGTGTGTGTGTGTGTGTGTGTGTGTGTGTGTGTGTGTGTGTGTGTGTGTGTGTGTGTGTGTGTGTGTGTGTTATTGATCTAATAAGAAACTATACTAATAATGACGTTATCCTTCGTTCACCTTCTTCTTCTTCCTTCATCTTTCCCTCATATTCTTCCTCCTCCTTCTCCTCCTCCTCCTCCTTTACAATTACACTCGCACAGCAGAATGTGGTTCGTTTTAATAATCATACAAATCCCGTTCCAATTTTGCTCCCCAATCCCACAGACCCTCGACTTAACCCTCCGTCCAGCCCACTAATACCCCTCGTCCCTCCCCTCTCTCATCCCCAACCCACCGCCCCCTCAGGCCACCTCCTCGAGCCTTACCCTTCTCTCCAGCCTTGCAATCAACCCCCTTCCCCTTACTCCCACCTCTTACAGTCCCCTAGGCACCTCCCTCCTCTCCTTCCCTCTTCCCTCCCCACTCCCATCTAATCACGCCCTCCTTGCCCTGTCAACCCCACACCACGTCCCCTCTGCTCTCGTCCCTGTCCTGAGCCCACACGCTCCAAATAATACATAGAGGAAGGGAAGGGAGAGAGAAGAGGAGGTGGGGAGGTGGGGAGAGTGTGCC
>JAPQNM010000018.1:12106012-12108512 GCA_029783475.1 Metacarcinus magister
GGAAAGGGACTAGAAGGGAAGGGAAGGGAATGGAATGGAAGGGAAGGGAAGGGAAGGCAAGGGAAGTGTGCAAGGAGAAATAAGATATAGGTGTAGCATATGGTGTGTTCAGAGAGGGGAATATAGTGGTATGTGCGGTGTTGGACATGAAGGCAAGGAGGAAAGAGAGTCTGTGGTGCGTTCGCTAAGGGGAACGTGAGTGTGTTGAGTGAAGAGGACTATGTGTAGTAGGAAGCAGGAGCCAAGAACGTAGTGGGTTTGGTAGTGTAGGCAGTAGTGTTGGGATGTAATCAATGGGGAATACAAGGAAAGGGAGATAATAGTCACTGCAAGGGCCAGAGGAGTGTAGTGAAACCCAGACTGTAATGTTACGAGGAATAACAACACGGAAGTGAAAGTAAAGTTATAATTAATAATAAGAAAGTATGTATGAAGAAGAAAAGAAGAGAAAAGCATTGTTAGGTTGAATGATCGAGTAGGAGACATGAAGATTGAAGAGTCGAGATTAAACTATCCATTACCAATTAATAACATCAACAATAATAATAACAACAACAACAACAACACTCAGGCACTGCGCTACCTGGTGTCGCAAACCTTTAATTACCAAACACAATAAAGAAAAAAAATATGTATTCTCTCAGTCAAGTAAGACCTTCAACAAAATGACCTTTACGTATGAGTACTTTCTTTAATCGTGGGAACCATAGTTGCATTTTAACTCAACTCAACTCAACTCAACTCTCTCTCTCTCTCTCTCTCTCTCTCTCTCTCTCTCTCTCTCTCTCTCTCTCTCTCTCTCTCTCTCTCTCTCTCTCTCGTCACGACACACCGCCTCTGGTCCTCTCACTCTCAGGTTCCTGCCGTGACGCACCCTTCCTCACGCAGTCCCACCTCACCTGTGCTCACCTGCCCAGCGAAAGAAACTAAGCTAATTTACTATCAGGTGTGTATCCCGCCATTCAAGCAGAACGCAACGAGAAAAGATAAAAAAAAATGATGAATGAGAAATAGATAAATACCAGAGAAAATGTTAGTGCGTAGAATGGTGGTAAGCTGGATTTCTTTTTCATTCTTTTTTTTTTGTGTGTGCTGCTGATAATTAATGGACTGAATGTATTAGATTTTAAGAGATTGACTTCTTCTTCTTATTATTATTATTATTATTCTCTTTCTCCTCCTCTTCCTCTTCCTCTTTCTCCTCTTTCAGCACCACCCACTTTCCTCCACCTACCTCGCTGCCCTCGCCAGATAAGAGCCAAAGGTCAAACTAATTTTTCGTATCACATTCATTTCAAGAGGGAGGGGAAATGAGGGGAAAAAGGGGAGAGAGGATTACTTACGAAAGGAGGGAAAAGGAGGTTAAGAAAAGAAAAAAAGATGTGTGGTATGTAAAAGAGAAGATAATGTAGGTAAATAAGTGCACATTTTAAAGTTGTATTACCGCGAGGAATGTCAAAACGACTCTTTCTCCCCCCGAAAAGAAATAATAAAATGACACACGAATCTTTAAATAACTCACGACACCAAATTGAAAAATAACAGTGCAAGTGTTTTTGTTTCCTGCTCCGTGACTTTTGGCCTTACCCCCCACCCCCTTCACCCCAATATCTCCCTTCCCTCACCCTCCCTTCTCCTACTAACCAACCTACCTCTCCTTCTCCTCCTTCTCCTGCTCCTCCTTCGCCGTTGGGTACGACCAGGTGCACGTGCTTAGCCACCCTCCTCCTCCTACTTCGCTTCTTTCTTCATCTCTCCTTATCTTTCCCTCCTTACGTCCTCAATCTAGGAAGTTTCTCTTACTCTCTTCTCTCTCTACTATTTCTACTCTCTATTCTCTCTCATCTCTTTGATATTCTCGCTTTACCTCTCTCCTTATGTATTTCTAATGTTTTCTTACCTAACCTAACCTAACCTAACCTTCCCTTTCTCTTATCTTGCTTTCCTATCCACGATTTGATTTTCCTTTCTTCTTGTTCTTGCTCCTTTGTCTCACTCCCCTACCTCCTCCTCCTCCCTTTTCCCTTGCTCTCTCCTCTCCCTTTCGCTTTCATGTATCATCTTTTGCTCTCTCTCTCTCTCTCTCTCTCTCTCTCTCTCTCTCTCTCTCTCTCTCCTCTCTCTCTCTCTCTCTCTCTCTCTCTCTCTTCCCTGCCTTCCTCCCCTTCCTCTCTAATACCTCATTTCCTCACTTTCCCTGTCCTCTCCTTACCATCCTCCCCCTTACAATTCCCTTTCAATCCTCTATTACTTCCTTTACCATCTCCTCTCCTCTCCTCTCCTCTCCCCCTTTTTTACTACCTGTCTTGTGTCTCCTCCTCATTCATCACAGTGGGAGCAACATCATCACCACACCATCCTCTCCCACCTGCATACAGCACATCCCTTCCCGCACACACGCACACACACACACACGAGAGAGAGAGAGAGAGAGAGAGAGAGAGAGAGAGAGAGAGAGAGAGAGAGAGAGAGAGAGAGAGAGAGAGAGAGATAATAGGAT
>JAPQNM010000018.1:12118512-12126012 GCA_029783475.1 Metacarcinus magister
TAACTTTTCCTCCTCCTCCTCATGTTCTTCCTTTCACTCCTCTTCCTCTTCCTCCTTGTGATGAGCCTTCTTCTATGTCAGTGTCCGTGTATGGAGGAGGAGGAGGAGAAGGAAGAGGAGGAGAAAGTGAAAAAAAGATAAGAGGAAGAGGATAATCAAGAGTATTACGGGGAGGAGGAGGAGGAGGAGGAGCAGGAGGATGAGAAGGAAAGAATCTTCCCACTTTTATTAACAGGTGAGTGACAAAGGTGAGAGATGTCATGTTGGTGATGTTAAGGTGATTACCTGTCCACGTGACGAAGACAAAGCCTCTTACACACACACACACACACACACACACACACACACACACACACACACACACACACACACACACACACACACACCTGTCTTCTTCTTCTTCCTCTATCCCTTCATCTCCCTCTCCTTCCTTTCCCTCTCCTTCCTTATTGGCTTTTATGATCTTTTCGATTATTTTTGTTTTGTTAATGCACTCTTTCCTCCGTCTTTGTATTCATCCCTCCCTCTCTTCTCTGTTCTTGTTTCTTTATTTCAATTCCCGTTTGTTAATCTTTCAAATCTTTATTCATTTATCTCTCTTCTTTTTTTTTTATTTTCTTCCATTTCTTTGTCTTCTTTTTCTTCCCTTTCTTTGTCTTCTTTTACTCTTTCAGGTGTGTCGGTGTTTTATATTTGTTTTTTGTTTTTTTCGATCATATCTTATTACGAGTATTATATTTTCTCATTTTTCATCCACTCTTCCTCCTCGTTCGTTTATTACAATCATATTTTCGTCTTTGTCCTCTTCCTCCTCCTCCTCCTCCTCATAATCAGCATAATATTTTCTTCTTCCTACCGCCTCGTTCTCTTCAAACTATCCTCTTTATTCATCTCCTCCTTCTCTCATGTTCTTAATCCACCATCACCACCACCACCACCACCTCTTCCTCCTCCTCCTCTTCTTCTTCTTCTTCCTCATTCTCCTCCTCTTCCCATTATATTTATTCTTCCTCCCCCTCTTCATTCCGCGACAAAAGAATTACTTACAGCGATGGATCCGCCTTCTTCATCGGCAGATTAAGACAAGTATTCTCTTCCTTCAATTTTTTTCCCTCCTCCTCCTCCTCTTTCTCTTCCTTCCAATTCGTTGTCGTTTTGTCTCTATCAAGTAGATATTATAGTAGTAGTGTAGTCACACGGACAGCCTCGTTAGGTCCAGTAGGAGTGTTGCTGTCTGTTCTTCCTTTGTACTCTTGTACTCCACCTCCGTCTACACCTACACTAAATAATACTCGGCCAACACGCACAGATAGCCCCGAGCTGACGGTCACCATTATTACTCTCAACCTTTGAGGTACTGTAGATCGCCAAGGGCCGTGACAGTTAGTGACCATCACCGTGATTCAAGATAGCAGGGACCACTACTTCTACAGGGAATAACTGGTGTACGGCATCCCTCACAAGGAAGAGTACAGTGACATATTAGATTGAACCGAGTTGGGGCCTGATTGACTGCTGCCTCCCTAGAAAGCGCCAGACAAGGTTCGCCACACCATCCCAAGACATCCACACCTAACCTAACCTAACCCTACACTATGCAAACAGCACATTATTAACCCACCAGACATTGAAACCTTCCACACAAACAACAATAGCCGTAGATTATACCTTATTCCTACTCTCATCATAAATTCCAAGTTAGTTTTTCAATATTACATCGTGTCGCTTGTTTTCCATCCTTCTTCAACTGGAGAGGTGGATGAGTTGGTGGAGATAAGCTTTCTACCGTACTATATTTTTTTCATACCAGTAAGTTAGTGTAGAGTGATGAATCAAACAGCCTAGCAAGGATCTGAAAGTCGGTTGCATTCGTAATCCTCCTCCTTCCTTTTCTTTCTTTTCAATAGCGCGATTTTTTTTTTTCTCTCTCTCTCTCTCTCTCTCTCTCTCTCTCTCTCTCTCTCTCTCTCTCTCTCTCTCTCTCTCTCTCTCTCTCTCTCTCTCTCTCTCGTAATCATTTTTTTTTCTTTTTATACTACCAAGACTCATTGATTAGTGTCCGTCGCTGCGCAGACCATTCCTTTGAACGGAGAAGGTGAAGGTTTTATGAATGTAATGCAAGACCCACGTAACCAATCAATGCCGCCCATGACACTTTATTATTCATGATATTGACCTTCATGAACACAACACACACACACACACACACACACACACACACACACACACACACACACACACACACACACACACTTCCACCACCACTACAACTACTATCCACCCCCAAACGTTCCTCACATCCCTTCCTCCTCACCACATAGTACATTCCAGCCACACACCTGTTCAGAACGAAGCGTACGAACGTCCCATTGGTTGCTAACACGGTGATTCATACAGCGAGAACCAATAGCACACGCGGAATGGTGAATAGAGAGGGCGGAGATAATGGGGTGAAGGAAACCAATAGGGCGTGACCAATGGAAGAAGAAGAGGAGGAGGAGGAGGAGGATGAAGAGGACAAGGTCGAAGGCGAGGTCGCATTGCAAGTAAAGAAAAAGAACATTAAAAAAAGAAGAGAGAAGAGGAAGAAAAATAGGGAGAGGAGAAGGAGGAATAGGCGAGGAAGAAGAGGACGAAAACGTGGATGATGAGGAAAAAAAAAGAAAGAGCAACAACAGGGAAGAGAAGGAAGAGGGAGAAAAAGGAAGAAGAAAAAGAAGAGGAGGAGGAGGAGGAGGAGGAGGAGGAGGAGGAAGACTGTTGCGACTCTCTTAACATCCACGTTAAGTCACTTTACACTTCATAACGGAGGGAAGAAAGGTGAGGGAGGCGTGGAGGGAGGAGAGACGACAAGGGGGAGAGAGGAGAGACAAGAAGGGGGAGGAAAGATGATGTAGCCAGATGTCTCTCTCACCCAGGAAAACAGCCCTTAACTCAGCCCTTTACTACCTCCTCCTCCTCCTCCATTACCATTACCATTGCCATTACGATACAAACACACACACACACACACACACACACACACACACACACACACACACACACACACACACACAACACACACCCACGTTAACAGTAAACTCAAAAACGTTCATAAAATCATAAATAATCCACTTTTTTTATGCTTGAATAACATTAAAACAAAGTTAGATAAATATATAAGCAAATAAATACACTGCAAACGTGGCTCCACTAAGTACAAGCCGGTTTTACTTCCGCTAAATCTACCTCCTCCTCCTCCTCCTCTTCTTCCTCTTGCTCCTCTACCTCTTCCATTTAACGTGGCAAGTGTGTCTCCTCCTCCCCCCCTCCCTATCCCCATCCATCTACCTGTGGCCTAAACACCTGTGACACTGCAGGGTGGAGTGTGCGTCACTTCAACACACCTCACCTGTCTGTACACCTTCCTTGGTCCTCGTGGTCGATTATTGGAACTGTGACGCGAGGATAAATATAGTTGAATATAACTCAGTTTAATACATGTACGTTATGTATACGAGGAATTATGAACGTGTGAAACTTGTTGAAATTATGACTGATTACATGTATACGTATACATACACACAGGCCCTCCCCCCCCCCACACACACACATACACACGCGCGCCAAGGTGATAGGAAAAACAAGGAAACACGTCAGCTAAACCATAAGCTATGCCGTAAAAATGTGAGGAAAAGGAGCAATAACGACACACACACACACACACACACACACACACACACACACACACACGCATGTACAGTACCATCCATACCCACACTCCATCCACTTAACTTTTCACCCTCCCTCATTACCGCCACCTTCACCACCCCGCCCCCCCTTCCACCCCTCGCCATGCCTTCCCCGCCCCTTCTCGCCTCACCCCCGGCGGGTCGTTCACACCGCCGCCTGAGGGAGGAGGTAACAACGGGGTTTCTGTACAGTGACTCCACATTTGCTCCCTCGCAGGACACTTACTCTCACTTACTTCCCTCCACCACCACCACCACCTCCTCCTCTTCCTTTCCTCAAGCAGGTGAGTCTTCGGAAATCCTCTATACTACGCACTTTAACCCGGCTTCCTCTTCTTTTCCCCTTCTTCATTTTGCTTCGTCTTCTTGTACGTCTTATCTATTCTATATCACCTTTCCTCATCATTCTCCACCTCCATTTCTTCGTCTTTGTTCTACTCTACTACTACTACTACTACTACTACTACTGCTGCTACTACTACTACTTCTACTACTACCGCCACTTTCTTCATCGTCTTCAATACAAATAAAACACCCCACTACTCTCCATTATCTAATCTATCCATGAGTACATACTTAACTCACACTCCCACACCCTATCCCAGACATACACACACACACACACACACACACACACACACACACACACACACACACACACACACACACACACACGCGCGCATGCATCTTCACGCCCTTCCCCCCACTTTTTTTGTTCTCTCTCTCTCTCTCTCTCTCTCTCTCTCTCTCTCTCTCTCTCTCTCTCTCTCTCTCTCTCTCTCTCTCTCTCCTCTCTCTCTCTCCACTCACCACACACCACAGACACACACACACACACACACACACACACACACACACACACACACACCCCTCATCATTGCCACCATTCACACAATCTCGTGCTACATATACCTTCCATTGGACTCTCTCTCTCTCTCTCTCTCTCTCTCTCTCTCTCTCTCTCTCTCTCTCTCTCTCTCTCTCTCTCTCTCTCTCTCTCATCTTGTCAAACACCAATTTCTCTCTCCCTCCATTCCCTTCCCATCTTTCGCTATGACTTCCTATAACCCATCTTGCCTCCTCCTCCTCTTCTCGCCCCCACGTTTACATAGCCTCGGGTTCCTCTAATTAGGTGCCGTCCCTTGAGAGTTCTACAGCTGATGCCCGCGGGAGGCGACCTGTTACTCCACGACGCGAGAGAGAGAGAGAGAGAGAGAGAGAGAGAGAGAGAGAGAGAGAGAGAGAGAGAGAGAGAGAGAGAGACAGACAGAGCATCCCCCTTCTCCCTTCCTCCTTCTCCAGCTTCGTAACTCTTCCTCCTCTCCCGTCCTCTTGCGTCACAGGACCCTAGGGTGTGTTGTGACGGACGAGTGTGAGTGTGTGTGTGTGTGTGTGTGTGTGTGTGTGTGTGTGTGTGTGTGTGTGTGTGTGTGTGTGTGTAAATAGTCATCATTCTTTAAGCTAATAACTATTTACTTGTACTATGTGGATTGGGTTTTTTTCAGCAGCAAAATTTTCTATTAGTCATTATCTGCTTTCTATAATCTTACTCTTGTGTTCTAGTAAGTCTCATGTAGCGTGTTACTTTCCTTCCTTGGTTGTTATTCTTGTTTCGTTTGGCATCAAGATACTCTAGCACCCTACATGGCCCGCCAACCTTTACTTAACCCTGACCCCATTCCCCACGCCCCTTCACCCCTTCACCCCTTATCACTCATCGCTAATGTTTCCGTAATTGTACTCCAGTCATCCAACAATTTGATCCCGTGATTTTTAGTTAGAAAGTAAGAATTAATTAGTAAAGATTAGTTCAAACAAAGTTGTCATTAAAAGTTATTTGTTTTGATGATTGAACTTTGATGCAATGTAAACATGACTTTCAGATCTTTAAAATTTAGTATATGAATTTGATGTAAAAAAAAATAAATAATAAATAAACATCCATTTAAGAATACACCATGTAGTTGCTTCTAGAATTTATTTTAATCATGATATGTATAAAAATAAATAAATGTAGAAGTTTTAAAACCCTGAGACACGTGACTAGGGCAGTGAGCACAAAGCCCATGGGGAGGTGGGGGATGTGGGGAGGTGGGGAAGTGGGGATGTGGGGAGGAGGGGAGGAGGGGATTGCGAGGAAGTGCGAGCGAGCTTGGGAATAACAACTTGTAACCGAGTAAGATTCCGACAACCGTATCTGAAACTCATATGTTGTTGCCGGATTTATTACTGTGGATATGAAAGAAATATATAATTAAAATAAATAAAAGTAACCGTGACAGTATGGAACTAAAAGCCGTTATAACTAGTGTGACTTTTATATACATTCACATATTTGAATTTTTTTCCATCTCTCCTCCCCCTTCAATTACCCCACAGAAATTACCACATTACAACACTTATGATAATTCAACACAGGCTGGGAACCACTGCTCAATTATATACCATTACTTTCGACATCACACAACCTACTACGAGTTTATATTTAACATTTAATTATATCATCTATTCCTTGAACCTACAACGCGTGCATCTTTCTTTTACCTCATGACGCTGAGTTTTCTTTCAGACCTCATTACCTCGCTCATGGCTCGTCCCTTCACAGTGTTGATATTAATTCTTGTGTAACTACGATGGGATGTTCAAATACGGCGCAATTCAAGCTTCTCAGGCAGTGCAAAGGATGAGTAATCAGTCCTCTGCGCTCCACTACATAAGCTGATCCACATTAAAGCAAGAAGAGGAAGAAGGAGGTCAGTGTGGGCTTTCCCTCTACCCTCATACATACACTCACGAACGCACGCACGCACGCAGCTCCGTAAAAACCCGCCATACGCATGAAAAAAAGTAGCACATGAGATAGATTTACACACACACACACGCACATACGCACACACAGTACCCTCAAAGGTCTCTTTATTCCGTGCCTCGTGTGTGTGTGTGTGTGTGTGTGTGTGTGTGTGTGTGTGTGTGTGTGTGTGTGTAATACGCACTCCTCATGGTCAAGTAATGTACACACAGGGAGAAAGTTACGCAACTATATCAGGAAGAGAAGCAAAGAAGGATTCCCAAGGGTGGTAATCCCATGGTAATTTTTTGCTGGTTGGTGGGGATGTTGGGGTGAGATCACGAGATGTGTTGGTAAGATGGAAGAGCACAATAACAGTTAACAGAACGGGGAGGAGGAGGAGGAGGAGGAGGAGGAGGAGGAGGAGGAGGAGGAGGAGGAGGAGGAGGAGGAGGAGGACAAATGAGGTTAGGTTAGGGTTAAGTTATTTTTATCTTTATTCATTTATGTTTTTCTTCATATTCCGACGGTAATGACATAATACAAGAGTTCAGGACGTGCGTGATGTTACGAGCCAAAAACACCGATGATAATAAAATTCAATCATAAGTGATGATCGTATTAATCCAAAAATAGAGATGAGAAATAAATATGAAAAAAAAAGTAGAGAAAAAATAGCATGCAAAAACTAATTAAAAACAAGGAAGAAAAAGTAAAAAATTTCCCATTACTCATACATGCAAGTTTTTCGATCCTCCCCTAAACCACACTCCCCACCCCACCCATCCGTTCATCTGACACGAGTTACAACTGCACTTCCACTTACTGAACAGGACACACACACACACCCACACACACACACACACACACACACACACACACACACACAGAAAGAGATGATTAACACATTTTTTTTATTATGATTCTAGATCTCATAAAGTAAATATTTTGTCTTAATGTGTCTTTTACAAAATAGAGTAA
>JAPQNM010000018.1:12131012-12136012 GCA_029783475.1 Metacarcinus magister
TTCCTTCCTCCTAGCCAGCATTCACGCACATCCGCTGCTCTGCTCGTGTCGTCCTTGATCTCAGCCTACGAGGTGTGTGTGTGTGTGTGTGTGTGTGTGTGTGTGTGTGTGTGTGTGTGTGTGTGTGTGTGTGTGTGTGTGTGTGTGTGTGTGTGTTTTCTTTCTGTGTAACGTGATGCTCTTCGTAAGGCTTAAGCTTGCGATGAAGACTAATGCATCTTAACTTTTTTTTTTACTACCAGTTTCTTTCAAAAAAACATCCTTAGTATGATTTTCAACTTCATATTTCTTGTATCTCGCTTTTCATGACCTTTCTGGGAGGACTTTTGGTTTTGACTGTGTATGAGAGAGAGAGAGAGAGAGAGAGAGAGAGAGAGAGAGAGAGAGAGAGAGAGAGAGAGAGAGAGAGAGAGAGAGTATAAAACATTATATCCGTGTCACGTATTCAGAGTTTTTGAAAAGTGACTTTTGCTGTGATTTGAAGGATGGTCTGAGGTCATGATGTTCTCAGAGCTTTGTGTGTGTGTGTGTGTGTGTGTGTGTGTGTGTGTGTGTGTGTGTGTGTGTGTGTGTGTGTGTGTGTGTGTGTGTGTGTGTGTGTGTGTGTGTGTTTCGTATTCCACCTTCGCCTCTCTTTCATAATCCTGTCTTGCCCCAAACCATGAGGTGATGCAGACATGGCAGTGACAGGGATGAGGAAGATGAGGAAGATGAGGAATGTGAGGAAGATGAGGGGAATGAGATGGTGTCACATGATGATGGTTAATGATGGTGACAAATGAACGTGACGAGGCTCCCACTGGCCATTCTGCTTGCATCTGAGGCCGTCTTGGTGTGGCCTTCACCCCGCCAAGTGGGACTGGCTCTCGCCTTTACACCACCCATTAGGACACCACTTGGCTCACTTGAATATGGCTGCTGACGCTGGCCTCCCCGGCACGCCAAGCCACACCACGCACATCCAAACACCTCTATTTTTTTTTTTTTTATTATTATTTTTTTTAAGAAATACAAACTCCTTTAATTAACTATCACTTCACCTGGGTATCCATTTTTTTTTTCAGTGGCTAAATCAACTATACTGGATCTTATTCTTGATGTGAGTAAGCTTTTCGTAATTGACATTGAAGGTGTGGCTGCCAGTCCATGTAATATCCAAGTTTCCATGTCTGCCACGACAACTAACGCCCTGCCCACTCACCTCCCATTCCGCCCTTCCTAAGCTGATCAGTTAATAAGCATCAGGACGAGGTAACCTGCTATGCGACGGCCCTGCGTCCCAGAATAAAGGTCAGCTACAAAGAAGAGCACCGCGGCCATGAACCAGTAATATTTATGCATCACCTTCACCTTTAGCACTTTTTTTTTTTATTTTTACTACGCTATGACGATAACTTTCTTTTCCTTATTCAAAGATATAAAAAAAATATATAATAATTTCCTTTTCCTTCTTAGTTAGAGAAAGAACATATACACTGGTTCCAAGACGCGGGTTACCTACATGCCAGCCTCCTTCCCACGCCATTACAGAGATAAAAATATATAATCACAATGAGAAACGAACAACAACAACATTCCAACACACTTAACCAGTTCTGCAATTTAATTTTTTTTTTTACTCTTAGTTAATACAACTGCAACAACAAACTTTCCTTTTCCATGAACTAAATTCCCTGAGGGTGAAGTGAAACAGAAACAGAAACTCAAGTCTTACGAACATGTAAAGTAAAAGAGAATGTTAAGAAAACGATTGTGAGCTGTAGGAAAGAAAAAGTAAACCGCTTACAGAAGACACGATATTTACATGAAAAAAGCTGCGGGCATGACAAAGAGAGAGAGAGAGAGAGAGAGAGAGAGAGAGAGAGAGAGAGAGAGAGAGAGAGAGAGAGAGAGAGAGAGAGAGAGAGAGAGAGAGAGAGAGAAGAAAAAAAATTGTGTATACGTGCACTGTTTATAACGGAGAAATGTTGACGGTACATTTCAAACACGTTATGATGGAGGTGCTGTGTGAGCCCTGCATGACCCGCGGTAGAGTGGTTCCAGCCAGACACCCTAACACCTGCTTCAACCACACCTGTTACTACGATCACGACTAACAACACCTGCTGCCTTGTTGAGTGGCTGGGCTCCCCTCTCTTTCTCTTCCTCCTCCTCTTCTTCCTCCATACTTAATATTCGCACACACACTCGTAACTTTTCCTCAACCACATCGTCACCAAGTCATCACGTCACCCCCCCCCCACCCCATTATACGCGCTTCCCCTCAGTCTCTGTTACCTGTCTCCCCTCGGGCCGGTTTTCCCTCGCTTTGATATAGTAAGCAGGAAGTCACACACATACACATACACACACACACACACACACACACACACACACACACACACACATACTACATACAGGTGATCTGCTATATATTTGTACAGACAAGCGTAAACCTTCCTTCACTGCCATCAAAACACACACACGTTTGTATTTCAAATAAAGATTTTTTCTCCTTTTTTTCCTTTTTCCCTTCCTCCTCCTCCTACACTACTACTACTACTACTGCTACTACTACTACTACTACTACTACTACTACTACTTTATCTACTACTACTACTACTATATCTACTGTTAACGTTTCCAGAACACTCCCTTCCCTTCTCACACACACACACACACACACACACACACACACACCCCTAAGTGTGCACAACCACCACAAAACCATAATGTACTATCTCCATTTTAAATTACTAACCACATGATACATTACAGTGTGTGTGTGTGTGTGTGTGTGTGTGAGTGTGTGTGTGTGTATCCATTTAGTCTAACTTTTCTTACGACTTTATTCCTCTCTCTTCTCTCTCTCTCTCTCTCTCTCTCTCTCTCTCTCTCTCTCTCTCTCTCTCTCTCTCTCTCTCTCTCTCTCTCTCTCTCTCTCTCTCTCTCTCTCTTCCTTGCTTTCTCCTTCTTACCCTTGCCTTATCTCTCTCATCTCATCTCTCGCCTTGCCTCTTTTGCATCTCCTTGACTTCTTTTTCACCTCCTCGCTCTCTTCTCCCTCTCATCCCATCCCTCTCCCACCCCCTCCCTCCTTCCTTTCTCTACCGTTTCGCCTTCCTCCCTCTCTCTCTCTCTCTCTCTCTCTCTCTCTCTCTCTCTCTCTCTCTCCCCCTCTCTCTCTCTCTCGCTCCTCCGTCTCTCTCTCTCTCGTCTCTCCTCTCTTCTCTCATCTCGCGTTTTTCATCTCAATGCCTTAAACAAAGCCGAAAACCGATCGCTTGTATTCCTCTTCCTCTCCTCCTCCTCCTTCTTCTCCTTCAACTTCTCTTTCTTCTCTTTCTCTTCTTCCTCCTCCTCTCCTCTTCCTCCTTCACGCACATCTTCCTCGACGTCACGGTCACGGCTCACCTTCACACACACGCCCACGAGAGAGAGAGAGAGAGAGAGAGAGAGGAGAAGAGAGGAGAGAAGAGAAGGAGAGAGAGAGAGAGAGAGAGAGAAGAGAAAGGGGTGATGCACGTTTGCAGGTGGACGGAGAGAGGAGGAGGAGCAGGGGTGGGGAGCACGTTTTGAGACGGAGATGAGGAGGAGGAGGAGGAGGAGGAGGAGGGAGGAGGAGGAGGAGGAGGAGGACCACCACCACCACCACCACCAGCAGGAGAAGGAGCAGGTGGCAAGCGGTTCTGGTACCCCTAAGGCAACTTTTTTTTCCATTATAACTTGCCGCTGGGCCCAGGTGAGTCCTCTTTCTCCTCTGCTGATTACAGGTGTACTGTCTCATGCCCCGAGGCCCCGATTCTCTACAGGTAAGGGGGAAGGGGGAAGGGGGGAAGGGGGAAGGGGAAATTTAGAGAGGGAGGGAAATGTGGAGTGGGAGAGAAGAATAAGGTAAGAGGGAAAGACAACAAGAGGTAATGGTTAGGATGGAGAGGAGGAAAGGTGTATAGAGTAAAAAGGGAGAGAGATAAAAGAAGAAAAGAAAAAAAAAAGAGGAGTATATAAGAGGGAGGTAAGAGGAATGAAAAAGATGTAAGAGAAATTACATCATAAAAATTTATGCAAAAAAAAATATGAGTGAAAAAGGAGAGAGGAAATTTTGTTTGAGGGAGGAAGTAAGAAGTATGAAATTAATAGTGCACAGACAGAAAGTAGGCGGAATAAAGAAAGAAAGAAACTGAGGAGAGAGAGAGAGAGAGGAGAAGAGATGAGAGACGAGAGACGAGAGAGAGAGAGGATGATGAGAGAGAGGAGAGAGAGAGAGAGAAGAGTGATGAGAGTGGAGGAGAAGGAAAACAGGTGAGTGGAGGGAGGGAGGGGTTTGGGGCTCAGCTAGGTGACCTTTCAAGACGCAGCCCAAGCAGTCACGGGCACATCCTCCCCTTCCCCCTTCCCTTACCCTTTCTCCTCCCCAACCTTGCCCTCCCCTACCACCACCTACTCCCTCTTGCATGACCCTCCTCCTTCTCCCACCTCTTCTTCTTACATCACTTTCTTCTTCCTCCTCCATCTCCTTGTTCTTTCTTTCCTTACCTCCTTCTCTCTTTCCTAGCTTTCTCCTCCCCTCCCTTCCCCTCCTTCCACCCCCTCAGCCTTTTCCTGCCTCCAGCACGTTCGACCCCCAACTAAACCAATGCCTCCCTCACCACACACTGGCTTTCCCTCCCTTTCTCTCTCTCTCTCTCTCTCTCTCTCTCTCTCTCTCTCTCTCTCTCTCTCTCTCTCTCTCTCTCTCTCTCAGACCCACTCTCTTCAGCCCAGTCACGGTCCACACACACACACACACACACACACACACACACACACACACACGACCTTCCCCTTCACTCTTCTTCACGGTCTCTCCTCCCATTCTCCCCCCCCCCCCGCCCCGCCCCACACACACACCCGCTGATCTTCTCCCCATTCCCCATCTCCCTCAGCTATGCCATCACCTCCGTAGACGAAGAGGTGATGCGAGATGTGAAACAAAAAAAATAATGGTGAAAACAGAGACGAGTCGAGGAGGAGGAGGAGGA
>JAPQNM010000018.1:12156012-12158512 GCA_029783475.1 Metacarcinus magister
CATTACATGAAAAAATTTGAGAACAAAAGAAAAAAAGAAAGTAAAAGAGAGAAAGGAGGGAAAGGGAAGGGAAAAGGAAAAACAGTGGGGAAAAAAGGGAGGGTGGGAGGGAGGGCAGGAGAGAGAGAGAGAGAGAGAGAGAGAGAGAGAGAGAGAGAGAGAGAGAGAGAGAGAGAGAGAGAGAGAGAGAGAGAGAGAGAGAGAGAGAAGAAAATAAAATAACATAATGGTGAGGAGGAAGAGAAGTGGGTGGGTGGGGGAAGAAATTGGGAAGAGGTGAGGTATGTATGGGTCCCCACCCCTTCCATTCCTTCGCCTGGCACTCAGGTGGAACAGTCACTACTTTTTTCCACCTGGTAACGAGGCAGAGGTGGAGGTGGTGGTGGTGGTGGTGGTGGTGGTCTCGTCGTAATGTTTTTGTGCACTTGCCTTTCACCATTTTTTCTTTATCTCTCTCTCTCTCTCTCTCTCTCTCTCTCTCTCTCTCTAAGGTGTCGTTTGAATACAGAGACGCCCGTGTCCTCAGGGTGTACCCAAGGTGTGACAAGTGTACCTGTGACACCTGACTAACGAGGTCGTGTGCCAGGTGAGAAAGTGAGAAAGGGGGAGAGAGAGAGAGAGAGAGAGAGAGAGAGAGAGAGAGAGAGAGAGAGAGAGAGAGAGAGAGAGAGAGAGAGAGAGAGAGATAAGGAGGTTACATGGTATATCAATGGGAAGGTGTACTGAAGGAGGGATGAAGAGAGAGAGAGAGAGAGAGAGAGAGAGAGAGAGAGAGAGAGAGAGAGAGAGAGAGAGAGAGAGAGAGAGAGAGAGAGAGAGAGAGGAAGGTAAAAGGAAGGTAAGAGGAAGGTGAGAGGAGCGTGCAAGAGACGGAAGGGATGGGAAGAAAAGAGGGGAATGGGTGGAGGCGATGAGGCTTGCTCGAGTACCCTAGGAATGGCAAGAATACATCACAAGGAGAGGAAGACACAGGAAGGAAGATGAGGCCCAGATGGGGAGACCAGAAGAAAGGGATAAATGGGAGGATGTTGAAGAAAAGTGTGGGAAAGTGAGGACAAAGGAACACAAAGGGAGAACAAAAAGCAGCAGATCTGTTAGCCCTTAAGAGGCTTTTTGATTGTACTAATCTTCAGAAAAAAAAACTAAATGTTATGCCACAAACCATACGAAAAATACCTTGAATAATAAAAAGGATCAGTAAGTCTGTTTCTGTTTATAATCCTTTGTAACTTACTAGGAGGAGGAGGAGGAGGAGGAGGAGGACTCATGACCTAAATTGAGTAGGTGGAAGACGACACCAATATGACCTAAATTCAGAAGCTAGCATCACCTGACACCCTCCCTCCCTCCCTTACCCTCCCCTGTTAACCTTGCTCCCTGGCCTTTACCTCCTGCCCTCCTCCCTTCCCCCCACACTTGGCTGAGGACTCACGTGGACGACAGGCGAGATAGAACACACGCCAATTAAGGTCATTATTGAAGAACTCTTTCTTTTACACATAGAACAATGGTTTCAAAAGACTGCCACCCCTCCCTTCCCCTCCCTCACCACCCTCTTAACTGCTCCTCTTCCTAAACCACGTCCTCCTCCTCCTGCTACCTCTTCGTCCTACTTCACTTCAAGTCTTCCTTCTTCTTGCTCTTCTCTATCCCTTTGTCTTTCACCCTTTCAATTTTTTTTAGTAAGATAAGGAAGATATGGACGTAAAGCAAGGGAAGGGAAGGAAGGAAGGAATTAAGGAAAGGAGGAAAGTGTTGCGAGGTAACAGAATGGAGGAAGAGAGGATGAAAGAGGGAAGGAAGGAAAAAGAGAGGGAGAGGTAATGGTAGTGGTGGGTAACCGGAGGGAGAAAAAGACTGGTTTCGTAAAAGTAAATCACACACACACACACACATACACATACACACACACACACACAGCTTGACCCGACCTTCGTGGATCTTTGACCCTTAACGCAGATGACGTGGCAGTGGTGTGGTAACCCAAACACACACACACACACACACACACACACACACATGTACGTACGCTTATCTAACTAAGAGGCCCCAAGAGATCCTCGAGTTTGGTGATTAAAGAGGAATAAAAAGAGGATAGAATGAGAAAAACTAAACCGAAAGAAGGAAAATTAGGAGGAGGAGGAGGAGGAGGAGGAGGAGGAGGAGGAGGAGGAGGAGGAGGAGGAGGAGGAGCTGCCTCTTGATACATGTTGGCTCAGATGTAAACCAGATTTTCTTTTTTTTTTCAACACTTACAAAATGATGTTTGTTTAGCTTGCAAATTTCCTTACAAAGCCAGGGCAGAGAAACGCGGACGACAGTTGTTACTCTCTCTCTCTCTCTCTCTCTCTCTCTCTCTCTCTCTCTCTCTCTCTCTCTCTCTCTCTCTCTCTCTCTCTCTCTCTCTCTCTCTCTCATTACTAATCAGCGCCTACACCCCCCACCCCAAGCACGGTCAAGCACCCCAACCAACCAACTCTTGCCAGGCACACACACACAC
>JAPQNM010000018.1:12163512-12171012 GCA_029783475.1 Metacarcinus magister
GAACAACAAAAAAACAACACAAATGCAGAAACTACACGAGTGCCCTCACCCACTGAAAAAAAAAAAAAAATAAATAAATAAATAAAGATAAATAGCCACAGTCATGCAGTAATGAAGATAGAGAAGCTTGCACGTACACAAGATAAGCCAAAGCAAACAAGTATATAGAATGTAGGTCGTATGTGGGACAAAAAAATAAGAAGTGTGAAAGAAAGAGAAGGAAGAGCGGACGGGTGCACTGGCCACAGGAGACGCCAGGCTGACTGCAACAACACTCTCGAGACATGGCCGCGGGGAGGACACTGAATGATACACTAAGGAACATGAGATGAGGACGCGTTTCCTTTTTTTCATGAATGAGAGAGAGAGAGAGAGAGAGAGAGAGAGAGAGAGAGAGAGAGAGAGAGAGAGAGAGAGAGAGAGAGAGAGAGAGAGAGAGAGTAGTCATGGTGCAACGGGTTCATGTAATCGAATACTTACTTGAGGGCGTGCTGTAGTTTGCTGGCCCGTGTCAGGAAGTCCTCCCACATGGGCCCGCTCCCCTGCAACACAAAGGTTAACATAGGTTAGACAAAAGGTAGACCAAGTAGGACCACAGACACTAAAAATTTGAGACAATAAATAATAATTATATCTAACATGAGGAACAAAGGGAATGAAGAGGAGAAAGAAACACAAACACACACACACACACACACACACACACACACACACACACACACGACGAGGTGATTAAAACGCATGTGACGGCCACAGGAAGAGAGAGTCACGACACACACGTCAATACCATACCAAGGCAGACGCACCCACCCACACAAATGCGACAAAAATACACGAATCTATAAAAAGCATCAATAACATCAACATTTCGTTTTACTTTTTAACTTGCAAATGCGCATTCCACCACCACCACCACCACCACAGGAAACAAAGGAAATATATTAATAGATAAACAACCCGATAGATAGACATACAGATGCATAAAACACTGTGTTCATATTCTAGTTATCTCAATCCTCACAAAATTATAAGGCACAAAAGCACTCATAACATACTTGATTTAACTTATAAGACTTTGAACAACAATCGACCGAGTAATAACCAAAAGATCACTTCTCAAATCCACCACATGTATAATTATTCTATACCTAAAATAAATAACTCACCTTAATAATGAGTTATAATACAAAACGTTCACCTTCATTCACTTAATTAACATAACATTTGAAGCCCTCCCTCTCCTTCCATTGAATTACTATACCTTTACCTCTCCCTCTAAACCCACGTTCCACATACCTCTAACTCCCCTACGTAGTACATAAAACATTATTTCCATTATAAACTACTTCAAATCAACCCTCGCTTCTATACACTACCTTTAAACCTTCAATCCATTCCCCTTTCCTTCATATTCTCTTATGTATCTTTAAATCCCTTCGTTAATCCCTCTTACTTTGCATAGACATACCTTCAAATACATTCCCCTTTCCTTTCCTCTTCCATAAACCCTAAAATCCTCCTTACTTAAGATTCACATACCTATAAATCCTCGCTTTAACATATCTTTACCTCCTGTTAATCCCACTTCTATCACTCCCCTTTACACTCACGTTTAAATCCCTCTTACTTAACGCATGCCTTCGAATCCGGCCGCTTTACATAACACAACACCATCCCGTCACTAATTAAAACGACATCCCCAGTTCCAGGTGTGCGCAGGTAACTAATGAGGGTTAAGTTCAAGGGGACGTCCCTGAACATTGGTGGTCCCTCCTGACGCGGCCGATACACCTGTACTTTAGGTCACTACTACTTCTACTAGCTACTACTACTACTACTACTTTGAATAAGTGATTTTTTAGTCAGTAACAGACTCACGCCACTGACACCAAAGCTAAGTGGTTTTTTTTCTCTCTCCTTCCTCTCCTTATAACTCCACTTGTTTTTCAATATTGTTCTTCAAAATTAATTACCCCCCCCCCTTACACAAACACACAAACACACACATCCTTAGCCAACTTAATTCAGCCCACGAACAGCTCTCATCACATCAAATCTGTGTTTAACTGCACCACCACCATCACAACATCCTCACAACCACAACACCACAAACTTTTATGTTTTCCCCTCACCTAAGCCTAAATTCAACCCCCCCTCACCTCTCCTCCAGCCTATCAAAGAGGAAGAAGGGAGTGGGGGAGGTTCACAAAGATGTAGCAACGTAACTATGTTAGCCTAAACGACCATAAAGTGGAGGCAATAACACCAGACGGCCGTGTGACACACACACACACACACACACACACACACACACACACACACACACACACACACACACACACACCTTTTCTTCTACCTTGAGAGCCATTATTCCCTTCATTATTTTTCTTATTTTTTCCCCGCCGTTCCAATACTTCGTGTCCGACCTTCAGCTGCTGATAATGTGTAACTGAAGGGCACTGAAGCGTTGTGGAGGACGAGGAGGGAGAACACTACAGTCGGGGAGGTGGTGATGGTGGTGGTACTGAGGACTGTTATGTGTGTGTGTGTGTGTGTGTGTGTGTGTGTGTGTGTGTGTGTGTGTGTGTGTGTGTGTGTGTGTGTGTGTGTGTGTGTGTGTGTGTGTGTGTGTAGGAGCGTTTTATGGTGTGAGAAAGAGTGCGAGAGAGAGAAAGAAAGACAATACCCTAGAAATAATACAATACAATAGCAACCACAATAATAACTAAAGACAACATAACAACCACAACAACAACAACCACAACAACAACAACGGACAACCCGGAAATTAGTCAGTTATTTAGTTAGTATTGCAAAACAACCCCACCCATACCTTACCTTCCCTCCCTAACCCCACCGACTCACCCCTTACAACCCTACCCTTCACTCCCCACCCACCCACCCAGCCAATCTTTCCTCATGATAGTGAATGCAATTATGTCTCTTTTTATACCCACCTGCAGCCCTCCCTCCCTCCCATGTTCCGCCAAATCACGCAGGGTAATACCTATCATTGGCTAATATAATGCTGGAGTGCAGTGTTCGTAAGAGGCCATGATACCAGTACTTCATCACGTTAATTTCGCCCTTAATGGAATCTGAACCGTTATTTGTCGTATACCAAGCTAGCTAGGATGGTGGAGATGGTGATGAGAGATGCGAGATAAGAGAGAGAGAGAGAGAGAGAGAGAGAGAGAGAGAGAGAGAGAGAGAGAGAGAGAGAGAGAGAGAGAGAGAGAGAGATATAATGAGGTAGAAAAAATTTACTAGTGAAAAAGAGCCAACCAAGTCTGACGCCACACACACACACACACAGAAAGAGAAAGAGAGAGAGAGAGAGAGAGAGAGAGAGAGAGAGAGAGAGAGAGAGAGAGAGAGAGAGAGAGAGAGAGAGAGAGAGAGAAGTTATGGAAGAGGAAAAGAAAGTTTGAAGAGGAAATTACAAGGGAAAACACGCTTCTTGTGGAGCCCAAATTGAGGGAAACACATGGAAATAAAAACAGGAGGAAATTACGAAGGAAAAACTGTGAAGAAAAAAATAGAAAGAGAAAAAGAAAGAAGGAAGAAGAATATTATGAGGAAAGGAAGCAGAGAGAGAGAGAGAGAGAGAGAGAGAGAGAGAGAGAGAGAGAGAGAGAGAGAGAGAGAGAGAGAGAGAGAGAGAGAGAGAGAGAGAGAGAGGGACTGGGAATGAAGGACAGGAGGGAGGGAAGGAGGAACTGAAGGAAAGGGTTAAGTGGAGGGATAAGCGTTGAAAAGGAAGCTAAATATATCTACATGCAGTGTGTGTGTGTGTGTGTGTAACTATTTGTAACTCTCTCTCTCTCTCTCTCTCTCTCTCTCTCTCTCTCTCTCTCTCTCTCTCTCTCTCTCTCTCTCTGGTAATGAGCATAAAGCATTACTAAGTTACCATAACTAAGATAATTCACCACTACCACGATCACCACCACCATCACCACCACCACCACCACCACTACCCAACAACACCGTTAGGCCTAAGCCATCTTTACCCTCCACACTAAAAGGGAGAAAATGCATTATCAAGGGAATGAGGGAACGAGGGGAAGGAGAGGAGAGAACAGAGGGGAGAGGTAGAGGAGGGAGGGAAGGAGGGAAGGAGGGAGGGGGCGGGTGTATGGAAGGGGAACGTATTGACAGACCTTCCCTTAGTACTTTTTTTTTCTCTCTCTCTTTCTCTCTTTCTCCGTCTCTCTTTCGTCAGGGTTGTCCTGTCCCCCTTTCATCATTACATTATTAATACCACTTCTCAGAGTAAACACGAGAGGCGGCGGCAACAGCAGCAGCAGGAGGCGGAGGAGCAGGCCTAGCACGAAGATGTTGAATAGAGAAAGATAGGAAAAATAAGCACAATAAGAAGAAAAAACATAATAAAGAATAGGAGGAGGAGGAGGAGAACGAGAATATAGAAAAAGACAAAAAATAAGAAAACTAAACAAAACTAATAAAAAATTGGAAGAAGGAGGAATCTTCTCATCGAATTTGCTGATCTAAGTACACACACACACACACACACACACACACACACACACACACACACACACACACACAGGCGACGGGAGGGAAGCAACACGAAGGGGAGGAAAGGGAGGTAATCACTCCAAGGAGGGAAGGAGGAAGGGAGGGAGGGGAATAAGAGATGGGGCGAGGATGGAATGAGGAAAGGGAAAGTGATATTCTCTCTCTCTCTCTCTCTCTCTCTCTCTCTCTCTCTCTCTCTCTCTCTCTCTCTCTCTCTCTCTCATAATAATAACAATAATAATAATAATAATGATAAAAATTCATTACTCCACCGTGTCCTGTCCTCCACTCCTATATTCATCACTTCCACCCCACCCCACCCTACCTCAACCCTACCACACATACTATACACCTGTACCCCCCCACCTCTTCCACCCAAAAATTAACACGGTCCCATACAATCCCATAGGTAGACGAAGCTAACGAACCACCACCACCACCACCACTACATATTTACCACACCACCACCACCACCACCACCACAATTTCCAACAACCATCATATCAATTTTTCTTCCTCTTCCTCCACCACTATTAAACCATCCATTTCCCATCTACCATCACTGTACTACGAAACCACAAGTCCCCTCTATCACTGTCAAATGCCTCACCCCTCTTCTCCTTACTGTACAATCACACCAAACACCTCTATCACCACCACCACCACCATCACCACACCGCCACACGCAACAAAAACGCCAGCAACACAACAGGCAAACCACCACCACTCACACTGGGCTTGTAAACCACATTCTAGTTGCCACATCGATACATAGACAGGCACAGTCACAGTTAGATAGACAGACACATAGATACAGATACACAGACAGGCAGACAGTCACAGTCAGACACACAAACAGACGGACAGATAAGGTATATAGCGTGCAGGTCCAGAGTGGTGTAGTGATTCGTGTGAGGCCAAGGCGATGCAGAGGTCACCAGTCTCATCACAGCCTTCAAAGCATGACGTCCTGCGTGCCAGATTATTGTTATAAGGGGAGGGAAGGGTGTAAGGTTTGGCTTCCCTTCCCTAGAGGTGTAAGAATGCGTGTGTGTGTGTGTGTGTGTGTGTGTGTGTGTGTGTGTGTGTGTGTGTGTGTGTGTGTGTGTGTGTGTGTGTGTGTGTGTGTGTGTTAACGATACCTTCATTCTGTAGTAGTAGTAGTAGTAGTAGTAGTAGTAATAGTAACAGCAGCAGCAGTCTTTTCGTTAACTATCTTCACCACAATGTACTACACTTTGCCCTCACACAACCCCTCTAAACCTATATGTACTGTACTATAATTATCATCCACCCTCCTTTCATCCCACTCTGCAATCCTTCAACACACATACGATATTTTTCTCACTATACATATACACACATACATGCCAATCTCGCCCTTGAAAAATGATGCTATGATAAACGTACACATTGATGATCTACTAGCAACAATTCATCGAAAAATAACTAGTAAAAAAAATTACAGGATTCTACACTACAATGTTTTTTGTTCACCTTTTCTTTTTGTTTTCTATTGTTCGTCCTCGCTACACGCAACGTATAAACATCATTCGTCTGGGTTTTGTATTTCTGGCACGTGTGTTGGGGCGGTGCGTGAGTCTTCTATCGCTGTCAAGGATGAAGCAGCAGCAGGCACGGTATTGCAGGGAGGGGCAGGCAGCAGGTACACCCTGCCCCCCACCTGTGTTTAGCAGGCAAGTTCAACATTATGGTTGGGTCTTTAACTTGCTTACAATTCAGTAGTAAAAGTTGACCTGATTACCAATACAACATAGTAGTGGTTAGCATGATACTTAGTTAAAATTATCGTATATTCAACTAGTATTAAGTTTACCTGGTCAGCATAATACCCATCAGGTGGTTTGTTTAGCTGGCTAGCATTATATTTAGTGCATCAGTACACTTGGTATCATTGACTCACGTTCGGAGACAGTGTGAGATAATTCCTCGCTTACCTAAAAGAACATTATGATTCAAGCGCTTCACTTAAGAGACTGTCACGTTTTCTTCCCCAAGTCACTCGTAAAGTTTCCCAGGAAAATAATGCAAATCTTTATCCGACTTATTATCTTTTTGACTCTGATTCCAAGTAAAGATTAACCGATTACTCGTCAAAATTCGTTCTGTTATTCTCTCTCTCTCTCTCTCTCTCTCTCTCTCTCTCTCTCTCTCTCTCTCTCTCTCTCTCTCTCTCTCTCTCTCTCTCTCTCTCTCTCTTTATAAATGTTAATTTGGCGGTAGCAAAGTTTCATTTTTTTTTTTTTTTACTCCTTTTTAATCTAACACAAGACACTGTTCTGATTTCTGTACAGTTTTTATTTCAACTTTCATTTATCCTTGTCTTTCACTTTTTCTCCCTCTTTCGTTCAATCTGTCATCGGTCATTTCATCAAGCCTCGTCGAGTTGGTGCAGGTGTGTGTGTGTGTGTGTGTGTGTGTGTGTGTGTGTGTGTGTGTGTGTGTGTGTGTGTGTGTGTGTGTGTGTGTGTGTGTGTCGCTCTGTTACGTGTCGTTCATTAATTTCAACGTGACTGACTTTATTGAGTGCATTCACATCGTTTATATCTAACCTTTTCCTTTTCTCATCCACTCCACATTTCTCTCCACTCTCTCGTATTTCACTGGCTTGGCTTTCCTCGTTAAACTCTCTCTCTCTCTCTCTCTCTCTCTCTCTCTCTCTCTCTCTCTCTCTCTCTCTCTCTCTCTCTCTCTCTCTCTCTCTCTCGTGTGGATATCAACGTAAGCACCAACGCTAGTCAGGTAATCTGCAGTGACCTGTAACGGGGGAGAAACTTTCCACCCCACCTGGTCAAGAGGCCGTGTGGAGGACGAAGAGGAGGAGGAGGAGGAGGAGGAGGAGGAGGAGGAGGGGAGGAGGAGGAGGAGGAGGAAAGGTAGTATACGTGGAAGGAGATTATAAGGTTTGAGGAAAATATTTAGGTAGCTGGAGCGGTGGCA
>JAPQNM010000018.1:12176012-12178512 GCA_029783475.1 Metacarcinus magister
GTGTATGAGATGGAAAAGACAGCCGCGAAATGGCACTTGCCAAAGGCGCCTCTCCAAGTAGGGTAGAAAAATTATCAGAACCGTGTATGTGCGTCACCAATAACTTGATGCAGCAGCTGGCCGTGTTAGATCGATAATACTGTACGCCACGCCTCTGCCTCCCACACACACACACCATCACGCCTTCCGTGTTAAATGACAGCTAGGAGCAGATGCTGTGAATGCAATCAGGCAACATGTAGGCAGTATTGTACTTTGTAGGGATTCAAACCGGCGTGCACTTTACTCCTCCAAACACTGTAGAATTAAGAAGCACATGGTTCCTAAAGCACGCACGCCAAAGTAAACATTAAAACTGCATCATTTAGCAACTATATCCTCCACCCATTGCATTACTTTTTAAAAAATTTTCAAAGAACCCATACAGCGTCGTTTGCCAAGCCTCCCGCCACGCGAGGACGCCCCAAGACAGCATCACAACTGCTACCGAGAAAGAGGGGAATAAATATTAAGGAGTAAGATCAATAACAAGCCCCATGACTCCCCTACGTGAGGCCCGGCGCCCCTCCCCAAGCCCCTGAACACCCACCCCACGCCCACCTCTGCCCCGCCGTGCAGGTGCCGAGGGATTCAAGAGCTGGGCCAGGGTCGTCATGAAGGGGCAGGGGGACGCAACTTTAGGCCTAAGCAAATCCTGCCTCTGTATCGACTTGCCAAACCGTCCTCAGGCCAGCATGTGCCCCAAGCTGACATACTCTGTGTGGGCAGTTAATTGCTGGTCAATGTGCGTGCATGCGTTAACCGTCACTCACCTTCATGTCATTGATAACCATTTGGAAGAGTCCCGCCAACGCGGAACAATCCCGGTCCAGGGTGTCTATCACCTCCATGCTGCTAGTTCTCCCTCACTAAATCACTATTTTATAATAAGTAAAACCATTTTCAGATCATGTCACCCAATAAATATCTTGGGATCATTCAGAGTTCCATATATTCCATGTACACACAAAGCAATATCTTTCTACCATCAAGTTATGAAAATTTCTTTCAACGCAACACCACACACAAGCAAGAGATACTCCTCCTTCCAACGCCACTCAGCCACTGACGGGCCGCTGTATAGTTATCGCTGCCTGCCTCTCTCACATTATTTACCACCCGAGCTTGGTGCCAGGTTTAACCGGAAAACTTGTCTTACCAAATATATTCAAAACATCATCTTCCGTGCAAACATAACATTTGCCATATGCGGTGGCCTATTTTACTTTTTATGAATCATGTTTTGATAAATTATTTTCATCATGACACCCCCCCTTAACCCCTTCCCCCCTCTCTTCCTATGTGTTCCTATGTGTTAACCCCTTCCCCCCTCTCTTCCTATGTGTTCCTATGTGTTAACCCCTTCCCCCCCCTTACCCCTTCCCCATCCCCCTATCTCCTTCCCCTTCCCCCTTCCCCTTCTACCTCCTTAATCCCCTGTCTCAGCCCCCCCTCCCCCCTCCAGTCTTTTTATAACTGTTAGTGAATTACAGGTGTTTTCAGGTATAGGGTAGGTTTTTTGCTACTGCCGTTTAAACTGTTTGTCATACACGATAACTTTTTGAACTAATTTTACTGAAAATTGGAATATCTAAAAGTTTTATTGAAGTCATTTTTCACGTATCTGTGACGGTAAGGAATTTTTGATTTTGTGGTCCGAAAATGTCCACCAGAATTGAGGTCGGATATGTTTTTGCCATTTTACTACGAAACTATTACTCCTACAGGAAAAAGGATTAGAAACAAAGTTATGCAGCTTGAAAAGATATATCGATTGATGTCATCACCTTTCCAATATCTATTATACCTTTAGAGAAAAGTTAATTATTGTGAACAAAATTAATGTTTTCTTTTTTCAATTCTTACATCTATACTTATGTTCCAATTCCATATCACTATAGCTCAAAAGAACGGTCGTGTCCTGCTCATTCTTTTATATTCTATACTCCTTTTACGTAAACCTCATATTTTTTTAGTTATTTCAAAATACATGATTTCTGCCAAAAAATCTTAGGTGGTACCCTTGGAAATTTCATGAAAATTTCCACACCTCGGAATTTCATGAAAATTTGTACATAAAGGTTTTCGGTCCTACTGAACACGAATCTGGACTCAGTTTCATCATTACTATAATATCAAAGATTAAAATATATATATATATATATATATATATATATATATATATATATATATATATATGTGGCGGATTGAGCCACTACCTTGATCTCGAATCGTCGTTTACCAGCTCGAGCCACCACCTTGGTCTCGACTCATCATTCACCAGCTCGACATTGATCAACCTGTGCGAGTGGCGCAACCCCGCCGCAGAGGGCGTCCGCCATCAACGCCCAAACCACCTTCACCTCATCCAGCGGAAACATCGAAAGCAACAAGATCCGGCCGCCTATCTCGACCTCCTGAACGACTCTAATACTCCGATTCTGGGGGGGGTTATGTGGCG
>JAPQNM010000018.1:12183512-12223512 GCA_029783475.1 Metacarcinus magister
TTCTCGAGAACTTTATTTACATGTTATTAAAAAAATACGCTTTCATTCACTTGTCTCCTTGCAATACGCCAATCAAATATGAACATGCGAGAGAGAGAGAGAGAGAGAGAGAGAGAGAGAGAGAGAGAGAGAGAGAGAGAGAGAGAGAGAGAGAGAGAGAGAGAGAGAGAGAGAGAGAGAGAGAGAGAGAGAAATTTTTTGTTCATGCATTTCAACATATATTAATTCTATATCAACCAGCAAGAGGACACAAAATTCAATATTAATAAAACAAAACTGAAGTAGATAGAGGCTAGCTCCTCTTAAGGTTGATAAATGCCATGTCATCTGTCATCGAGTCCATAACTTTTCTAGGATGACTTTTCAAGGAATTTGGCGTTTCACACAAATCAGCACATCTAAACATGACTTTTCTTATATTAATATATAATAGTTTCTTGTGTAGGCACTTGTTCTACTCTGTATGAATAATGACTAGTTCACAGGAAACAAAGAAGTGTTAGGAGAAATGTCTCTTCCATTAGCACAGGTCCTTGTTTTCCTCGCAGTCACACAATGACCATGTCTTTTACGTACATCACTGCAGCATACATGAATGTAAATAATAGAATTATGTTCTATTATTTGGGGCCAAAGTACACCCGGTAATACTGGAAAACATATACCGCAAATAAAATTATGATAAAACATTTTATGTAATTGAGGGCATATTGAAAAAAGTACTAATATACATCATCATGTGTTTGTCATGCTTGTCGATGTACCACACTGTAAAGTTTTTTTCTTAAAAAAGTTTGTTTCCGAACAGTGCATAACTTGGACTCCCACTGAAAAAATATAAAATCACAGGACAACTAAAGTTATTTTGTGCGTTCACACATACATAGTTGTTGGCATTGAAAAAAAAAATTCTATATTTGGTATTTTGAACCGCAAAACTACAAATGCTAAAGAAAACTAAAAATCACGCTTTTACAATTGAGTTATATATATATATATATATATATATATATATATATATATATATATATATATATATATATATATATACATATATATATATATATACATACATACATACATACATACATACATACATACATACATACATACATACATACATACATATATATATATATATATATATATATATATATATATATATATATATATATATATATATATATATATATATTTGCAAGAAAATCAATAGAAAAATAGTATTATATATATATATATATATATATATATATATATATATATATTATATATATAGATATATAGATATAGAGGAACATATCATTAACATGATACTCCTAAATTATTATTTTTCATGATTAGTTCAAATTTTATTTGTGTTATAGATTTGCAGTAGTCTGTCGAATAATAGTAATAGCATGATGGAAATAACTTTGGCTTTCAATGACATACACAGATAAGGTGACGATGCCATTTAACGTTGGCAACCCACTGATTTCTTTGCAATGGTTCATCGCCACAAAAAAATGGTATGCAAATACACGCATTATTTAAAACAATACAATCACTATTGTACCCTTTCCTCTGCTTGTAGAAGTGAGGGAATAGGGAGCTGTTAACCATATTATGATAAACCAGACTGGTAATTCCTTTTAACAGAATGAATATCCACCTATGTATTGTAATGATGAAACGTTGCCAACAACATTTATTTCATGAGAAATGGTAAAATTATTCCCCAAAGATTTCTCCCGTTATATCAGACTGATGGAGCTTCAGCTCATTAATAAAGAAGAAAAAAGATTATTGGCAGGTCGTTCAGACTTGACGGCCACATTTCATGCTCACCTCAACCACATTCTTTTCAATGGAATATCAAAAAATAGTTTACATTACATAGATACTGAATTATAAATCTCTGCACCACATTTGAAACATTACCAACAACAATTGCAGGACTAGAAAACCTTGGAAAATACATAATTTAAAAATTTTCAAATTTTTTTTTAGAGAACAATCAACATATATTAAAAATATATTTTTAAATCAACTGAACACAGCATTGCTTCACTATTTATGATTTAAATAAAATTGTAAATCACGTTCCAAGTCGTGCCATATACAAGAATTTACAAAATTATTATAAATTAAATTTATCCTTATCTATGTTCCACGAAGTCGCACATATAAATATATATATATATATATATATATATATATATATATATATATATATATTATATATATATATATATATATATATATATATATATATATATATATATATATATATATATATATATCTTCGGCCCTCCCCACACACACACACACACAAAAAAAAAAATCTTTCCAAATACAGTAATACAAGCATAGTATATCAAAGTAGATATGAAACTTTGTAATATTGATTTCTTTTGCAGTATAATACAAAATTACCATGTTTATACTCTACAACCCGATACTAGACCACAAGGCACCAAAAGAATTATCTTCAATCGGAATGGCCCCTGCAGAAAACTGTTCATATACAGTGTTATGTTTCCACCAGAAGTGATCATTATCCTTTCTGGGATTCACTATAAGGATGTAATTTGGTAGGAATTAAATCACACAATCTAAGATGATGGAAAGAAACCTGACCAACAGGAAAACACACTGCTGCAGAGCACCATGAATGGAAAAATATACATTCCCATATATATATATATATATATATATATATATATATATATATATATATATATATATATATTATATATACTATATATATATATATATATATATATATATATATATATATATATATATATATATATATATTTATATATATACTATATACTATATATATATATATATATATATATATATATATATATATATATATATATATATATATTTATATATATACTATATATATATATATATATATATATATATATATATATATATATATATAAAATAATAATAATAATAATAATAATAATTATTATTATTTTTATTTTTTCTTGTAAGAAATTATCTAAGTAAATGACTGGGAGGTGGCTTTATGAAAAAGCCCTTTTTATCCTGGCATGAGGCGTAGGGTGAAATGGCAGAACTACAAAAAAACTTCTGAGAGAGAAGTCTGAACGAGTGTGGCAGTCTGTTGGTTGCTGGTTCTGTCCACTGATTCATAGTCTGAGTCTTGGAGCTCAGACATCGAGTCATCAACACCTTCCTCTTCTAGTGCTGACAGAAATGATAAATCTGACACACGGCTGTAATCTCGGCGGTGAAAAGGACGACGACTTCTAGGACTCCCAAGTTTGTTGACACCATCAGCGGCAGAAGGCACGTTAGATATCTTCAAAGGCGATTCTGTGTGGTCGTCCTCCAAGTCAGAGACGATGTTGTATTTTAACAAATGATCAGAAGGCAGGTCTTGACAAGAGTCAACAGATATATTATTGGCCAAAAGTATTTCTTCAAAGCTATAGGGCTCATCATCATTGCCATCATCATCATTATATTCTGGTGCTTCTTGAACATCTCTAGCATCCACATATAGTAGCGGCGTAGCAGCGGTGTCCCTATGGGCTGGGATGTATGTGTTATAACCAGGTCCTGTAGATACATAAAGAAACATTATCATAATGTTCAACAATCAGTGAATAACATATCAAAATTACCACAATGGAATACCATATGACTCTCAGGAAACGGAATAAATGAATTAATAAACAAACCAATTTTATAAATACAAACAAATAAATAAATATATATATATATATATATATATATATATATATATATATATATATATATATATATATATATATATATATATATATATATATATAATGATGGCATAATGAGGTCAGCAGCTATTGTGATGGCAGGTGTGGCCAGGCCACTCAGGTCACCCACCCATACAGTACTACATTCTGATGGTCACACCTTGCCTATAATTATAAGGCTCTATACCCATGTGACCATTGCCCTGCATTTTGAAAGCTAGGTGCTGCAGCTATCAGGATTGTAAGCTGAAGGAGCTCAGCAGGGTACATCTGTCCTAGCTGGCAACTGTGTGTGTGTGTGTGTGTGTGTGTGTGTGTGTGTGTGTGTGTGTGTGTGTGTGTGTGTGTGTGTGTGTGTGTGTGTGTGTGTGTGTGTGTGTGTGTATGTGTGTGTGTATGTGTGTGTGTGTGTGTGTGTGTGTGTGTGTGTGTGTGTGTGTGTGTGTGTGTGTGTGTGTGTGTGTGTGTGTGTGTGTGTGTGTGTATTTGAGTGTGTGCCTTGACTCAGCTACCTTGTTTGGGGGATGTTGGCCTGGTTTATATATGATGGATAGATTATCATTATTATTATTAATCTTATTATTAATCTTATTATTATTATTATTATTATTGTTATTATCATTATCATTATTATTATTATTATTATTATTATCATTATTATAAATGTTATTATCATTATCATTGACATTTTGATAGAAAAAAAATACTGGTTAAATCTTATGAAATAACGTTAAAAGCATAATTCGGTGTGCTACTTATGTATGTCTGACAATAAATTCCTTTTTTCCACTAATTTAACACATTACATGAGCACATGTTAATGTGCTTTCTTTGGCGTAAGAAATTGTTGACATGTACAGTACTTATCTCCACAAAAAGCTGGAAAAAAAACTTACTTGATAGAAGAGGCTGACCCTCTATGACATCGTCAACGGGGATCAAACTGGTGCCTTCAGATAACATTAGCAGGTCAGGCGGTGCGGCTGTGGCACCGTCACCACATCCCACCAATGAACGGGAACCTCGCAAATCGTAATCATCCCAGTGGTAACCTAATAACCGAAGAATACACTATTACAAGAGGTTTCTCCTACTAAGCCACAAAAAGTTTCAATGAGAAAATGTAACATCACAACCTTTTATGTGTTCAAACATGCTATAAACAACTCCAAAGTGACAAACCCATATTCATGCAGCATCATTTTTTCTACATGCATACTAAGAATGTGATAATAGTTCTACACTCTAACATGCACGAAACTCCCATATGATTACAGACACTATAGGATATTTTATCCAAAGTATGTACACGTCATCAAGTCTAACTTTTCACAAATTCTGTGTAATAAAAATTGTAAAACTGACAATTCTGAAGGGAAAACATATATTAGCAGGTAATAGGGAACAATAGGTACCTTTTTTCTTTTGCTGAGTCGGAGCTGTGTGCAAAAGAAACAGAAGATAAGTAGTCATGTCCAGAGTATTATATACAGAATGTGTTCTTCTGAAAACCTGTGAACTTAATTAAGAAAATTAAATGGCAAAGTTAATATTATGAATCAGGAACATATTGATGTTTTCAAAGTGGTTAAGTTGTTAATGTAACATTTCGTTCCCTATATTAATGATATACTATTGTGTTTAAATCACAATTTTCTCTCTAACTCAGTATTAAGATTGTTATAGAAACGCATTTATTTTGCTATTGTAAGGAATCAAATAAAAATCTTATTCATAAATCACAGCAAACACCCAAGTTTTATACCAATAAAATAACATGCAAAGAAAAGGTTAAGAAAAAAGTGAAAATAAAACAAGATAACAATCACAATACCATTATAGTACTATGAAAGCTTCACACAATCATCATTTTCACTCCTAAAGTTAGTTAGTATATCAAAGACTATCCATAGCTGGTCAATGAAGGACCTGAGGCTAGGTTATCGGGTGCACAATACTCAGTCGGGTGAGTGTTGGCAAAAGCGCTTAACCAAACAGGAAAAAGTCTGTCCATCGTTGTGTTTGAGATTCACTCAGCCTACCAGCCTAGTCTAACTTACGATATCTTTTCTTAAAGTTTATAAGGCCTCCACTATCTCCAGGTACCCCTGTGTCCAACCCATTAAAGGTGGACATCAGGGTCCGTCGGCCCAGGAGATGGGGACTGGGTAGGGGAGGCACAGCAGGGGGCGATGACCCCTTCTCTCTCTCTGGACACGCCAAGACATAAATATCATTTATTAAAATCTTTTGTTCATTGATTTTTCATTGTATGTGACAAGCAAGCCATCTTATCAATATATATCACAAGTCCTTCATATATCACGGAGAAAAAGCAAAAGCACCAATGTGACGTCAAAAACAATATCATAAGATATTTTTTCTGGAACTATTGTACTTCAATTATATGTAGAGCAAATAACTGAAATTAACCGATGGAGTAGGAAATAAATAGAAAGTTCGTTCCGATGCATCATCATGTCAGTGTTGAAGCAAACATGCTATTAGTGCCGTCTGTAGTTATCAATGACCCATGCTATGGCGGCCCATCGTGCTACCATTAACACCTGTGCAATAGAGGATATGAATTAGATTTGGTCGGCACTAAATTCTTGTTGCATGCCTTTTGAATGATGGCCAAATGAATCCTGATACTATGGAATGAATGTCACAAAAACAATCATTGGTTTCGGTCGCAAAATTGGAGGGAGCACTGTGTGTGTGTGTGTGTCTATATATATATATATATATATATATATATATATATATATATATATATATATATATATATATATATATATATATATATATATATATAAACACAAACACACACACACACACAGTGCTCCCTCCAATTTTGCGGGTTCCAATTTTGCGACCGAAACCAATCTCCATCTTTGCAAGCCCAGGTATAGTAAAATGGCTATTTAAATTAATTTTCTTATGGATAATAATAATGTTTATGTTTTTCTGTAATTTTCTTTATTGTAGGATGTATAATGACATGTATTTGTGTACGATGAGGCGGTGGCCTAGTGGCTAATAGTCGGGCATACCAGCTCAGGGTCCTGCGTTCGAGCCTTGGCATGTGCTGGCCACTTTTCTTTGCTACTACCACCGATGGGCCTAAGATTACCCACATGCTGCCATAACACTATCCTCGACGGGACTGCAATGCTATATGCGCGAGGAGCTTCCGCTGGCAGCATGAGCCTCTCAATAAGAAACGAGGCGTCACTTAATGTCGATCAATTTCACGCACCCTCTCTTGATGAAATCAAAAAGGCTGTGGTAAAGCAGGCAGCTTGCATATATAACAACAGTGCGGAGTTGCTTAAAGCTTTATTATATTTCCCCTAATTCTTTGTCACAATGTAGGAATGTGTTTTGTCGCTCGTCTCTTTAATCTTTCCAGTAAGTGTGGCCTCACAAATGCTGTATAGATTTTTTTCATTATTTCTTGTGATTTGTGATAAAAATTCCTTTGAATTAGACCATACATCATATTCACTTTCTTACTTGTACATGCAGCTGTGCACTGATTACCAATTTTGAGATTATTAGTAATGATTACATCAAAGTCTTTTTCGTGTTTAACATTATCAAGCTCCTGATCCTGCATCATGTATTAAAAATTTGGATTTTTGTTGTAAATACGCATAACTTTACATTTATCTGTATTAAAAAACGTTAGCTACTTTTCCCTACAAACGAAGTTTATTTAGGTCCTCCTGAATTTTATTGTAGACTTCAGAGCATATTACTTAACCGGCAAGTTTCGTATTGTCTGCGAATTTTGCTACTTTAGACAGAAGATTACTTTCTAAATCATTTACATATTTAAAGAAGAGCGTTGGTCCCAAGGCTGATCCCTGAGGCACATCACTAGTTACGTTTTGTTGATCAGATACTTCACCATTTAAAACAACTCAATGTGGTGGTCTGAGAACCAATTTTCTATCCAAGCACATAGATGCTCTCCTTTTTCATGTGCCCGCAATTATATCAGCATGTTATGAGGGACCATATAATTTTAACATTAAAAGGGCACTGGCCAAGGGAAAACAAAAACACGTCAAAAAAATCCCGCTTGTCGCTTTTTGAATGATGATAAAACCAATATTTTCACCTGAAATTGGTATTGATATCTTTATCTGAAAGTAAACGTTTCCATTGCAACAAGATTGCTTGTGATTCTGGAGATCACTCTATAAGAGAAAATTTTGGAGATAGGTAGCACTGCCATTACTCATTGACAAACAAATAATTGATGAAATCCAATAGAATTCATTAAAAAAATTTCAAATAAGGGATTTCACACAAATTGAGCTATAACATTGTATTTTCACGCACACACACACACACACACACAGGAGAGAGAGAGAGAGAGAGAGAGAGAGAGAGAGAGAGAGAGAGAGAGAGAGAGAGAGAGAGAGAGAGAGAGAGAGAGAGAGAGAGAGAGAGACGTATTACTGTACACTCTTAGAATGTAAGCAAAGTGGAGGTTTTTAAGAACTATAAATGTTTCTTTCCTAACATGTTATAGTAACGTGAATCATACAACAGTGCTGAGTCAATAAATTTCAAATATTCTATACAGGCTAACTTTACAATACTGAGAGTAGGTTTCAAGACTTAAAAAGCAAAAATAGCGGCAATGGTCAAATGGTATGCTATCATGAAAGGAGGGAGGGCAGGAGGGAGGGAGGTAAGAAAGGAAGGAAGGATGAGGAAAAGAAGGAGGAAGAGGAGGAAGAGGAGGAGGAGGAGGAGGAGGAGGAGGAGGAGGAGGAGGAGGAGGAGGAGGAGGAGGAGGAGGAGGAGGAGGAGGAGGAGGAGGAGGAGGAGGAGGAGGAGGAGAGAGGAGGAGGAGAAGAGAGGAGGAGGAAGAGGAGGAGGAAGAGGAGGAGGAGGAAGAGGAGGGGAGGAAGAGGAGGAGGAGGAGGAGGAGGAAGAGGAGGAGGAGGAAGAGGAGGAGGAGGAAGAGGAGGAGGAGGAGAGGAGGAGGAGGAGGAGAGGAGGAGGAGGAAGAGGAGGAGGAGGGAGGAGGAAGAGGAGGGGGAGGAAGAGGAGGGGGAGGAGGAGGAGGAGGAGGAGGAGGAGGAGGAGGAGGAGGAGGAGGAGGAGGAGGAGGAGGAGGAGGAGGAGGAGGAGGAGGAGGAGGAAAAGGAGAAAGAGAAAGAGAAAGAAGAAGCGGAAAAGGAAGAGGAGGAGGAGGAGGAGGAGGAGGAGGAGGAGGAGGAGGAGGAGGAGGAGGAGGAGGAGGAGGAGGAGGAGGAGGAGGAGGATAATCAGGGAGGAAGAAAGGTGACGAGTGGTGAATGAGAAAAAAAAATCATAAGATGAAATAAATACACATAATTATGATGATGAGGATGATGGTGGTGATGACGACAACAATGATGTTGATGATGATAATGATTAAAAGGAAAACGTTAAATGAGAATGAGAGTGAAGGACAAAGAGAGGTAGGCAAATGGTAATATGATACAGGTAAATCTTACCTGATGAATCATCTGAAAATGGAGACTGCCGGCCGGGAGAGGTATGTGCATCACCTAAGTTAGTCACCAAATCGCAGCCTACATCTGCAAACACAAAAAAACATGTTACCAATTTTAAAACTCAATAGAGGCACATGCTATAATCCTCTTCCTGTGCAAGCATTGTATTATTAAATTGATGGAAGTTAAGGAATGGTTGTTGAAAGGGTGAAGCTGGTGGAAGAAGGGTTGATAATATTGCTTTTGTGTAAAGGTGAGGAATGTGATGGTTGTACTGGTGGAGTGCTGATGACGCTATCTGCTTCTCCATTCGATCATCTTAACATAGATTAAATATCTTACAAAGAAACGGCATTGAACGCTTAATTTCTGACCTTTTCATGTGTCTTAAATGAGGCAAACCTTGTAATCTTCTATATTTGACAACTCTGTTCCTTCACTATCATCAATAATCATGCCTTCAAACAAACATTTCACAGATCCTCTCCTTCATATTGATCATTTTTACGGTATTCCTTATCAAATATACCAACTGTTATCAACTATTGCCTAATAATCAGTTTCCAAGATATTGCAGTTTCTGTTAATTCTTCACATTCATCTAAATCATGACTTAGTTCAACAGCCTTTTCCACTTATGTATGGACTACAGATATCATGTATGGGAGATTTAAATCCAACAACGATTTTTGCCTCATACTGGGGTGGATGGGAGGAGGCACAGAAGTGACAGATGCCGCTATAATGCAATAACTTTAAACAGGAACGAGGATAGACTGATGGTAACATGTAGTATCGAGCTACAAATAAAGATGTAGACTTTTATATATTACTCAAATAAATAAATTTATGCAGAGTATTCCAAAAAGATATACTCAAGATCATATGCTTCTTTTTTTCTACATTTGAGTTAATAAGTCTGTGGAGTTGTCATGACATGGATATTACACAGGCTCATTCCCCCCACCCCTGAAAAAAAAGGAAAATATTTCATACGAAGTTGCACAGAAATCACTCACCTTTGATGGGCATGAAGTTGGAGTCATTAAGGTTGTTGTGATGATCCCAAGGCTTGTGAAGAGAGTCTGAATCACTGTTGGAGGGAGGTGGCGGAGAGAGATTGGGCGGCATGACTACAGGCTTGTTCAGGCTGTGTAGGAGCTCATGGGAACATCTGGAGAGTGTTTCCAACTCAAGGCTTTCATGGCCTGCGGCAGAGAGATCAGCTAAGTGCTTAAGTGTGTTGAGTATAACGGAGTCGGTACCGCTGGGAGTGTATGATGCCGGCCGTGGTGGTAGAGGGGGCCCCTGCAATGTGATCCAAAAATAGAAGAAAATTAACAAATATGTAATGTAATATGCAACCAGATTATAAGGAGCAGATGTCTATAAGTGGTAAAAAAAAGATGACATGAATAGTTTCTAAACAATTATGAAAGGAGAGCATTCAAATTATTCTCTATTACTAAATAGGAACAAATGATAAAAGAAGACAATAAAGATAACTAACAAGGTGTGTCATACCTGATCAGCTTCCACATTGCAAATTTTGGAATTTCTCTTGGGAACATCATTAGCTTTCAGATCATTCTTGACATGGTGATCAGTAAGTTTTATGCGATTGTTCTGTTGGTGCCGTTTGTGTCTCCATCGGCGTCTCTGCCATGCTCCAAGAAGAAGCACAGCCATTACACACCCTAGAAACACAGCTAGGATGCACACTAGCTCTTCCAAAGTAATGTTTAAAGATGAAGATGGTTCTTGAGGCATCTTGACAGCCTCTGTGCAATATTCACCAGTAACATTCGAGGAACATATACACTTGAACCCACCAAAGAAGTTGAGGCAAGTTCCACCACTTTGGCAAGGATTGCGGTTACATTCATCAATATCAAGTTGGCACATTGCACCAGTAAAATGTTGACACTTACAAATAGGTCCATCAGCACCTTCTTCACATCGACCACCATTCTGACAAGGATTTGGATTACAAAACATGCCATATTCACAACGTTTTCCACTTAATTTTCTAGGACACTGACATTTGTATGAATGGCCAACTACAATACATTTACCTCCATTAAGACAAGGTGATGAAGAACACGGTGCCGTATCCACTTGACACTGTGCTCCAGTAAAACGTGGAGGACAATTGCATTTATATAAATTTACATTTTCAATGCACGTACCACCGTTCTGACATGGGTATGAGCCACACACACTTGCTACCGGCAGTACGTTAGGACACTGGAGCTCAATGTTAGCTAGTCGGGTAAGCACTGTGTCCCCAGAGGACGTTCCTGTTATTGCTACAGGAAGCTCAATACCGTTGATAACAATTTGATCAAGACAGCCCACGAATCCCAGGCTGCTGTGGGAGTAGGAAGACAAGCCTGAACCACGTTCTTTGTTAACAGTAGCACCAAGATACATGAAACCTGAATCCGTGTTGAGAATATCGTTAGCACCTGGTGCTGCTCCCGAACTCACCTCACCATCTACACTCAGGGTAGATATGGTTCCCTCACGGGTGAGGTTAATAAAATGCCACTTGTCGTTGTTGACTGTCACCGTCGAGACTCTTACTAAACCTTCTCCACTCCCACAGTCCCAGCGATATTGCACGTGGCCACTGGCAACCTCCAGTACACTATAGTCCACATCTCCTGCAGCAAAAACAAGTGTTCCAACTGGGTTCCTGGTTCGCATAAAGGTGCTGAGTATCAGTGAGCTGCTTTCAGTTTGCCGTGCTATGCTATACTGAGCATAGCTTTTCCCCTTGAAAGAAAGAGGTCTCAGTGGGTAATGGCATGCAGGGCTGCGGCATTTTGTCAAGTCGACTTTGCATGATGGTCCTGCCCTTCCAGAAGGACACTGGCATGTGTATCCACGACTGCTGCTATTTGTGGGTGCGCAGTCTTCGTATTCAGCGCAGGGCCGATGTCCACATGCATTCACTAAAGTCATACAATCATTACCTCCGTATCCTTGATCACAGACACACCCGACCTTCTGTGTGAACCTTGGAGCAACAAAACTAGAAAGCTGTGTGTTGAAGGGCATTGCTACATCTTCACTGACTTGGACAACATCAACACAATCCCCGTGTCCACCACATTTTGAATCAGATACACACATTGATTCCATAACTTCCACTAATGGTAAGCCAAGTCTGTGCTTTATGTCAGATTGCTTTATTTTTAACTTTATCAACAGATGTTCTCTGGTCAAAAACACTTCGGATAGCCTTACAACGATCAGAACATCAAGGCTTCTCTGTATATCTCTTTTAGAACGTTGTGGAATATAATCAATTTTTTCTAATGAGTGGGAATGCAACAGGGCTGGCTGGAGGCTGACTAATATCACGTACTCTTCATCAATTGAAAGCTCTGTCGCAACTGCATTGAGGAAAAGTTTTTGATATCTTGAAAGAAATTCATCAGAAGACAAAGGGCCCAGTCTGACAATAACAGAATTTTCCACCATTTCCTCAGTCACCACTGACACTTCAACGGAGGCTTGTACAGTTCGGTGATACCTGCCGTCTGACACACTAACATTTACACGGTAGTTGCCGGCGTCCAGTGGTGTCAATGCTACCAGCGTACCATCTTGGCCGTCTATGTCAAAATACTTGATATAACTGACTTCAGTATGATAGGGTGCTATAGAGTACTGCAAGGTATCGTAAGGGTCCTGGTCAAGTGCAGTGATTCGACCTACAATACCTCCTGGAAAAGCAGCCCTAAAACTAATGACTACAGATGTGAGAGGAAAGAGCGTTGGTGGATAACGGGACTCTTCCACCACGTTAACAGTCACATGGGTGTTGGCATGAAGTGGTGGTGACCCACTGTCCCATACTCGCACTTGTACAATGTACTTGTCCTGCACCTAAAATGAAAAGTGAAGGAAGGAGAACATGAGCGAGGACTGGAAGTCTTACAAAACAGTTATTTTCTCATTCTTCAGGGAACTTTAGCTACATCTACTCCAACATAAAAAATGTGTCATAGCTACATACAATTCAATTTATTTCACTTAACTAATCCCAATGAATTAAGAGAAAAGAATGGGCATTACCATGTGGTTAAGTCGGTTGGTAGCCAGCCTTAATGAACCATCTTGGTCAAGGGTGAAGGCACGATTTTCAATTGGTTGGTTAATCACTTCCCAGGTGAAAGGAGCACCATTGGGATCAGCGTCTGCATCAGTAGCCATCAGCCGCATAAGTGAATAACCTACAGGTCGATTTTCCTGGAGGAGAAACACATTGGTAAACTTGTTATTGCAAAATCACTTCAATCATATATAACATTATATTTCAGAGGTAGATTACACAAAATTGATTTACCTGGACCACCATTGTATAGTTATCTTGCGTAAAAATGGGTGAATTATCGTTGACGTCGCCCACATGGATCAGTACCTGAGCAACTGCGACATTTGTAGGGGTACCCAAGTCCCAAGCGCTCACCGTTAGTTGATAATTAGCCACCTGAAAAAAAGGACATAACTATTATCTTCTTGGTACAGCGTAGACGATTCAGAAGCCTGATCTGTGTTGCCTACTTTAGCCGCTCGCTATTACTGCCATATGTAATTTGCCATAAAAAGGAATGATCTTCCTTTGTTTGATGAGATCAATTATTTATTGAAAGAGCTCTCCTACAGTTAATTATTTTCAATATTGATACACTTATCAATATATGTTTACATGCTCAGTTCAGTTAAGAATCATTATCAAAGTTATCCATCATTATCAAAGTTATCCATCATTATCCATTGCTACAAGAAAATAAATCAAACTAAGCATAATTTTCATGTAAATTACCTTTTCTCTGTCGAGTCTCTTGATAACAGTAATAATGCCTGTATCATCATCAATAGCAAAACAATAGTTGTCATTTCCCGCCTTGATGCTGTAGCGTACTAAGCTGTTCACGCCGTAGTCCACATCATTTGCTGAAACCTGTAATGAGGGAAGAGAAAGAAAAATCATCTTTCATTTTGGTATTAAATGGTAATGAAAGGCATACTCCAGGTATATAATGAGGTAGATGATGATGTAAATGCGAACAGAATTCTAACAAAAGAAAGAATCAGAATCAGTAATCAGAATGCATAACAAAGAACTCACAGGAAAAGCTTCTTATAATAAACAAACTCACATCTAATGTTGGCATAAGAAATTAAAAAATTTGACAAAAAATATTATGTGACAACTACGTTTCATGTGATTTGCTTACCTGCACAACACTGGCACCTTGCAGGGCATCTTCCCTGACGGTGGCAGTGTAAGTGGGCAGTGTGAATACTGGTGCATTGTCGTTGACGTCGGTAATGGTGAGATTGACCAGAGCCGTGGCAGACAGGGGAGGCGTACCCCCATCTGTGGCTACTATTGTTGCCACCACTTGCTGCACACGTTCAAAGTCCACCTCACCTTCAATACTAATTACACCTGTAAGAAATAATTTTATAAAACTGTGAGCCAATGAATATACATTTCATATCTACAGACTAATCTAATTCTATGACCAAGCACAAAAGATCAGTTTTATTAATTGAATTTAAGGTCATAAAAAAAAATATTGGCAAGGCAATACCAGTCTTTGGGTGGATGTGGAGGTACTTTTCCCGAGTAGTGTGCTGGAGAGAGTAAGATATCTCTGCATTGATACCAATGTCTCTAGAGGTAGCCATTACCCGCAAGACTTCTGTCCCTATATCAGTGTTCTCCTCTACTGTAATTTCATGCAGTTTTCTGACAAACTCCGGCGGATTATCATTTATATCTGTGGAGAAAAAACACAAATTGTATGCCTCGCAGTAACAAAATTATCTGAGAATATAAAGACTAACATTGAAAATAATAATAATTATAATTTATGGAGGAATGATAGAAAAGGCAAAATAGGAGTTGATGATAATGATAAAATCTATAAGTAATAAAAATAGAGGATTGAAAAGGAAAAGTGGAATTGAAAATGTAACAGAATTGATTAATGTTGCCAGGCCCTTGATTCAGTGCATAATGGAATAAAGTGAGAGATGATTACATAAAATTACATAGATATCCAGACCACTCAGAGATACTGAGGAAAAAGTAATGACTGGAAATTTTGACATAACAGCACTTGTCTCTTACCTGAGACTGTAACAGTGAGCTGTGTAGTTGATGATAATGGTGGCGTTCCTTGGTCCATGGCGCGTACTGTTAGACTGTAAGATTCTCTGATCTCTCGGTCAAGGGGTCGGGCCAGGCTTACGACTCCCTCCGTCTCGTCGATGGTAAAGTGACCATCAGCGGAATCCACGAAGATGTACCGAACACGTCGGTTGATACCTATTGTTAATGTTAGGTTATATTGACTCATTAATATACCAGTCATCATAACCAGATATTTGCAATTTTCTCTTACAAATATGTCATCTCGCCATGGTACTATTTAATTGCAAAAAAATGCTTACCAAGGTCAGGGTCAGTCGCATGCATCTTCATAACAACAGTGTTCACAGGAGCGTCTTCAGGCAAAGTTGCGGAGTGGGAGGCCAGAATGAAGGACGGTGAATTATCGTTTGTGTCCGTCACACTTACTTTTAACAGAACCTCACACCGCCAATCTGCATGTTCCCAATCCTCCACTACAACCTGAGTCAGAGTAAACCAATGAGCTGTGTGTGTGTGTGTGTGTGTGTGTGTGTGTGTGTGTGTGTGTGTGTGTGTGTGTGTGTGTGTTGTGTGTGTGTGTTGTGTGTGTGTGTGTCATTCACCATGGTCTTGCAGATCATGTGCTGTACTCGTAATCGCCAGTAATTACCCTCCTGGAGAGAACTTGTAGCTCATCATAGCTTGATCTAGTGTGTGTGTGTGTGTGTGTGTGTGTGTGTGTGTGTGTGTGTGTGTGTGTGTGTGTGTGTGTGTGTGTGTGTGTGTGTGTATGTATGTATGTATGTATGTATGTATGTATGTGTGTGTGTGTGTGTGTGTGTGTGTGTGTGTGTGTGTGTGTGTGTGTGTGTGTGTGTGTGTGTGTGTGTGTGTGTGTGTGTGTGTGTGTGTGTGTGTGTGTGTATTTACCTAGTTGTATTTTACAGGGTTCGAGCAGGGCTCATTATGTCCTGTCTCCATATCTATATTTATCCAACTTCTTCTTAAAATCATGTATGCTGGCTGCCTCAACAATCTCCTCCCTCAGTCCATTCCATACATCCACAATCTTCCTGTTCTGAATCCAAATTGTCTATCTGTTATTGTTCCTTCTCTTTCTAAGTATTCAGTTCATTGTTTCTTAATGACCTTCTCACATATCTTGCATATTATGCTATTGCTACTATGCTATGTGTGTGTGTGTGTGTGTGTGTGTGTGTGTGCCCACTTACGGTAAGAATGTAATTGTTTCGTGTTTCTCGATCCAGCTGGGTGGCTGTGGCCACATGGCCACTAAGTTGGTCAATACTGAAGTCTTCATCACCATCCCCGGTCAGAGTGTAGCGGCTACGGGCAGCTGTGCCTTCATCGGCGTCCCAAGATACAATTGAAGCCACATGAGTGCCTGGGGTGATTCCCTCCGACACATCGCGTTGGTAAAAGGGTTCCTTGCACACTGGGCCGTTATCTATCATATAACACATTATGCGTTACTGAAAGTGTTGCTGGGTACTGGACTTGATAGTTCACAAGATATGTTTACACACATATGTATTAAAAATTTGGCAAAAAACAATAATTACCATTGACGTCGATGACAGTTATGGTAACCGTTGTATTAGCGGTGAACTTCCCGTCCGTTACGGTTACTGTCAATGTGTATTCAGCCTGCTTCTCCCGGTCCAGTACAGCAGCTACATAAACCTGAAAATTAAGATATATATAAGACACATTACACACACACACACACTCTCTCTCTCTCTCTCCTAAGGTATGAGTGAAGCTCTACATATGATTGATTTCGTTTTTCTTTGTACATAAAGCAAGCTTGCAGAAAGGTTTCTCCTTTTTTTTTCTTTACATCTAGAGAGGCTAGAAATTTGAGGGGACACAAGAAAACATTGCAAAAAGGAATCTGCTTGAAGGATACAAAAAAGTAGTTTTCCCTGAAGAAATATAGATACTTGGAATGGACTGAAGGAAGTGATAATGGCAAAAAATGTACATCAGCTGAAGGAAAAATTAGACAAATATAGATACGGAGACAGGACCACACGAGTGTAGTTCAGGCCCTGTATACTACTAGGTAAATACACATACACACACACCCACCCACAGAAACTTAAGGGGGTATCACACTGGGTCCTCGAATACCGGATTCGGACACGCATCCAGTTTTGATAGCTGTTGTAGTCTTCCAGTGCCAGCTCCTGGACTAGGGTCCTGTACTGGCTGCCTTCCTCTCTTCTCAACAGCCATTCTCGACTCCAAAGTCGCCTTCTTGCACCTCTGGCTTCTTCTCCAGCTTCTTCAATATCCTCTTCTTCAGATGCAATGACTGCAAAGGCCACTACAGCCATAATTTCCTCATTGTACATAATTTTGGGTTTGTTGTTGTTGCGTCGCTGTCGTCTGCTACCAGGCGCTCGTGGAACACAAACCAACAGCCTGGTATACGTTCCGGCAATACCACGAATCTGGTATTCGAGGACCCAGTGTGATACCTACCCCCTTTAGGATATAATATAACCTTTCATTGATAAGATATTGCTGTAAAGAAAGCTTTCTTTCTTATATTTCTCATATATAATCCAATGCTCACCTGTCCTGAAGTGTGAACTAGAAAGTGACCGTCAGGATCCCCACCGGTAATAAAGTAGTCAAGTTTAGCTATAGTTTCATCAGCATCTGTCACGCTGAGTTCCACCACTGCCGTGCCAGTCGCAGTGTCCTCGGGTACTGTTTGAAGCAAATACAGTTTGACATAATAGGAAGCAAATATTTTTAACTCAGCTTCTTGCAGGTAATTCATTGATATACCATATAAACCTAAAGTTATTTACCAGCAGTGATGTAAGTGTCTTTGGTGAAAACTGGAGGATTGTCATTATAGTCCATGACCTTTACAGTAATACTGGCGCTAGTGGAAAGAGGTTTCTGACCCCCATCAGTCGCTATAACCATGAAAGAGTACTGGGGAATGGTCTCGCGGTCCAACGAGGCAGCCAGGGTTAGTGTCCCAGTATGTGGATCGATGTGAAACGTTGATCTGACTACTGCATCTTCATCCTGGCCGAGGCTATACTGGATCTAACAAAGAAACCGGAATTATATATCATGATATATACTTGGAACTCATTTTCTCTCAAACAAGGTTGAAATCAATAAATTATGATGGAAAATACCTGGCCATGGTTTCCTTCATCCTCATCAGTAGCTGTAAGAATGGTAATAATGTCGCCCACTTCACTGTTCTCCGCCACCAAGGCAGTGTAGCTCATTTTAGAAAAGTGCGGAGGGCAGTCATTCACATCCATTACCTGTCACTCGAATAAAATATAAGCAGGTTAAAAAAACATAATTTTCATAATATAAAGATTATAGGAACTCCATCACTATATACCCTTAAAAAATGCATCAATATTTTCATAAATAATACTGAAAACTGACCACTACGTAAATCGTCATGTAGTCCAGTGTTGGGGGCGTGGCAAGCGTGTGGTTGGTGACTGTGATACGGTGTGTGCGCCTTCGTTCGTGGTCCAGAGGTTTCCTTATTACTATCAGTCCAGTGGAGGTTATGGCAAAGGGTCCTGAACTCTCTCCTGAGCCCTTCTCCTCGCCTGTTACCCTCTGCTCTGCATCCTCATCCGCCACTATCGAGTACTGTACTTCCTGTGGCCCATCCATCCACAAGGACGTAATCACGTTCCCTGTTTACCACAAGTCATAGCAATGAAGAATGATGACTGGTTTTCTGCTTCCAAATGCATAACATCAACAAAGTATTTCAAGATAATATACAGACATGATTTTCGCCACCATTGCAGCAAGGTTATTTTTGTCACTGACAGTGTGAGACAGTCTACCTCCTTTCCCACTTGGCTAACTTGATTTCATTCATCCAATATATTAAGAAATTCCTCATTTACTTATTTTCCATTTTCTTTCTAATTTTCACTTTCCTACAAAATCAATTCCTTCAACAGAAAAGTATCCAAATATCCCGGGAGCAAAACTGACTCTACCTCTTTGGAATACTATCATATATATTTTTTGGTGGGAACAGAGCATACTTTTCCCAATAATTTGTAGACCTTGTTAAGGTTTTCAATGCTATAGAAAAAGAAAAAAAAAGCTTACCGATAGGGTCATCCTCTCTCACGAAGAACTGTGCATACTTCCTGGAACAGTGCGGTGGACTCTCAAAGGAAGGCAGGAGAAAAATAGTGACAGGAACGTCTGAGTGGTGAGGTGGGGAGCCGCTGTCCTCCCCACGAATAAAAAACTGATACACCTCGGTTTCTGTAACAAAAAAAAGTATGATAATGTTACGGCGGTGCACTTTTCATGTATGTAAAATGTTTTTGGCTTGCAGCTTGCCTAGCGCTTGCTGCACGTGGCTGTTAGCCAATCACGCGTCTTTGAGCCACATGCGATGGCAACTGGTGGGGGCACAACAAGGTGTAAAGAGGGTAGCCAGATGCTATGGAGGGCGGATAGAGGTGAGCTGCTGGGTAGACAAGAGGGTGGCCAGCTTTGACGGAGAGAAAACGTGTGAGCTGCTGGGTAGAGCTATGGGAGACTGTATGCTCTGGGTCTGTACTCTAGGTCTGTGCTCTGTAAACGTGTCCTGCTTCTGTTTGTAATATACAAAGAAGTTAAAAGGAGCCTGCGTTTATCTGTCCTCTGGGTGAGTGAGTTGTAGACTTGTGTGTGTCTAATCTTCCCGTCTCACCAACTCCAGGAGGGCGTTTACCTTCTTTAGTGACTCAAGTAACGAGGTGACATGTATTGTGACACCCACTAAGTGAGTAAAAAGGTGGGTGCTGTAACAATAATAGGTGTGTGGGTGTGGGTGGGTGTGTGTGTGTGTGTGTGTGTGTTACTACCTCGTCCTTGGAGGTTTTGAGCGACGGTGACCTCTCCAGTGACAGGATCGATTGCGAAAAGTTTGAGTGCCTCTGAGCTGTTAGCTTCATACATGCGGTACTTCACATCGCTGTTCACCCCCTCATCGGCGTCATCTGCCTCGACCTGTGATGAATTAATGAGATAAGATGGAGCTTATTAATGCAGTGATGAAGAGCACATGACTTCTTGGATATTCATAAAGTGTATATGGGTGATATATATAAGAATAAAAATAAGTCTTGCAATCTAAAAAGAAGTGGTTAGATGCAACAGTATTGTAATAGTGAAGCACATATATGCCACATATAATGCATATACATTGAGAAATATATCTACACATCATATACGTTCTTTATAAAGAAGATAATCCTCTAAAGTAATCCATTGATTTTCACCTTAAGAATAGTTGTGCCTGGAGCCACGTTGATATTGATGTTGGCTTGATACTCTGGTAGTGTAAATATTGGTGGATTGTCGTTTCTGTCACGGATGGTCACGCGCACAGTTGAGAAGCTGGCACGCCCACCCTCATCCATGACGGATAATTTAAGGATGTGTACTGCTACTGATTCACGGTCCAGTCGTCTTTCTGTGTACAAGTTGCCTAGACAAGCAGTAGATAAATGATCCATTAGAGTGAGTATTTAACATGTGTTAATAAGTAGCAGTAAAATATTACTACAATATGAAAAAAAAAGTTGGAGGACAGAGAAACAGTTGGGCAAAATGCGATGAGATGGAAAGATATATACTTAGGAAATAACGTGACAATTGATATATGAGGCTGAGGGAAAAAAAAGACCCTGTATAAATGTACATATATTAAGTTCAGTAATAATAAGTACCTTCTTTATCTACTGTGAAGGCACCCTCGGAGGTTTGATGTAGAATATTGAAGTGCAGAGCTCCAAAACCTCCAGAGTCTGGATCAAAAGCGAAAAGATTTGTCACGCGCTGGCCAGGAGATGAGTTTTCCTCCACGTATGCTTTGTAAAGTGTGCGATTAAATCTGAGACAAGAAAAAGATATCAATAATATAAAATATATAAATAAATATGTATACACATTTTTTTTTTACTTTCTATATCAATTAACCGTTGGCACCAGTAAGCTTATGGAGAGACAGATGGACTTGCCTTGCCTGTTATTTGGTGTAGGTCTTTAGATTTTTTTTATAGCGACGCCTCAAATGTTTACGTTCTCTCTTGAATATGTTGAGAATGTGTGAGGCTAACTGCTACTACAGCCTCAGATGAATGTAACATACACATACACCCACCCAAAAATACAGCCGTGATTGTAAATAAGAAGGATGCTTCCAGATTATCTCTTCAAAAAGAACCTTTGTTATAGTTATATAGGGTTCTAAGCTCTGTTGACTAGTGGTCCTCTCTTGGTAGGGAAAAATGATTTGGAGAAAAGATACCTTAACCATGGAAAGTTCATTGTATGAAGTGATACTTGAAGGAAACAAGATTCAAATGTCAGAGGGACCATTACTGTCTACATGCTTATGTAAACTCATCAATTGCCTAATCAATAACAATATAAATAAATTACCCAGGAGTATGATGATTAGAAGGTACAACAGAGACATGGAGGAGTGTGAAAACCATGTGTACCCCGTCAGTCACCGACATGTTCAGGTTTAGAGATGTCACATTTTCTAGATTGTGTGGCGCCGTCACTGTCAGCACACCTGTGATGGAGAAAATGAACTAGGTTCTTATTTGGTAATAATTTATGGCACGGCTCAGGAATAAAGAAATTCACCTTCCATCCCTCGAGATGCTTTGGAAACACAAATCCCATGACAAAGAAATGTTTGTGGGATTTATCAAGTGCAGGAACTGAGAAACGTGCTTGTTATCAAAAATATTTGTCAGTAAAGAAAAAAATATCAAAAAGGCACTAGCAGTTGATACAAATATAAAAATTACTGTATAATAATTGAATAGCTACAGGAGTAAAATTATTTCTTACCAGTTAATGGTTCCATCTTGAAAATTCTGTTTTGGTCTCCTGAGTGTATAGCATAACGCAGAGGCATGATTTGACCAGTATCAGGGTCAGATGCAGACATGGAAATAACCACATGGCCAGGCTGGGCTTCAGCTGACACACGACAGGAGTAGCTATCTTGCCGCCACACCGGAGGGTTGTCGTTGAAGTCCACAACTATTCGCCGGGAAAAGTCAGACACATGAATATGTGACTGGAATTAGCTTAACATGAAACAAAAAATTTGAAACAGTTATGGCAAAAGAAGAAAAAAGTTAACATTGGAAAGGCATGGCCTGAAAAAAAAAAAAAGTGATATTTGATAAATCAAAGTTCTCTCTCTCTCTCTCTCTCTCTCTCTCTCTCTCTCTCTCTCTCTCTCTCAGATACAGGATTTATGACCGTGAAGAAAGCAAATATGCTTGTACGTCAGATCACAAAAAAAAAAATATATATATATACACAAAATATTTACACACACATACATAATTCATAAATATATTTACCATGAATAACAACTGTGGCAGTAGATGATAGCTGGGGAATCCCTGAGTCGGTGGCCACAACAATGAGGTCATGCTGAGTAGCAACTTCAGCGTCCAGTGGTTTGGTGAGCACCACTGCCCCGTCTATGCTTCGCACATTGAATCTGTCACATCCATCCCCGCAAGAATATCGAACAGATCCACCCATGCCGGTATCCACATCTCTTGCTGAAACCTGTACATGATAAAGAGGACAAGCAGTTTCACTAAAATAGGTTTTTGGTTTTACTTGAGCTTCCGTGTATGTCACACGTCACTGAATATAAACTTGTCATAGAGGTATAGGCAACAAGTGAAAATATGTTTTGTTTAAAAAAGATGAAACAGTTTCTAGCTTGAAAAGCATAACTGATTTAGAGGAAAATACACACCATCTTGTAAGACTCACCTGTAAGATGATGTGGCCAGGAGTAGCAGCTTCTGACACGTCTCCCTTGAAAATATAGTGAGTGAATTGTGGAGGATTGTCATTGACATCGGTGACCATGATGGTGATGTAGGCATCTGTATGGCTGCCTGTGAAGGGATCCCGAGCCCTGACGGTAAGGTTGTGGCTGCTTACGTCTTCATAGTCTAATTCAACGGTAGCCTGAACTACACCTGTGCATAAGGTAACAACATTTTAATTGTAGCTTGGCTAATGTATATTATCCAATAAAAGTTTGAAACAAACATATTCCATATGAATTCTAGGAAAGTGCAGCAGTCTGACCCAAAGTAGAAATATTGTTATTCAATATGATTCATTATACAAGTGCACAAATACACATACAAAAGGTGATACCTTAATTTGGTTATGATTACAATGCTCAAGCAGCTGCGACAAAATATTTGGATTAAACCATAATATATATATATATATATATGTTACATGCTGTTATCCACCTAAATGAAGATAGCCAAGACAAGGCACGCCAGGGTTCGTTGAGACATTACTCTCCCCCCTCCTTTGCACTTGTCTTTTCGTAGGAGAGGAAAGGCTTCTTAACCCATCACTTCATCACGAACTGCAGGGATTGCAGTGGTACAACTCGTGTAGCTCCCACCACAAGATTTATATATATATATATATATATATATATATATATATATATATATATATATATATATATATATATATATATCAATTGAGATTGATAATGCAAAAATTGTCCAAAAGACTATGTATCAGTGTTTACGAGAAAGGTAAAGTTGCATGAGGCAATGATAGCTTTGGAACCAACATTCTAGATTAACACTGACGGAGGAAGGTAGATGGGAATCCAGCTCCAAACGTATATGCTTGCAAACTGACACAACAATCAGCAATTGGGAGGATCATGCAATTCAGGTCAAGCCAATGCTTAGTAATGAGGTCAAACATTGTGTAAGTGCATGTTAATATGTGTATGAGTGTGTGTGTGGTGGGGGGGGGGTGAGAGGGTGAGAGAGAGAGAGAGAGAGAGAGAGAGAGAGAGAGAGAGAGAGAGAGAGAGAGAGAGAGAGAGAGAGAGAGAGAGAGAGAGAGAGAGAGAGAGAGATACATTGCAGAATTATTTGCTTTTCATTCCATATTATTCCTCCTGTTTATCTTCCATATCTCCCTTAATCTCAATTTCTAAAAAAAACTTGGTCACTCCTTCCAAATGGGAATTCATAATTAATACATTTTTGCAGATCTATTATTTTGGTATATAATAGGTCTAATCTTGATGGTTATATCTTCTCTAAATTTCGTATGATCAGTTACCCATTGTATCATTGTATTATTCATCGTTAGTCTCAATAATTTATTTTCCCACGTATTTTCACTTTTGCTTTCAAACATCTCCCACTGGTGGGATATTTTAATTGTATACAGTGAATTAATCACTAAAATTAAAATATCCCTCCAGTGTTATTCTTTGACTGCTTTTAATAATCTTTTCCAAGCTCTCTAGGATATCTTTTATAATTTCTTCATATTCTTCTTTAGTCCAATTTTTTGGTTTGTGTGTGTGTGTGTGCCTGTTATTCACCATTGTCTGGAGGATCACGAGCTTGACTCGTGATCGAAAGAGGTCAGAGCCTATAGAGACGGATCTATGGGTACGGCTGAGACCTGTGTGTGTGTGTGTGTATTTACCTAGTTGTATTTTACAGGGTTCGAGCAGGGCTCATTATGTCCTGTCTCCATATCTATATTTATCCAATTTTTCCTTCAATGTATGCACACTGGGTGCTGTGACAACTTCTTCACTCAAACCATTCCAAATATCCACCGTTCTATGAGGAAAACTGTACTTCTTAACATCCCTCAAACACTGACTCTTCACAATCTTCTTTTGAATGCCCTCTCGTTCTCCTGTCCACACCTCCAGTTACCGTCACCAAATTCTGTCTGTCAATCTTCTCTATGTGTGTGTGTGTGTGTGTGTGTGTGTGTGTGTGTGTGTGTGTGTGTGTGTGTGCGCATGTGCGTGTGTGCGTATGTGTGTGTGCGCGTATGTGTGTGTTTGATTTTACCTAGTTTTGCTCATGTTCTACGTATTGATAACTTGTTCATCATTAAAAAAAATATATATTTTTTCATCTCAGGGTACAGGGGGTCATGCGTTATATTATTTATCGTGCAATGATAAGATACCTGATGACATAAGGAAAATATATCAAAATAAAAATTCAGTCTTTACAAACATACATGTCGTAATATTTAAACACCAAGGCTTATATATATATATATATATATATATATATATATATATATATATATATAATATATATATATATATATATATATATATATATATATATATATATATATATATATATATATATATTATATATATATATATATATATATATATATATATATATATATATATATATATATATATATATATATATTATGTATATATATATATATTATATATATATATATATATATATATATATATATATTATATAATATATATATATATATATATATATATATATATATATATATATATATATATCACTATTCATGAACTGACAAATGCGTAATAACACCAAATCGTACCCAAATTCTGGAAGTGTTACATGAGAATAACTGTTTACAAAGGTCAATGCAGGGTTGAATTGAAAATATACTTACACTTAGGCTCCACTGCATTGCCACCTGAGAAAATAGACATAATTCAGGGTAAAATGAATGGCAGGGTTTAAAGAATCAAAACATCAATCAAGCTAAACGCAATCTGAAACGTACTTTAGGTATAAGGAAAAATAAAACACCACCAGAGGTTGGTTTTGATGACGCCTTCTTGAAGTCATTGTAATAGGCCATATGTACCGAACACATATGATAGGGTGACATTTTGCGGTCAATTTTAATTTGCAACTGGATTTTTCTCGGGCAAAGTTGAATTATGCTTTAGTCTACATAATGTAGAAGTTACCACATTATAAATGCACAGGTTTCAGTTTATTCCACGCCACATATTAACAAAATCAATCCAGTAAGCGCCAATTTGTCAAGCCAACTCTGTAAGTTATTTTCATAAGCTAATCATAATTCAACTAGGATTCAATAATGCTAGTGTGCACAATTGTTGATGTTGTCCATGTTCTTGAAGTTGAACCTTCTTTCAGATGATTTTAAAAAAGATGAAATATAATGTTTTTAATAAATATTTTTATCGGTAACTAGAAAAATAAAATATTACTTGCATAATTATCTCGAGGCATAATAATGTTTCTGAATGTGTTTTTTGGTAATCATTAAATCACTGAAATACAAAGGCACGGATTATGTTGCCAACTTATGGAAGTAGTGGACACTTTAGATAAATCCCATTGATAGTAAATATTTAATATTAGTCTGTTGTTCATTGGCCTTAGAGGAAAATCATCGGTATGTTATCAAATTCACTGCTTCATCGTTTGTTACTTACTACATGTGGAATAATGGGGAGACTTCAATAGGAACAATTCTAGATAAACATTTGTGGCCTCGCTTGCATGGATCAATCTATGACCTGATAAAGTATAAAGGTTTCGGGGAAAGAGCAATGTATGTATATATATATGTACAACTTGTTTGGGGTTTATAGGCTAACTAACAAATGACCATATAACATTGTTGAAGCAGAATAGGCCAATGCACCAATCACACTTGGAACCTCATAATGACTGTCATAATGACTATCGACAATCGGTAACGATACCAGTTTATTCTTATTTAAATACCCGGTAATTCGTCCATATATCAGCATCTATCCTTTATAAATGCCAATTCGTTTATTTTCGTTGAAAATTTTATCATTCACAACATTGTTATTAATTCACAGAACAAATTTTTATTCTTATGCAGTAACACATTCGGCAAGCTTACGGTAGTTCATCATAAACAAACCTTTTTTTTATCATACACAAATGGTACGTATATGTTCTAAACATTCCACTGTTGATGAACAGTTACAGTGCTTCTACTATGAACAGCTTTGGATTCTAAATGATAATGAAAACCGCTGATTGGTTGTGTTTCATTCCTTGCACAGTTCAGGTTTTGCGCGCGCAGCCTTGTTTCATGGTAAATGTAACGTCCCAACTGATGTGGTATTCATATCAGTGACTGGAAGAGTTTCAATACTCCCATCACTTAATAGTCAGCCAGGCACACCTGTCTCGGTGTCTGTCCACACCCTACCAGTACGTAATCTAAAGTTTGACAATTTGTGATCTTAACAATGCAATTACTATGACAACTTTTTAATGAAATGCCAATAGTTTTAATGTGATGCGTTTAGGGGTTTATGATTAGTAGCAACGCCAAAGTAATGCAATTTAATTTTTTGTTATGCTACGAGACTGTTATTAAGGAGGAGCCATGCCGAAGGCGGCTGGAGGTGTCCCACTAACAACCATCTCTGAAAAACCTGTATCGCTGCTTATTAAGTTTTTACCTGTGGAGTAGTCGAGGGCAAATCTTTCTTCGGTATTGCCGGCAACAATGGTGTACATGACTGGTTCTCCCGAAGGGCTGGCAGCTTCCACCCTTACAATGGGCGTGCCTTCGGCGGCGTTTTCAGGCACAGAGGCTTCGTATCGAGCAGCAGTGAACATCGGGCTTTCAGAAGACACCACTCTATTGATATGTAAGGAGAAAGTTGATCTTAATAATCCTGGAAACTTGATGCTGAATGGGTTAAACTAGTTCAATAGATTACCAATACTTGAACTCACCTTATCAGGATATGTGCCTGTGAACTTAATGGCGGATTTCCTCCATCGTACGCTGCAACAGTGAGGCTGTATGTCTTGTCAGCTGCCATCAATGACTGTTTCAGGGAAATCTCACCGGTCTTCTTGTTTACGGAAAAAAGCTCCCCACTGCCTCGTACTAACTCGTAGCGGACACTTCCAAACTCTCCGGAGTCAGCGTCTATTGCCTGCACCTGGAGGACAGAAAGAAGAGCAAGGAGGTAAATACAGTGAAGCCTTTCTTAGAAGTAGTAGTAATATAGTCCATTCATAGGTATCCAAATATGGTTCTCACTTCCATAAACACTGCCATGAATTGGTTGTGTCAGCTGTAATGATGAAAAAATTACACCTTCTAAAAAAAGACAAATAAAAGCATATATACGTTTTAAATCAAATTTTTTATATTCTTTTCTTATGTTTTCAATTATCTATGTTGTAAAAGTTGAAAAAAATATATATATAGGAAAAAAACGTCAGATTTACAGTATGATATAATCAGAAACATCAGACGCACTCACATCCACTGCTGCTGGTGGTGCTGCTGCTGCTACAGCACCAGCAACATCAGCAACAACAGTAAAAGTAGTGGTGGTAGTAGTAGTAGTAGTAGTAGTAAAAGCAGTATAAGTAGAGTTGTAGTAGTAGTAGTAGTAGTAGTAGTAGTAGTAGTAGTAGTAGTAGTAGCAGTAGCAGTAGCAATAGTAGTAGTAGTAGAAGTAGCAGTAGCAGTAGTAATAGTAGTAGTAGTAGTAAGAAAATTATTGCACTCATTGGGTTTTTGGCACACTTTTCCTGCAAAAATTACATTAATTCATGTGTTCCTACATCAGCTGTAGTCTCATACTAACCTTGGTGACCACGTGACCACGTAGTGACATAGTGGAGACGAGAGCGTGGTAAGGCCGGTTAATGAATACTGGCTCATTGTCATTCACGTCTATCACCGCCACATGGACAAGGACGTGGGCCACGTTTGCTGTTCCCTCGACATCCCTTGCCTGTCTCATGAGAAGTAAAAAAAAAAAGAATGTTTGGAACGAAAACATTTATCATATACAATGCTCAATCAGTTATTTTTGATTTTTAATCTAATAACGATATAAAAAAATGTCAAAATACGACCAATATAATATGTACTCTGTGTTAAACCAAAACCATTTCTTGTTTGACATTTTTAGAGTTGGTAGAGTGAGGTGCTGAAGATGATCCCTTCTCTTTGGAGATATGAACTTTTCATTACCTTACATATCTGTCCCACTCAAATGATTCCAGAGACTGACCTCAACCACTAGTGTGTAATGATCTTCAGCCTCGCGGTCGAACGATCTGCCAGTAGTCATGATAACACCAGCCGTTGGGTGAATGTCGAATTTATCATTAGGATTAAGAATGGAAAAGCGGATGTGATGGTTGAGTGGATGGCCTTTCAACCCAAGGGCTGCCAATTTCAACTCCTTTGTGGAATTCTCGATGACGTTAGCCCAGTACTGGTCCTGAGTAAATACAAGAGTAGACAGGGGTGCGTCTTGAATTATGACTTCAGCTGTGGCAGTTGTTGATGCGTATCCGTCAGTAGCTTGGATTGTAAGGTTGTAATGAGGTTTAAGGCTCAACTGGTTACGAACATTAACACATCTGTTGACGCTGTCAAATCCAAAATTTTCTCTGTCATCACCCGCAGCTATAGAATAAGTGATTTGGTGTTTACTTTTCACTTCTATATGCTGTTGCTGTATGTTATGAGAATCTAGGCAAAACACCCTCACTCCAGGAAAGGTTGGTTGATAGAGGATAGCCGAATATAACATCTTGGAAAAGGCAGCAGGAGCAGCTTTGACTGTCTTGACTGTGACAAAGACTGGAGCAGGAGCAACACACTCCCTCTTAGGACTACCACCATCGGTAGCCCACACACTGAACTCCAGTGTTGTACCTGCCACTTCTTCAAGGCTGCCTGACACCCATATAGCTCCTGAAATTTTTTAGAAGGAAATGTAAGATTAATTGGTTTCCTGGAAAAAGATAAATGAGTATTACTAATAATGCGCTGGGGTAAAACACACACTGGAAGGGTCAGTATTACATTTAGCTAGAGCCTTTATCGTGGATGCTTATGATATCCATTGCAGGGATACATTTTTCTGATTTTAAGAGAAGGTTGACAAGCTTCATAAAATTATGTAAGACATGGTTTCCCAGCATTCTGTGAACCTCCAAGCTGGATAAAAAATACAACTGATGGCAGGATTTATATGTACCACCTAGAACATTTCTAGTCTCGTAGTTAGGATTCTCTCTCTCTCTCTCTCTCTCTCTCTGATTTATTTATATATATACACACACACACACATATATAAATATATATATATATATATATATATATATATATAAATAAATAAATAAATAAGTGTAATTATTGGCATTCCGCCACAATTCATCGACAATGGATCTGTAGCAATTAATTATCTGTTGTGTGAACAGGCCTACGGGGTGAAAGTAGACTTGTCTAAACTGTCTCTGATAGGCCGAGGATTCAATCCAAAAACCTTTAATTTATAAGCCGAGTACAGCAATTCCTGCACCAAATGTAGCATAATAAAACTTTACACGATGAACATTATTTCAAAAATAATCTTTCTTACCTGTGTGTCTGTTGATTGAAAAATATTTTGTAATATCTCTCTCGACAAGACTGTAGGTAACCCTCCCATTGTAACCTTGATCAAGATCTTGGGCTGTAACGGTGAGTTGACTAAGGTTATCCTGAGCGTGGTTTATCATCACTGGTGCCCCACGGCCAGCAGTCTGCAGGACGCTACCGTGGTAGGCAAGTCTCTCCCATTCCGGCCACCAGTCATTTTCATCAAGAACTGTCACACCCAGCCAGGTACTGCAAGACAACCCGGCCTGGAGAGGACGGTATTTATGAAACGTATTAGGAAGCTCTTAGGAATATAATCTTCAAAATTTATAAAATAAATGAGATCCAAATATGTGAATCAGCTCCAATGCAAGGTCTCGTTACCTAAGGGAAAAAGTTAAATTAATAAAGAATTACAACGAATATTCAATAATTATAACAATAATAATAATAGTAATAGTAATAATAATAATAATAATAATAATAATAATAATAATATTATCAATAACAACAATAGTACTACTACAACTACTACTACTGCTACTGCTACTATTACTACTACCACTACTACTACTACTACTATTACTACCAGTGGCGGTCCTGGCATTTCTGGTGCCCTAGGCGAGAACATACAAAGGTGCACCACCCCCCCTCAATGGATTTTTGCTACATTCAGTAACAAAACCGTTGTTACCTAACATTATTTGCTAAGCCTTGTCAGTGCTAGCAGCAGATTTGTTAGGTTTTATGAGACACTTTTTGCTAGCGTCTGTTAGTAAACATTGCTTGTTAAGGCCTTAATAAAAAGTTACTGATTGTCGTATTACAGCTGACTGACCATGCTGTGTCGCCCCTTGCCACAACTGGCGCCCTAGGCGGCTGCCTATACCGCCTATGCCCAGGACCGCAACTGACTATACTTACATTCCAATTCCATTTTACTAAAGCTCAATAAAATGCACGTCTTTTACTCTTTCTTGACTATTCTATACATTTTTGACGTAAACCTCATACTTTTGGAGTTATTGAAAAAATATGATTTCAGCCAAGGGGTGGGAAAACGTATTTTAGTTAGCTTTTTGTTAATATAACAACACAACTCATGAAAATTGTTACCAAGCGGTTCTCGGGCATGCTGGTCACGAATCTGGAATTAGATTTGTCATTACTGTAATATTTTGTATTTTCCATTTTGTGGCCCGTAAATTCGACCTGAATTGAGGTCGAAGGAGTTTTTTCTCATTTTACTACGTAAATATTAGTCCTACAGGAAAATTGCATATATATAAAGTTATGGAGTTTGATAATGTCTATCTCATCCTGTCATCATCTTTCCAATAACTCTAATACTTATGAAGAAAATTAAAATGATGTGAAAGATATTATTGCATAATACTTTACACTGCTACATCCTTAATTACTTCCCAATTTCAATTTCCTATAGCTTAATAGAACGAACGTCTTCTGTTCTTTCTTTTATATTCCATAAGTTTTTTACGTAAACCCCATACATTTCAAGTTATTTCAAAATATATGATTTATGTAAAAAACTCTAAGGGTATACCCTACAAAATTTCATGCAAATTTCCATAACTCTGAATCTCATGTAAATTGGTACAATGAGGTTTTCGGTCATGCTGAACATGAATCTGGCCTTATTTTCCTGATTACTATAATATCAAACTGTATTTCAACCTTGCTTGCCTAATAACAATAATATATATATATATATATATATATATATATATATATATATATATATATATATATATATATATATATATATATATATATATATATATATACACACACACGTATACATTCCTTACGTAAGAGTAGTCATAATAAATATCTTACCAGATTTGTAGCTGTGATGGTAAGATTGTACCAGGAAGTAGTTTCGTAGTCGAGGGGAGTTGCTACACTGACCACTCCTGAGGCAGGGCTTATGATGAATGGGCTGTCTTCATTTCCACTTGTCAGAGAGTAATGAAGCGAAGAGGCTGAAGATGCAGTAATGCGGGCCAAACCCGTCCCCACAACCACCCACTCCCTAACTTCTACCATTTTGGGGTTATTTTCTTCCCAGGAGGGCGGAGAGTTTTGTGAGGAAGTCACCATTACTCTAACCGGAACTGAAGCTGCTTGAGCCTGAGTTGCATGGTCCATGGCTCGCACCAGGAGAAGGTACTCAGGAGGCTCAGCCTCGACTAAGGTTCTTGTGAGACTGATAACTCCAAGTGCAGAGTCAATGTTGAAAATACCACCAGCATTTCCTGTCGGAAGCAATAAAAACTCAATCACATAAAAGTATCACAATACATTTAAGTAAATGAAATAAATAGTAAAAAAAAACAGTAAAAAACAATAAGTAAAGGAAAAATAAATAATATAAATAAATACATCCGTAAAAATAATGTACATGTAGAAAAATAATTAGATACTCGTGAACAAATAAGATAAAATAAAAGTGACTTCCTCATCATGATGAATCACAGCTGCAGATCCCTCTGTACCATCTGCAGTGTTTTCCACACTTTGTAGTAGTCATCAATATGTTTTACGGCTAACTCACACTTCAACTGAAACCAAATGCAATTGCAGCGGCATTCTAATCATTATTGCGAAGCGAGGCTCAATGACACGAACTCCTCCTCAGTCCCACACTCTGCCTTTTGTACGAATTTTGTTATACTGTTACGAATCACTATATATTCTCCATAGGATACACAAGTCCACATTTCAAAGTAACAAATATTCCAAATCTAAGAAAAAAAGAAACAATACATATTGTCTACATTTATCCATGATGGATACGTATAGGTATTATTCAATTTTGGCAACAATTTCATATTTCATATAGTTTTAGGCAACATTTACCACTCATATCTACATCTATAAGTGAAATTCCTCAATGTTTTTTCCTGTTACTCCTACTACTTTTTCTATGATTTCCATTTCATGATTTTCAAAAATTTTCTCTAACTTTCAGACTCTGGATTGTCGTTAAGCTTGGCAAGAAATGCATTTTCTAAGTGTTGTAATTTTCTCTATAAAAATGTTTATGTCCAATAGACCCGAACTTTGCTCCCAAAGGACAGAAACTCACCCTCCAAGATAGAATATGAGATCATCCCGTTTTCACCCTTGTCATGATCCAATGCTTGCACCCGCACCACCGAGGTACCAACTGCAGCTCCGACGTTAACCTGCTCGAGAGAAACAGAAATCTATCAGGATTTGCATTTATACTCTGGCAAAATGTTTGATATTTCACCTTATCTAGGAAATTATTAAATGAAAAGTAGAAAACATATCCTCGCAAACACCAGTCAATGGACATGTGTAGCATCAGTAAAGACGTTTATGTGATTTTATTGCAAGAAGGGTTGGTGGTAAACCTGCGAGTTTGTTTCCTCTTTTATGAAGTAGCTGTTATAAAAAAAGAATGTTGGTAAGAGTTAAATTAGACATCAATTGTGACCTGTGTGGGATCCTGGAAGAACCTTGAAACCCTTGTCATTTACGCAGACACAGTGTTGGTGCCTTGGACTAAATCATAATCTCTACCAATGTCAATCTATATTATGCCAGTAGGTGATGTAGCATAGACATTTAGTAACTGTGTTTATGTTATCAATATTCTGCTAAAACTAGTGCTGTTTTCAATCCCCGGAGATGCCAAACATGCCATGCTCAAAAATACTGACTTTGTGTGAGACTGCAACATAACAACTGCAGAAACGCTGCTCACCTTAGCGACAATCATGGGCTCGAGAAAAACTGGGGCGTGGTCATTTGCGTCCTCGACAGTCACCGAAACACGAGCAAAGTCTGCATTCTCTCGGCGTCCTCGGTCTCTGCAGCTTACGGTTAGGTCATGAACCCCAGATACTTCCCTGCGACACAAACATTAATATTCAAACTTGATGTAAAAACTGCATATGGTGTCATTCAATTTGCTCATTAACATGTTTTATGTTAATAATATAAACGGTTGTGTTACAAATTTGACATATTAATAAATAGAACACCTGTCTAGAGGCTCAGCTACGATCAGGTCACCGGTGAATGAGTCCACGGTGAAAAGACCCTGCGAGGCCAATGCATGGGCGTGATGGAGAGTGAAGTACACAGAAGAAGATGTCAAAGGTGCCTGATCCTTGTCACGACATTGTAAAGAGAGAACAGTGGCTCCCGGTGCTTCGGCTTCGCTTATAGTCCCCTCATACTTCCTGGCACTGAACACTGGTCGGTGGTCATTAGCATCCATCACCTCCACCACTAGCTGTATAAGAAGGATTAGAGAGATATAACATTAATCAAAGAGCTATATTATCTAAACCATGTGCTGATGTCAACTGGACCCACTCCTAATGCAGTTTTTTTTTTTTTGTGAAAGCAGAAAATGTATTAGTACATAATTCAAAATATGTACTCTCCATGCATAAGTGAAACATTTTGTTCTTATTACATATTATTACATACTAACCTTTGTGGAGGTGGTGTGGATTCCGTCTGTGGCCATGACTGTGAGGGAGTAATGATACTGATCTTCATGATCCAAGGGGCGAGCCAGACTCACCAGCCCTGAATCCACGCCCATACTGAACCTGCCACTCTCGTCCCCATCTGTTCAAAAGTTAGTGGACAAAAAAATAAGTATTGTATTGGAGAAAAGAAGTAATTTAGAATTGAAGTTTAATTCAATTGTCTATCGATCTATATTACAGACTGCCTAAAGGGGGATAGCCAATACAAGGCACGTATAAACACACCCACGCACATATACATAGACACTCCTCTCACTTTTCCCCAAGGTCCCCATAGGAGAAAATAAGTCCACCCCGCCTAAACATTACTAGTCCAGGGCAGTCACACAATAGGGATGAGACAGAGCCCTAAGGCTCTGCCACTTCATATCTAACTCATCCTCGTAGTTAATTTATGTTCCAACCTCTCTATCATCAGAATTTACCATCATTCTCGCATTAACTTCCCTTACCACACCATCCTTATAAATATTGAACCATGGTGAAATCACACATCCCTAACGTAGTTTTACTCGAACAGGAAACCACTTACACACGCTATTTTCCACTCGTACACAAATCCTACTATTCACATAGGAACTTTTCACACCTATTTGCAGTCTGCCAATTAGCCATACAATTGTAAAACATTCCACAAGCCATCCCTATCAATCCTGTAGTATGTTTTTTTCTAAGTTCATAAAAAAACAATATTCATCTTTTCTCCCTTTAGCCAAAAAACTTTTCACACACCTGTCTAACACAGCTGATCCACACAGCTTCGCCCTTTTCTAAAGTCACATTGCTCCTCACATATAACACTTCCAAAACTGGCTAAAATGCAGTTATCATCTATCTTACCTGTAATGTAGTACCATAAGGTGTCGTTGTCTAGATCCTGGGCATTGACAAATGCCACTAGATGTCCGGGCGGATCCGTCTCCATGACATGGGCAGGAGGTTGCGGCGGCAAAACTGGTGGGTGCGTAGATGTATCAGGCACATCAACTACGCGTACAAGTACACGAGTGGTGGCGGTCATCTGTGGTTGTCCATTATCCTGTGCTTGGATCTGTGAGCAGGAATGGCGCAAATGGAGGATGGTTAGAATGCTAGGAGAAGAAGGTTCAGTAATGATGATAATATTTCTTCGTTTTAAACCTTGCCTGTTCCTCTACATGTCATTTTGAGGGATGGAGGAACAGTAATACGTTATTCTTTACCATTAATAGTGGTTGGATATAAAGAAAACATTACCTATTAAGCGTAAATAGCCTTAATAAATAAAATCAACAAGTTTCAACAGGTATCGTTAGGTTGCGGTGTAGCAGTGTAAAGTGTATAAGAAAAAAAGACGAAAAGAAGATTATTATTATTATTATTATTATTATTATTATTATTATTATTATTATTATTATTATTATTATTAGTAGTAGTAGTAGTAGTAGTAGTAGTAGTAGTAGTAGTAGTAGTAGTAACACTCACCATTAGTTCGAAGGTCTTGCTTGGTGGGAATGCCTTGTTGCTATAGACTTGGCCTGTTTTTGGATGGATCTTGAAACGGCCTTTCCTATTTTTGCCAGTCTTGATACTGTACTCAAGGTCACCATTCATTCCGACGTCAGCATCTTTAGCAAACACCTTCAAGAGGGATATAATTTTATAATTTTGTTCTTTTAAAAAGCGCAAAAAAGGATGTCTTTGTCAGCACCAGAGGTAGATAGTTCTCTGCTGGGTGATGATATTAGGGATCGCACACAACATGTGAATGGAACATATATTCTTAATTTGAGTGTCCATTGTCAGTGGAAGCAAATTCTGAAACATAGAATTCCGTAGCTTCAAATATGACAGGACATTCATGAAAGATATGAAATTGATGGAACTTGCAAATAAAATATTTTTTGTCGACATAATATAAATACATTTCCCGATATTGCTGGATTTCAGTTGAAAATAAAATGTTATTACAATCGAGTAATTGCTATCATACTGATTATAATACTGTAAATGTTATGTCTAGTGCGGTAAGAACACTCATATAACACTTGACATGCATACAAAGTCCAAAAACTACAATAGAAATGCTCAATTCTACACTAAAAACCTCCCGTGCCCAGAATGTGAGGTAAGCAAGACAACGACGTAGCATAACATCAAAGAAAAAGTCAGCTGAATGGAAACATTTCTTTCGAAAAGTAAATGAGGTCACTTGCTTGAAAAGGAAACATTTTCAAAATCATCTCTGAAATTAACACTCAAGATGGAGTTCATCATGCCTTCTGAACCCTCACAGGTAATGCAAATAAATAGCATTATAGGAAAACAAGAACATGTTTACTAAAAACACTTGCAACATGATGCATGCACCTTACTATATGTAATCCTCTGAACACCACAGAGGGTCGTGCTGGCACGAACACGGGTCTGCCGCTGCCTGTGTGGTGCGCCCCCATAGATGACAAACGGTATGACTACGCTATAGATGTAACGTAGTAAAACTAAGATGTCAAAAATATATCGGGGAATTGATATGGCGAGCTATATCTTGGCGTTATATCGGGTTGAAACAAGTCTAGTGCAATAAGAACACTGTTAAATTAGCTACAAGTCACCTTATTATACAGGCTTCTTCAGTTATAAGTGAGATGTTCTTAGCTGCTCCTTAAATAACAGCTTATTACATACTACTACGTAACGTGTATGCCAACACATGTAGAGGCAAAAGTTTCCTTATAGGATAATATATATGTATATATATATATATATATATATATATATATATATATATATATATATATATAAATATATATATATATATATATATTTTTTTTCTTTTTCTTTTTTTCCCCCCATACGTTGCCATTGGATACTCAGACTTTTCAAAGTTATGAGGCACGCTGTGGGGAAACTGTATGACGGTCCTAGTGGCACACACTTAGATAACAGTCTGGCCATCTTTCCCTTCATTGTCAATGAGCCTGCGTCATGCTGAACATTGTTACAATTTGGAGCTGGATTTGGGCATGACTCGATGAGATGGGTACATATCTTAAGAAGTATGAGTATGATTGATTCAAGTCGTATTTTTAGTTAATTGATCCGTCAAAGGCTTACTAACATTTATAATTAGATTTTTTGGGAAAAAAAATAACGGAAAACTGGATTCAAATTACTCAAAGCTGTTGGTGAAATATAAAGCCACAAAACATTATGCTAAGTGCCAATTACAGAATTCCAAGATTTCAAGTTTGCGAGGCAATGCTTGCAGAGTGGCACCTGACTGTAAAAGTCAGGCTAATCATTCTCACTGAAAGTTGGAATTGTATTGTCCTTGCTTATAATAAATATACTTTATACATAAAAGTATGTGAGTAGCACAAAAAAGTATATGCCTTTTCATGCGGAGCGTGCACATGAAAACCATCTCCTGTATCGCGTGTGGCCATCTTACCCTGAACAAGGCGTCGTCGTGGGCGGTGATCTGTGAGGGCGAGAAAGTGACCCAGTCCCCCCACGCCCACACCGAGTCACGCCCGCCGTCGTCAGGGTCGGGCTGCACCACAGGCACCACCACCACCACCACCACCACCACCATCACATTCATAGCACCGAGGACAAGGAAGCAAAGGTGTATTTACAGATGGCGGACATACAAAACTAAGGTGGTCTCGCTACAAGGTTATGTGGAGAGGAAAGAAGCAGTGCGGCACAATAAACAGGTGCCATTAAATCCATGACATCAATCAAGAACAATTAGAGACCTTGGGAGCAGTTACGAACATGACAATATGAATTGACCATTTCTCAGTGAAGACTTACACCCGAAACTATGGATACATCAACACAGGAAAAGCTGGGAAATCTCCCACCTCACCCTTCATGCCTTACACTGCTTATAAGGTTCCCAATGAGCAATTCTTTACTGGAAATATTTCCTGGTGCAAATTTGAGTTATAAATATTTATGATACGTACGCTGACATGTACGTATGTTTACATTATCACAGAGGGTAGTGATACTATTTCCATTCAGTCAAGGTGATGTAATTACATTGAAAACCAAAAAGGGGAGTTCCATTCAGACTTAAGTTAAAACACCGAGCCCTTCATTATGTCACATAGAGGGACTGATGCTCACTAGACTATATAACATCTGAAGAGAACAACATCCATTAATGACAGAAAACATTAAAGGAAAATGTATGAAAAAAGTTGTACACACAAACATACACACACACACACACACACACACTCGACATCATGGGTTCAAGACGTGTGTCCTGGCGCTCCTCAGTCTTGAAAGTTTATAAGTGAATTTGCAACAAAAACAGACAAACTATGATCAACGGTGAAGTAGTACTGGTGAACGAGACTCCACTTTATTGGTTGCGCACCACATTCCCACCCACCCAGCTGTGCCTTAGACACCCTCTTTGATATCTGCCTACCGCCCACTGTACCGACCCACGTCAGCTGCCCCGTCAAGTCAGCCTTCTACAGGTTACGCCTCCCGGACAGCTGAAAGCACTGGTCCTCCCGCACGTGAGCAATGACAAGTGTGTCCACCACTTGATGTTGTTCAGGCTCGAGTGTGTCCCCGGCTTCCATGGTCTTGTTCCATCAGCACCACATCCCGCCGGAGAATGTTCTGGTAGCGAACCTACAGGGTTGTACTGGGCCCAGCCTACACCGCCTATCACGAAGACCTTACTAATGCATTGACGACTCACAAGAGTCGTCCACT